>CP126900.1:11570000-12117500 GCA_030440675.1 Furcifer pardalis | reverse complement strand
GGAACAAGGAGAGAGAAATGAGCTTGACACGATTCCTGTGGGACTGAGCGGTCCAGATTGTGTGTGTGTTGGAAAAGGGACATTAGAGCATCATTTGTCGTTGCAAGCATTTCCAAGCTGGGGTTAGACTCTGGCTGCAAAAACTAGCCCAAGAGTCCTGTGGCACCCTAAAGGTCAGGGGTTCTCAACCTATGGCTCGTGGGCCGGATACAGTGCATGGTGCCAAATAATCCGCCCCCTCACTCCAGCCACTGCCAGAATTGGCCACGGACTAATTTACAGCAATTGTAAATGCATTTACAACAACCGCGCACTCATTTATACACAAAAATAGGGCCAAACGGTGCAGGTGCAAACGAGAGAAAGAAACTGTTTGAGGCAGGAGTATCTTTCAAGTCTCTTTTACTGCAAGAATGAGAAGGAGTGAAGAAATAAAATGACATCAAAACTGTTCCAGTATTGCCAGTTTTTCAAAAGAAATTTTATTCATCAGGATATAATCTTAAGTATTTTTCTGTAGACGATAAAATGAAAACAAAATCATACACTCTGACAACACATTTTAGTTTGGCTGTGAGCCTTAAACCAAGATATCTAAACATAATACATACCAAGAGGTTTTTACGCATCTACTAGCTTCATGGAGGAAAACATCCTATCATGAAGAGTTTAAAGATGTTAAAATGTATGGTACAATGTTTGCAAGATATATTGTGTGTCCAGTGATGTATTCATGAGAAATAATTTTCTTTTTTATTTTAAAGATACAGTAATGCCTCGCATAGCGAGCATCTCGCATAGCAAAAAACTCACTTAACGAGCAGACCTTTCCCCAATAGGTCTGCTTCGTTGAACGAGCAAAAATTCGCTTAACGAGAAGCTTCGCATTTTCGGGGTCTCCCCCGCTGCATTCCAAAACACCCAGCCAGCATGCTCTAGTCTGCAATGGGGGCTTGGGTGCCAGGATAAAGAGGCGGGTGCCCGTTTATCCCGACACCCAAGCCCCCATCGCAAACGGTGCATGCACCTGCAGGGTGTTTGGGAAGGGTAAGGGCATCTTCCCCCGTACCCTTCTCAAACACCCTGCAGGCGCGTGCACATCAGCAGGGGTGTTTGGAAAGGAACGGAGAAGATCCCCGAACCCTTTCCAAACATCCAGGTGACGCGCATGCACCGCAGGCGAAGTTAAGTGAAAGTACATTTTCCTATGGAAAATGTGTTTCGCTTAACGAATTACTCCCATAACGAGCAAGTGTGTGGAACGCATTATGCTCGTTATGTGAGGTATTACTGTACAATAAGGAGGCAGCAATGGCTTGATTATTTAAAGTGACATCATGCTCAGAATTATAAACCATACAAAAATGATTATAGTAAACAAGAAAGGTCAAACTCATTATTCAAACCTGATGGAACCAAAGTCTTCAGACAGTGAATATAAAATGCTTCTCTCTGCAACAACAAACTCTTTTTATGGATAATAATGAATTTAAAACAAAATGGGCAGCAGTTTTGGATAAGTGTTCCTTTGATTTAATCCTTCTGATCATTGACCAATGCAGTAAGGATGCTGAAACTGAAACACTGAAAATGGATTTACAGCAGGCCACCCCTCAAACTGTGTTTGAACAGAATATTGAGATGGATCGAAATTTAAAAGTCTTTCACGGATACTCTCAAACACTTCAAGATCAAGAAATTTGAGCATGATGCAAGGGACTACTCTCAATCCAAGGTATACAGGTGGCCACTTCAGGCAGACACTCAAGAAATGTGCACCATGGAGACAACACATATCTGAACTGGATTTTGATACTATGGGCAGTGTATTATGTTTAGATATCTTGGTTTAAGGCTCACAGCCAAACTAAAATGTGTTGTCAGAGTGTATGATTTTGTTTTAATTTTATTGTCTACAGAAAAAATACTTAAGATTATATCCTGATGAAGAAAAATTATTTTGAACAACTGGCGATACAGGAACAGTTTTGATGATGTTTTATTTCTTCACTCCTTCACATTCTTGCAGTAAATGACACTTGAAAGATACTCCTGCCTCAAACGGGTTCTTTATCCCATTCGCACACTCATTTATGGCTGTTGTAAATGGCGGCTGGAGCACCAGTCTGAGGGAGCGTGACCCAGCCCCTGACTTGAAAAGGTGGAGAACCCCTGCTAAAGGTGAACGCAGCACTCTTTGGCTTTCAAGATGTCACCAGTCTCTTGGGTTGGCTTTGTGGGTGGTTGGTTGGTTGGTTGGTTGGTTGGTTGGTTACTTACTTACTTACTTACTTACTTACTTACTTACTTACTTAGGGGATGGGTAGAAGAACCAAAGGATAGGCACTGTCCCACATTTCATTCCATATTGGATGTTGGAGGGAAGAGTCCTGAATTACGGTACTTGGATTGCCAGAATACGGCATGAGAAATAATAAAGTTGTGTGGGAACTGTAATCCAACCCATCATTGGATATTTTTATGAAAAAGCATAAAATTCTACTCTTTAAAGATTCTTTTAAGAACATTCTCCCATACATATGTGTACTATTGGAATATGCCACCCTTGGATACCATCAATTGTTATTATGTGTCTATTTCTAATTTTAACTATTGTACACCTCCCAGAGTGGGAAAATATGCCAGATGGAGAGTATAGAGAATGAATGAATGAATGAATGAATGAACGAGCAAATCTACAGCTGCTCCCATGGAAACAAATTTTGATTACCATTGTTGGCAAGATTTTTTGTTTTATCATGTCAGAAGCACTCAATGTTGCTTTCTGGGTTGAAAGGATTTTTGCTGGAGGAACTCTGCTCAGAGGACTCGCACATGAGGCTCCTTTCATGTCCCCAAGATATTACACTAATGCCTGTTTCTTGACTGGTTTGTTGTGGTTGAAAATAATATTATGTTGAATTATAATGCCTCTTTGGGTTAGAGCCTTGTGTTTTCAATAGTCTGAACATAGGTTTAACTAGGCTAGGGGGTGAGGATACCTTTGTTTTACGAGAGTCCAGAATTATCCTTTGTTGCATGATTACAGAACGACTGTCTCTTTCCTCTTGGATAACAAACAATAGTCTTCAGTTTTAAGAAAAAGAACAAAACGCAAATTAGTTCTTCTGCCTCATCTAGAACTGGTTACTTACGGTCTGGCTCTGCAGGAATGAGCAGAGAGATTTTTATGTTTTGATTTGATTATTTTTTTTCTTTTAGGGAAAGGAGAAGTTGTTTTATCAGGTGTTGTTGTTCTTGATGGCACAGGAGACTTGTATAGAAAATGGTTGGCAGCCTTAGTTAGGAAGTTTGGGATCTCCCCATGGGACGGAGCGAGAGAGATAAAGAGCTTCATAGAGCGATTCCTCCCATTCATTCTCTCTCTGTCTGGCTTTGGTTGTAGATGCTGATGTCATCGCAGATGCAAACTTTGGGCTTTTCCTTATGTCTGCTCTGAACTGCAGTGCAGATAAGATCAAGTGGAGAATTGGCTCACGGACAGGGATATACTGTATGTGGAAATGAGGATCTAGAGAGGAGAAGGCCAGCAGAGGTCTTGTCAAGGGGTGGAGTAGAAAAGAATAATGAGAGAGGAAAAGGAAGGAAGGAAGGAAGGAAGGAAGGAAGGAAGGAAGGAGAGACAATGGTTTCATTCCAAACAATCCCAGTTTGTCTATTTTATACGGATTTGCCAACTAGCTCAAGACCAGCTTTGTCAGGCGGTGGATAACTAACTTGACTCCCTAAAGGGGCCAATGGCTACGGCAGATGAACCCCTTTAGGTGGGGTGATGGTCCCCCTCAATGGAAGAAATGCCACTGGAAACCATCCTATTAGGCCCAATGGCAAAATGAGCAGAGGAGGAACTCCGATTCCCAATGGTCATGGAGGTGGAAGAGGCCATGCCAGATGGACTGGCTGTGAAGGTGCGCCTTGATAATATCCTCAAGGCTCCGGTAGTCCATTGCAGTCCTGGTGTTAAATCCTGCATGTCTCGTTTCATGCGTGCCACAGGAGATGGCTTCGTGATCACAGTGTGTGGGTCACTTCGTGGCAAGATGGGATCTGCCTTAAACAAATTCACACCAATGGCATTTCCCCTGCTTCAGGAAAAATATGTATTCTCTGATACGAGTTGCAGTGGAAAATGACATTTATCCCAGAATGGCCAATTCTAGCCTTTCCCCTGAACTAGGCATTCCCCCCCCCAATGTATTACAAATCCCATCATTCAGTCAGGCAGTGTGGGGGATGATGGGAGTTATAGCCCTGCCCAGAGATGGCTGTTTTGACTCTGGCTGGCAGCAGGTCCTCGACATGGCATTGGCGAGGCTCAATAATTGCATTCAAAAGCTTTAGAAAATAGTTCAGAGTCCTTCGTCGGCAGCAATCTTGGAAAACCACTTGGTTTGCCGGATTTTGCTCCCCTTCCTACATCTTCATTTTGTCTTTCTTTTCAATACCGTCTGCACAAAACACAACAGAAGGATTGCTGTTAAGGACATCGACAGGCTTGTTTTTGTGAATAAATAGTCAACCGGAGTTGTAATGTCCTTTTTCAAAAAGTAGAATGGATGCAAAAGACACACACAGAAATCACATGAAATTGTTGCTTTGGAGAAGGGATCACAACACTGTCTCACCATACACTATCTATCTATCTATCTATCTATCTATCTATCTATCTATCTATCTATCTATCTATCTATCTATCTATCTATCTATCTACCGGCCTATTTATCAACCCATCCACTCCTCCTGTCTTCCTCTATCTAACTGTGGGGCTGGCACTCAATAGGGAGATCTCCAATTCAGGGTTTCAAGCAACCAGATGTGCCATTTTCTAGAATACTCCATTTTGTTCTCTTCACGCCTCCAACTTACCTCTCACTATTGGCCAGTCATTCAGGAGGCTGACTGGCATCCTGTGTAGGAAGAAGACCTTATTCCATTTCCTGACTTCTTTTTGTACATTCTTCGTTCCGTGCGCTCCGGTGTCTAGTCATGCCTGCTACATGACCACTGAAACGTCTGCAGAAGCAGACAACGCTGGCTCTTCGGCTTTGAAACAGAGATGAGCACTGACCCCTAGAGTCGGATACGACTGGCTTTCGAGCAAGGGAAACCTTTACCTTTATTGAAGCTATTAGGGTGGAATCAAGCACCATCGCAGTCTCTTATCTACTCATTACATTTCTTATAGAGCTATTATGACCATGAAGTAGTGAAAATCGTTTTAGCAAATCATTTCTTTAGTGTCTCTTGCTCTCCATTATTTCTCCAGGTCATGCTGAACTTAAGACAGTAACCCACTGTTTTTCCAGTTGTACTGGTTTTCTTACTGTGCAATTGTCTGTTCTTAGAAATGTTAAAGTAAACGTCGCCCTTGCTCGAAAGCCAGTCATATACGACTCTAGGGTTCAGTGCTCATCTCTGTTTAAAACCAAAGAATCAGCACTGTCTGCGTTTGCAGACGTTTCCATGGACATGTGGAAGGCATGACTAGATACCGGAGTGCATGGAACACTGTTTATCTTCCCACCAAAGTATTACCTACTTAGCTAATTGCAATGTCTTGCTTTTGAACTGCTAGGTTGGCAGGAGCTGGGACAGAGACAGGCACTCACTCCATCGTGCAGGTCTCAGGTCTCAAACTGCTGACCTTCCAGTCAAGTTTAGCATCTTAACTGCTATGTACATAGTGGGACTGCGGTGGCTCAAACGGTTACGAGACACCAATTCTTCCTCGGAAGCAAAGGTTTCTCCTTCAGAGCTAATTGTTCATCCCTGCTTAATGATTAATGGGGAACCCAAAAAAGAAAAGCGACCACTATGTCAGACTCTGTTTGTAAAATCTGCAAACAGCGGAAGAACCAGAGTCTTTTGGGGAGAAAGCCAAACATCTGATCAGATGATCATAAACTCTCTTTGTTACAAACCCCCCAGGGGTCGAATCCAGAGTCGAATGAACCTGCAGGCCAGGCTGCAACAGAGAAGCATTCACACGCACGCACATCCATTGAAGCAATTGTTCATTGATGACTCTTGTCTTTAGTGAAAACTATTAAAAAATTGATTTTGCTATGTTAATAATTAGCAATACATTAGTTGTAAATTAATCAGAATCGGTTGCAAAGTTGTTCCAGGCCAGTTTCTCTCTCCAAACCACCCTTTCTCACAAAATAACCAAATCGCTCAAAAGTACCCAGCCTGTTCAACGTCATTTTAATATCATGGTTTTGAAACCCTTCTTAATTTTGTTTTAATGAACCCGAGAAACGATTTCATTTCTAATGTGTCATTTCTGGACACTTTCTAGGGTTCGTTCAGCTGTAGAATTCAGAATAAT
Organism: Furcifer pardalis; assembly: GCA_030440675.1. Classification (NCBI taxonomy): domain Eukaryota; kingdom Metazoa; phylum Chordata; class Lepidosauria; order Squamata; family Chamaeleonidae; genus Furcifer; species Furcifer pardalis. The sequence continues at coordinate 12,111,148 of CP126900.1, read as the reverse complement.
TGTCTACACTAGGAGTTCTCAACCTTTTAAAGCCGGGGGCTGGGTCACCCTCCCTCAGACAGCTCTGGGGTGGTCAGCGTGTTTGGAAATTGAAGTCCACCCAAATTTGGGAAATGTTACTCTAGCCCTGGGGTGCCCAAACCTTTTGGGCCGTGGGCCGATCGTGTGCTTCAGGGAGCCAGTCACTAAGACCCCGCCGCCAATTCACCCGGCCCGCGAAGCCCTCGTCGCTCCTGGAGGCGGATGTAAAACGCACCCATACGGGCGCGTTTTCCTTCTGCTTCCAGGAGCGACGAGTGTTTTGCAGGCCGGGTGAATTGGCCTCAGGGGCTGCACCCGGCCCACGGCCCTTAGTTTGGGCACCACTGCTCTAGCCAGTCCCACCCACCCAATCTTACCCCAGGACCACCTACCAGTAGGAAAGGATGTAAACTCCTTGGGTTGAGACAGGGGTTCCCAACCTAAGCCTCATGGGCCAAATGTGGCCTACAGCGCCATTTCATGTGTCCCCCATCTCTCCAAGGGCATTCAAGAAACAAAATGGCCATCCCTTTGAAACTGTTGGATGAAATGGTCACACACAAACACCCCAATCATGCAGGTAGGGTAAAATGGCCATCCGGCCCTCTAAGCTGACTGAGAGAGTGTGACCCGGCCCCTGGCTTGAAAAGGTTGGGAACTTCTGGGCTGAGATTCTCCCTGAGTTGATTCCCCACCTCTTGCTGTACAGTTTTAGGTCATGCTTTGTTACATGCGTTGTTGAAAATCAGAGGCCAGCAGGATAGAATTTGGAGACTGGTGCGATCAAAAGGATAATTTTGTTGACGTTCAGCCCATGAAGGGCCATTACATTGATTTAAGCGGAAATGCAGTATATTGAATGGATTTCTTCCTTTCTCCACCCAAAAAGGAAGCTTGCGAGGAAGGCTAGATGGTACTTCAGCAGGCAGAGCCATGCATTGTGGTCGGACGTTGACCTTTTCTGAGTTAATTATCTCTACCAGTGATGCCACTCCTGTTGGCGTTGTAAGAACAAGGCGTTACAACGGTTTTAATTACCTTCCACTTTCCAAACGCTGCTTCTACTCTCTGAGCAGGGGTGAAGCTACCTGTTAACGTGGAAGGGTTCCTTTGCATAATCAGCTGCTGCACAAATGGGGTCTTGAACTTGGAAAGTGTTAGGCTGATGGAAGTATAATTGCAGGAGTTCATTGTTGGTAGCAAGAGAAGCGCCGTTGAGCTCATTAATTTGAGCGGAAGGTTGTGATGATTTGCAAACAGTCTCCTTGGAGGTTTGTGCAAAGGCTCAGCGGTTAAGATGCTGAGCTTGATGACTGGAAGGTCGGACCCGAGTGCTGCATGACGGAGCGAGCTTCCGTCTCTGTCCCAGCTCCTGACAACCTAGCAGTTCAAAGGCAAGAAATTGCAAGTAGATAAATAGGGACCGCTTTGGTGGGAAAAGTAACAGCATCCAGTGTACTTCGATGTCTAGTCATGCCTGCCACATGACCATGGAAACATCTGCAGACACAGACAGCACTGGTTCTTTGGTTATAAACAGAAATGAGCACCAAACCCTAGAGTCAGATACGACTGACTGTTGAGCAAGGGCGATCTTTACTTTTAGCTCCTGCCCCTTTGACAATGTAATGGGAGAGTATTCGCACCTCCCCTTAAATGCTTTCCAATCATTGAATTCAAGAGTCTTCACCCTCTGTAACTATAAAAGTAATAGAAACAGTTACAGTTAGCTGGCAAAAGAGTTGAAAAGTTATCACTTGTGTTGCAATCATTTGTTAACTTATTATATATTAGTTATCAGGAAATGATTTGTTGTTGTGGTTGTTTGGATTTGTATGCCGCCCACTCGACCGCACAACTCCTTAATTATGTTAACTATGAATAACTCGGTACTTATAATTAGTTACATTAGTTAGCTAAATAGGCTGAGGACTGGAGTCCCTAAATGTAAGACCAACATGCTCAAGTGGGGACTGCTGGTAGACAACAACACGCTGTGTGAATGTGGAGAGATACATTATCCGATTCATTTGCTGGCTTGCCAGTTACTACCAAAAACATGTATGAATAAGGACTTGAGTTTGGCCAACGACTAAGCCAAGAAGGTGGCATCACTTTGGCAACCCAAAGCTTGATCTGGACATGAAAGAAGAAGAAGATCTGGCAAACTGATGTACGGTAGATAAAATACCCTATGACAGTGCAGGTGATCCTGCTATGGTAATAGAGTAGACCCTACTGCCAGTGACTCAACGCTGAGTGTTAGGCGGCGGTTAACTAACTTGACAACCCTGAGGACTAATGGCCTTGGCGATGTCCACAGGGAAGGGTGATAGTCCCCAAGTGGATTAAATCTCACTTGAATCCCTCTTGCTGGAGGGCACCAGCTTCATCCATCCTGGCCTGGGCTGAGGAGGACTTTGCGTGCCAAAAGGGCTCTGGGACCAGAAAGTGACTTGTGGAACTGGATCAGTGGTACAAGTGTCATGCTGCGATGTGGAAGGCAGATGGAAGGCCACTGCACTATATTCTCAGGACAATCTTCATGAGGCTCTCCAATATTCAGAATCTGATCCAGCACAAAAAGAAGAATGGGTCGCTAAAGAGGACAACTGGGAGCTTGGAGAACAGGCTTTCTCAACGTTTTCGTGCCAGGGGCCAGATCACGCTTCCCTGGACAGCTGTGCGGGCCAGTCATGTGGTTCCTACTACTCGGAAGCGGAAGTAAAACATGTCCTGCACATACACAGAACACATTTCTGCATTCTGTGCATGCATGGAGCACATTTTTCTTCTGCTTCTAGGAGTGACGAGGGTGTCAGGGGCTGAATGAAATGGCGCCGGGGGCCAGTTCTGGCCCACGAGACATAGGTTGAAAATGCCTGCTGCAGAGACTCTGATGCCCACAGGACCGCAAAACTTTGCAGGTCTCTTGTGAAGATAAAATAGGAAGTACCAAGAAAAGGTACAGTGGCCTGAACTCATTGGATTGAACATGAGATGGAAATATAGCTAACAACGACTCCTGTCTCCTTATCTTTATTCCTATCATCGACAGGGTGGCAGGGATGTTTATCTGTTCAATTTCCTTTTGTCTTGTAGACCCTGACTGGGCATCTCATACTTTAGGCGTCTTCATCTGCTTAACTTGTTCGGGGATTCATCGCAACATACCTCACATCAGCAAAGTGAAGTCCGTCAGTTTGGATGAGTGGGAGAGCGCACAAGTTGAGGTAGGTGTTAAGAGGGGAAAGGGTTTGTGAATCCTCCCCCCTTTAAATTCTTTTCAGGCACAAGTGAGATTTATTTTATTCTGTTTTGTTTTCCTTATTTTGTTTTCAAAATATTTGAAAGAGGTCCATATGTGTGTGTTAAGTGCCACGATAAAATAGAGAAGACAGACATGTCAAGGGCAACTTATAAAACAACTGCTATATTTTATAGCCAACTATGATTGTGGTGGCTTAGTGGTTAAAATGCTGTGTTCGACTGGTCGGTAGGTTAGCAGTTCGAGACCCGAGTGCTGCATGACTGAGTGAGCTCCCGTCTCTGTCCCAGCTCCTGCCAACCTAGTAGTTCAAAAGCAAGAAATTGCGAGTTGATAAATAGGGGCCACTTTGGCAGGAAAGATAACAGCATTCTATGCCTAGGTACTGACTTGGTGGGAAAGGTTCTGTGAGCTGCGGTGGTCTAGTCATGCCTGCCACATGGCCACGGAAACATCTGCAGACGCAGACATTGGTGGCTCCAGCAGAGGAGAAAGTATTTTAAAATCCTCTGAAGGAATTATTATTATTATTATTATTATTATTATTATTATTATTATTATTATTATTATTATTATTATTATTATTATTATTATTATTATTATTATTATTATTATTAAATTGAGATCTTAAAGAGAAAAGATTTGCAAAGATAATTTTAAACTCAAATCTGGGTAGACCCAGGTTGTTTTGGCATCCAGTGGCAGGCTAATGCTTCATTGGGGGAAACACCCCAAAATTATTTTCTCGAAGTATTTGAAAGGGTACGTTTTCCTCTTGTTTTCTTTTTTCAAAAACCAGTGTTTTCTTCTTTTTTCAGTCCATGGCTTCTAAGGGGAACAATGTACAGAAAGCACACTACGAATCAAAAGTCCCGTCCTTTTATTACAAGCCGACGTTTTACGACTGCCTGTAAGTACCTGTGAAATTTATTTATATATTTGTAACCGCTGCAAAAACATCCTTACAGGTTCACTATCTTGAGCGTAAGGGCTGCAGTGGCTCAGTGGTTAAGAAGCTCGCCTTGTTAGCTGGAAGGGTGGCAAGTTGGCAGTTCGAGACCCGGGTACTGCACAACAGATTGAGCGCCTGTCTCTGTCCCAGTTCTTGGGGACGTGAAAGGAGCCTCATTCAGGCGTCCTCTGTGCGGAGTTTCTCCAGCAAAAATCCTTTCAACCCAGAATAATTTCTGACATGACATTATTATCTTGAATGCGTGTGAGTGAGAGAGAAAACACCCGTCAGACTGCCTCAGGTTAGAAAACGTCTTTCTCATAAACATTTTCTGTCAAAATCGCTTGTTTCAATGACAGCTTCCAGAATCTTGCAGCCGCTGGGGAATTTGGATTTCGTAATCCAAAAAAAACATATTTCAGTTCCCCATACCTGTATTCTAGCAGTGAAGCTCTCTGTAGCATTTGCCATGGGGGTTTCAGGGAAGCCAGCTTCCACCAGCAATATCACATGCGCTGGCACATGGGCCCAGATGTGTATTTGACCCTTATACCTATACTGTATTTAACTTTGCATACCGGGAGTAATTGGGGCTTGACAAGCATTTGTTCATTTATTAGTTGATGGACATTGGTGTCTGCCCAAGATATAAGTTGTGTACCATCCTCATGAATGGAGCCTCATTCAGGTGTCCCCTGAGTGGAGTTTCTCCAGCAAAAATCCTTTTAACCCTGAATCATTTCTGACACAAAATTATTATTATTATTATTATTATTATTATTATTATTATTATTATTATTATTATTATTATTATTATTATTATTATTATTATTATTATTATTATTATTATTATTATTATTATTATTATTATTATTATTATTATTATTATTATTATTGGGGTAGTTATATCTCTAAGCTTCCTGTGACAATTAAAATCCCCAATAACAAAATTGATTTGGTCATATAGCAGGGACTGTGGTGGCTTAGTGGTTCAGAAGCTGAACTTGAAGCCTGGAAGGTCAGCAGGTCAGCAGTTCAAGACCCAGGTACATGATGGAATGAGCACCCGTCTCTGTCCCAGCTCCTGTCAACCTAGCCAGTTCAAAAGCAAAAAAATTGCAAGTAGATAAATAGGGACCACTTTGGTGGGAAGGTAAACATCATTCCGTCATGCGCTCGGGTGTCTAGTCATGCCTGCCACTTGTCCACAGAAACATCTGTAGACGCAAACAGCGCTGCCTCTTGGGTGTCTAGGCATGCCTGCCACGTGTCCTCAGAAGCACATAGTTAAATAGGTACCACTTGGGTGGGAAAGTAAACAGTGTTCCGTGCACTCCGGTGTCTAGTCATGCCTGCCACATGTCCACAGAAACATCAGCAGATGCAAATAGCGCTGGCTCTTTGGCTATAAACCGAGATGAGCACCTTCTCCTAGAGTCACATACTACTGGCTTTCAAGCAAGGGCAACTTTTATCTGGTCATACACAAAATTGTCCAGTTCATTAAAATTAAAATTTGCTTCTGCTGAGGCAAAAGAGAACGATGGGGTTCGGATGGTGAGAATTTCAATGTTATTTGTTTCCATCAATGCAGCTGATATTATATTGAGGGCAGGCCTAACAGAAATTTCACTCCCATATTGGTCATGCGCTCTCTCAAGCATTGATTCCATTCCAGCCACTTTGGCTATAGACAGAGATGAGCACTGAACCATAGAGTCGGATAGGACTGGCTTTTGAGCAAGGACAACCTTTACCTTTACACGAAAGAAGAAAAAATTACTCATTGCAGTTGTAGTTGAACTTTCCTCCACTGCGCTTGAAGATCTTCTCCATGGGTCTTCTCCCCCATCCCACTTTCCCCTCACAACAGCCCTTGGAGGGCTGAGATACTAAGCCTGGCCTAAGTCCATCCCATGAATTCCATGCTCAAGTGAGGATTTGAACCCACCTCTCCTAAATTGTAGTCCAGTGCTCTAACCAGTCTTCCACTCAACAGTTCACACAATCCAGTGCATAAACCCTAAGGTTAAGTAGAACCCCCTGTTTCAATGCCAACCCTCCCCACTCCCCAAGGGTCAGATAACTCGCACGCACAATGCTTTCGGGCTGTGTGTTGTGACAGGAAGTGGGAGACTTAAATGTCTATTTGCAAATGCTTTTGCTGTCTTGGAGGAACCCTTGCGAAGGTCTCTTTTGCCTCAGGAAGCCTGTGGTGAGCCAAAGTGGAGAAGCAGAACCCAGCAGAAAACGCATAGCACCATTGCGCAGGGTGGTTTAGTCTCGGAAATGTCAAGAATTGGCCAGAAGTGAGCATTGTGTAGCTCCGCGGTAGAGTATCTGGCTTGTATGTAGGAAGTTCTAAATTCACTTCCTGGCAACATTCTCTTTCGAAAAGGGTCAGAGCAATGGCGTAGTGTGGGAGGGGCAGGGGGCACCCTGGGAGGCACTTTTTGGGCATATGGGTGTTTTTGGACTTCAATTCCCAGAAGCCCTAGAGGCCGCTGCGGGGATGGGCGCTGGCATCTTGGGCCCCGCCCAGGGATCGGCAAATTTGGCTTACGCCCCGGGCGGCTGAAACCCGGGGCGTAATTCTGATGTTTTTAGTGATATTGAGTTGGGTTTTATTTCTGTTTTTATTGGGATGTAAGCCGCCCAGAGTCGGGTCCCCCCGATTGGGGCGGGGTATTAAATTTAATAAATAATAATAATAATAATGCTACGCCACTGGGTCAGAGAGCAGGAGAGCTCTTTCCCCAACACTGAGGCCCCGGCTCTACTGTTAGGCAGAGTGAGGAAACTGGCCTAGGCAGCAGATGGTAAGGGGAAACAGGGAAGCTCTACCCAGGTAGTCTTCTTGAGTCTCCTGGACCTTCCCATGTCTTGGAGTACAATCATTGACCAAACTCTTGAGTCCCGTTTCAATATTTTAATAATGACACCCAAGAGAATTCCATGCTCAGAATGACCAGTGGATCCCGTTCAGTCTTCTGTACACACTTTCTACTATATGTTCCATGCTACCTGCATAGAACTGCACCGTGAAGGTATCTTTTGAGGTTCCTCAAGTCCAGTAAGAATTGGTCTGCTATAACTCAGTCCTTTGAGCATTTTGATCCTGAAATGTTGCTGCTTGGGTGAAAATTTGAGTTCCAAACATCTGGATTTGCTTGGTCTTTGAGGCCCTCTAGGTGTTTTGAGATGGCTTTTTTGGGGATCAATCTTTGATTGTGCATTAAAAATGTAGTATGGACATCTGTGTTGAAAGTGAGCACAGGGAAACCCAATCTGGATTGGAACCACCAGCTGGAGGTAGAAGATGCTAAATCTCCCTTATCTTTTTCATCCTTGCTTCTCCCCTACATTTGATGAATAAATCAACTACCCTCTGTTTTCTCCTGTTTCTTACATCATCTTTAGCTGTGCCAGAGAAAGGATTTCCAGGTATCATTAATCAGAAATAGAATCTCTTCTTGACCAACATTTAAAATCTTAAAACAACCAGGTAACAGGACAAAGCGCATCATAGTCCAGAGTCAAGTCCAAGATAGAGATACACAATTAGTCTAGATCAGAGTTCCTCAAAGTTGGCTCTCCAGGTTTTCTTGGACTTCAATTCCCAGAAGCCCAAGTCAGTACACCTGCTGATCAGGGCTTCTGGGAATTAAAATCCAAGAACATCTGGAAAGCCAAGTTTGAGGAAATCTGGTCTAGATGATAGACGTGTAGACCAAGCAAGCACAAAGTCTGGTGACCAAGAGAACAGATGAGCAAGGCAAGGAATGGGGTTCAAGAAGCAGTGATCCAGGAACAGTCCACAGGAGCTGACAAGAGGGCAGGTAAAGATTCTGGAAGCAGAAATGAGATTTTCTAAGGCAGGAATGAAGCACGAGAAGCAATAGACAAACATTATCAGTGATGGCCAACCTTGGCACTCCAGGTGTTCTTGGACTTCAATTCCCAGAAGCCCAAGTCAATCACTCCTGCTGATCAGGGCTTCTGGGAACTGAAGTTCAAGAATACCTGGAGTGCCAAGGTTTGCCATCATTGGTCCAGAACCTTCCCCAGTTCTCTTACGTGAGGCTTAGTAGTTGGATGAGGGTCCAACCCTGCAAGCGCTGTCCTCCAGACTGGGAGTCCAATCCTTTGAGCATCATAGGTCCATGTGAGGAACTCATCCTACAAACCCTGGAGATGTCTCAAAGCTTCTGGGGGAAATTAACAATTTCAGGACCATTCTCCATCACACAGATCTGCTTCTCTCCTCCCCTCTCCTTTATTTATACTTTACAGACTGCTACGAGAACAGTGGATTCGAGCCAAATATGAACGGGAGGAATTCATATCTATTGAGAAACAAGAACCCTATTCTGCAGGTAAAGAGGGTTTGTTTGTTTTTTGCTGGGGGGGGGGAGGCATGTTACTTGGTGTCTTGACTGCAGTTGCTGTGAGGGAGAGTCAGTGTTTTCTCTTCTGAAAGTGCTGGGAAATAGAGGTTTTCTTTGACACTGGGAGCTTCCTTTGTCAGATGGAACATCCACAGCTTGTAGTAGTAATTTGTAAGTAATTCAGAAGGTATCAGAAACATGGGATTTCATTTCATTTATTCGATTTATATACCGCCCTACTTGGTACAACCGACTCATGATATCCTAAAGCAGGGATCCCCAACCTTTTCAAGCCAGGGGCCGGGTCATGCTCTCTCAGTCAGCTTCGAGGGCCAGATGGCCATTTTGCCCTGCCTGCATGATGGGGTGGTGGTGGCCATTTTGTCCCAACAGCTTCAAAGGGGTGGCCATTTTGTTTCTCGAATTCTTTTGGAGGGGTGGGGGTGCCACATGAAATGGCACCATGGGCCAGATACAGCCCATGGGCCTTAGGTAGGGAACCCCTGAGCGGGAAAGTTATTTCTGTGGACTAAAACTCCCAGAATCCCCTAGAACAACATGGCCAGGGGTGTGGAGAGTAAACCATCGTGGGAACTGTACTTCAAGAAAGTTGCTTTTCCAAACTCTGGTAAGAACTAGTTATTTGTAATTATGGGGTGCCAAGGGAATGGACTGCGGTAGCTTAGTAGTTATGATGCTGAACTGGATGAACTTGCATGACGGAGTTTTCTCCCGTCTCTGTCCCAGCTCCTGACAGCTGTAGTTCGAAAATAAGAAATTGCAAATAGATAAATAAGGGACCGCTTCAGCGGGAAAGGTAACAGTGTCGAGTGTGCTCTGGGGCTCCATGCCTGTCCCATGACCACGGAAACACCTGCAGATGACAACAGCACTGGCTCTTTGGCTGTACACGGAGACGCGCACCAACCCCTTGAGTTAGGCGCAACCGGTTTTCGAGCAAGGGTGACACATGGAAATGTGTGGGGTAGTATCAGGCTACTGGAGGAGACAATTTCTTCTGCCCCACTTCTAGACGTTACCCATCTCTGTCCTGGAGCAATGGTTATGAAAGAATACTTTACAAGGAATCTGCTCTCTCTCTTTTGTAATTCTGAGCAAAACATTTTCCCCGAGCATTTTGAAGAGGTTTTGTTTAGATTGAGATGAATTCCACCTTCTTTTTCTGCATCTGCAAAGCTGTCGGGATTTTGCCTGTCAAGGGTTTTTGCAACCCAAAGCTGCTGTCGCTTGAGTGACAGTTCTGGCCTTAGAGAAACCCATGGGGAGCAAGGTCGTTTTTCCTATGGGGCTCAGACAAATGCCAAAGCCAAGATGTGAAGGGAAGTGTGAAGGCAGGGCCTGGTGGGACAACATGACAAAAATTCCTCAGGGCACAGGAGGAGGTGCCCCACAGATGGGGGGGGGGAGACATTTGGGGTCTTTACACTTCATCTCCCCTGAGGAGAGCACCAAGTTCGGGTTTATGTGCGTGGAAATAAATAGTGGTGTTGGTGGAAGCGTTTACGGAGGCCAAAAAGTGTGCGATTCCCAATGTTTGGCGAAATGAGATCCTGCATCTCGTTTATTCGAGACAGATTTTATAAAATGAGATCCAAGTGTCTGTGAATTAAATTGAAAGATTGGCATGAGGTTGGGTGTGTTTTCTACTTTAAAAGGTGGATTTGGGTAGGTAGATGCAAAATAGACAAACCTAGGTCTGAAAGATAAATTCATTAGCAGATGTATAATGCCACAATTGAGGGACTGCGGTGGCATACTGGTGAAGAGGCTGAGTTTGATGAACGGCAGGTCGGCAGGTCAAAAGTTCAAGACCCGAGTACTGCTTGATGGAGTGAGCTCCCGTCTCTGCCCCAGCTCCTGCCAACCTAGCCGTTCGAAAGCAAGAAATTGCAAAGTAGATAAATAGAGACCACTTTGGCAGGAAAGTTAGCAGCATTTCGTGCACTCCAGTGTTAGCTATACCTGCCACATGGCCACAGAAACATCTGCAGGTGCAGACGGCACTGGCTCTTTGGCCAGAAACGGAGATGAGCACTGCCCCCTACAGTTGGACACGACTGGCTTTTAAGCAAGGGAGAAACCTTTACCATTAATGCCACAATGTTTAGTTTGCATTCATCTACTAACCACTTACAACGTCACAGAACCAAACTTCACAAAAAATAAATCTGAATGTCAATCAGGGATCTTCAGTCATCACCAGGTGTAAAAAGCTACATTCATTTGGAAGAGTGCATTAAAAATACGGGCTTTGCCACTTAGATACACAATTTTCTGATCACCAATCTTGAGTTTTGTAGAGCATCTTCTCCGCTCTGCTCCAACTCTGCAGTGCTAGGAAACTGGCGCCGTATTAATGCAATTTTGAAATCCCCAGAGATGGGGAAGAGAGATAATGGTCTTTGTTGGGCAGGGGGAGCAAATTTCTCCCTTCCTCCCCAACATCAAATTATGGGCTGGCTGCTTTTTAGGCTTCCCAAAGTGCTTGCTTTCAAAGGCTGGAGTGGGTTTCTCTTTTCCTTTTTTAAAATAATGTGATTAATCTTCAACCGGTCAGTTCCTCTGAAATTAAGGGGCATATTATTATTATTATTATTATTATTATTATTATTATTATTATTATTATTATTATTATTATTATTATTATTATTATTATTATTATTATTATTATTATTATTATTATTATTATTATTATTATTATTATTATTATTTATTACACTTGATACCCCGCCCCAATCGGGAGAACCCGACTCTGAGCGGCTTACAAGACACTAAAAATAAAAGTAAAAACATAAAAACAATTTACACCAATAAAAGCATCAAAGTTAAAAGGTCATCAAAATTTAACCACAAAAATTAAAAACATTAGCCTCATTGATTTTGCTGTAAGGATAGGGTTGCCATAATTGTCTCCCACAAAACCAGGACAGAAGTTTACTTGACAAAAATGGGTGGGTTATCTACCGGGGGGGGGGGAGCAAATTAAGCTTGTTCTTAATAGAGGGAGGGGAAGCACAAAACCCATGGAAAGATTGTTCTGTGGGCACCTTCCATGTATCTTTATTGAACTGGACGGGTCAGGTTTTTTGACCTTGAAATCGGGACGATCCTGGTTTTCCGGGACATATGGCAACCCTATGTAAGGAGTCCGTTTCAAGCCAGCTAAGTGACGAAACGATTATAGGCTTTGATGCCTCGTGGTTGACTTTGGAAGTTAGGACTTTTTCATCACTCTGAGCTATGTTGAATTTCAAATACGGCTTGTCGGAGCCGAAGGGTTGGCTCTTGGTATCCAACCCTTGTGAAGCAACGTGTGATGTCTTTTTGTGAAGACCTGTTTTAAATGACTGAGAGAGTGTGTGCTTTGGAATCGTGTCTATGATTCAGTGCAGCGACAGGAAAATGTTGTGGACATGGTTTATCTAACTGTATCTAAAGCGGTGGAGAATGAGGAGAATGGATTAATACCTCCAGGAAGCAGAGGCTGAAATGTTTTGGTTGCTTTTCTGTACTTACGATCTTTTGTTATCACATCCCGTCAAGTTGCCTCAGGTCTGTGGCGGTCGTATGAATGAGTTACCTTCAAAATATCCCTTCATAAACAGCCATGCGCAAGGTCTTGCAAACTCAAGCCTGTGGGTTCCTTCAGGGAGTTAATCCATTTTACGTTTGGTCTTCCTCTTTTCCTGCTGCCTTCAACTCTTCCTAGCATGACTGTCTTTTCCAGTGAGTGTTGTCTTCTCAAGGCATGCCCAGATTAGGACAGTTGATAATGGTGGTTTTTTTACTGTTTAACTCAGGGGTTCTCAATCTTTTCAAGCTGAGGGCCGGGTCATGCTCCCTCAGAAAGCTTCGGGGGCCGGATGGCCGTTTTGCTCTGCCTGTCACAAATGTCACTTCTGGGTGGGGGTGGGGCACATGAAATTTAATTTTAATTTAGTTTAATTTAATTTTCACACTTACATGCCGCCCAATCAGGAAACCCGACTCACATGATAATTAAACAGTATACACAGTAAATACAGAATAATACAATATACAGTGGTGTCATGGGCCGCAACCGGCCCCGAGGCCATAGGTTAAGAACCCCTGGTTTAACTGGTGAAGGATAAAATCCAGTGATTTAAAGTCAGTCCTCTTTGTTGTTGGTGGTGGTGTTGTGCATTGGGCAAGAAATAGCCTGCGCTTAGGGAAATTTTGCTTTTGGGCTACATTTCCCAGAATTGTCGTGTCTGTGTTGGGTGGGGGAATTCGTACAACTGCAAAACAATCTTCCCAATTTTGACTTTTGTTTCCCTTTCCCCAATAGCCAATCTGCATTCTGCATTACAGTAGGGTTGCAGATTAAGGCAAGGTCATCTCATTCCAGCAGGGACTGTGGTGGCTTAGTGGTTAAGATGCTGAACTTGGTGACTGGAAGGTCAGCAGGTCAGCAGTTTGAGACTCAAGTGCTGCATGATAGAGTGAGCTTCTGTCTCTGTCCCAGCTCCTGCCAACCTAGCAGTTTGAAAGCAAGAAATTGCAGGTAGATAAATAGGGACCACTTCGGTGTGGAGGTAATCAGTGTCCCATGCACTGCGACATGTCATGCCTGCCACATGTCCACGGAAACATCTGCAGATGCAGACAGCGCTGGCTCTTTGATGATAAACAGATGAGTACCGAACCTTAGAGTTGGATACGACTAGCTTTTGAGCTAGGAAGACCTTTACCTAATCTCATTCCTTTTGCAGGTATAACACAATGAATTACAACCAAAATTACATACTATCAAAACTTGCCAATTTAAAAAAGATAAAACTTCCCTGGGCTACCATTGGCCATTTTGGCAAGAGGATCAGAGGATATATAAATCCAGTCCCTTCTTCAAGGTCAGGAAATATGGTAGCAATGATAAAACCACAGGCTCTTTCTAATTCCCTGCTGATTCTTTGCTGACATAAATGAATTATATTTATTCAGTTACTGTTATTAATTGGAGCATTCAGATCACAGGTTTTTCTTTCTCTCTTTACGCTTGCTGCATAGCATAAGGATGAACAGACATGAAAACATGCTCGATATAAATAGCTTGTCTACGTTTTACTCTAATTGGTGTTCAGTCGCATAGTTGAGTCCGACCCTCTGCGACCCCATGGACCATTGTCCGCCAGGCACTTCCGTCCTCCACCCTCCTCCTCAACTCGCTCAGTTCTGTGCCCATTGTCTCCACAATACCATCTAGCCACCTCATTTTTGGCCACCCCGTTCTTCTTTTGCCCCCCACCTTTCCCAGCATCAAAGCTTTCTCAAGCGAATCCTCTCTTCTCATTTGATGTCCAAAGTACTTTAGCTTCATCTTTACTATTTGACCTTCTAAGGAGCAATCAGGGTTGATTTCTTCTAAGATTGACCTATTTGTTCTCCTTGCTGTCCAGGGGACTCTCAAAACTCTCCTCCAACACCACATCTCAAAGGCATCTATTCTTCTGTGCTCAGCTTTCCTTATGGTCCAGCTCTCACAACTATACATTACTACTGGGAATACCATTGCTTTGACTATGCGAATTTTGGTTTGCAAGGTGATGTCTATGCAGTACTTCTAACTATGTTCCCCAGGTTTCTCATAGCTTGTCTCCAAAGAATCAGCCGCCCTTTTATTTCATGGCTGCAATCTCGAATTATTTCTGTTAACATACCATAGCAAGACTCTGAGCTTTTTATTTTCAACTCAAAGCAATGAGTGGAACTACCATGCAAATAGCACTGTTGCAAAGCATATACTGTACAGTCAAACCGCGCATAAAGAGTGCCTCGCTTAAAGAGTAACTCGCTTCAAGAGCAGAATTTTCTCTGAATGTTCGCTTCACTTAACAAATAAAACCAACCAAAAACTCGCTTAACAAATAAATCGGGGTTCCCATCCCCTCCACAATTGGTCACTTCCAATGGTGTTTCGCTTAAAGAGCAAACTCACTTAAAGAGCAATCCTGTGGAACGCATTATGCTCTTTAAGCGAGGTACAACTGTATACTATATCTGTGCAGGGGAAGATAGTTGTCCCCATCTGTGTTTCTGTGGGTTAAATCTATTGCAGGGAAAGAATGATGGATGTCTTAATGGATTAAATATATTCATCATTAGTTAATTACTAAATGCGTTGCCAGGATGTTCGTGGAATCCACACTTCAAAAGTTCATTACCAGTGTTAAGCTGTCATTTTCTGGATGCCATTACAAGCTGACTCCCATCTGCTACAAATTGGGCACATCTTCTCCATAGATTTGGGATATGAATATTACAGAAATTTTAATTTGATTTATAGAAAATTAAATAGCAATGCAATCCTAAACAACCCATAAACCAAGAAATCAATGGGAGCTGTAAATCAGGATTAATTCCAATGGAGGGACAGAATCATTCAGAGTCACGATGTTAGGAAATACCTTCTTGAATAGCTCCACTTTTAATAGATTTTGCTTGCTTGTTTGTATCCATCCATCCTCTCTCTCTCTCCCTCCTCTTCCTTCCTTCCTTCCTTCATCTTGTGGATCAAAAGCACACATTAATTCATCCCTCAAGTACGCCACATTGGTATCCCTAAGTTGGACCACGGGACATCAAAACAGAAGGTTTCTGTGCTCTATAAATCCTTCTCTGTTAGGAACAGTACAAAAGATGGATGTCTTGTTCTGCTTGTTTACTGAGATAACAATGTGTGAAATGGCCTCTTTCATTGCCAGCCTCATTCTTCTGCCCCCCTGGACAACCGGAACAATAATATTGTTGTGAAGAAAACAACTGGCTTGGAAAGGAAAAATGGGCCCATGTCCGGGCGGTCGCCTGGAGTTCCAGGGGCTATTTTGCAACACAAACAGACACACTTATACACACTTACACATAGCATTTGTACAGTGTGTGGCCTTAGAAGAACTTTGACATTTTCTGTTTCCCATCCCTTCCTCAAGTTGGAGTCGACAAGCCAAGCTCTTGTTTTGTTTCTTGGCTGCGCAAAGCAAGACAGGGTCAAAGGTGGCTCTGTGTCCACCCTTTGTCCACATCACGCACAAAAGGGAAACTTCTTGGAATATTAAGGAGCGGCTTTAGGAACAGGCAAACATCGGGTGGGTGGGAAATGGCCAAAGCATCATTAGTCTGGTCATGTAGAAACTGGAAGCCTTGTTAGAGCCTTTATGATGTTGTGGGTAAGTCAAAACTTGGTTCATGATCTAAGTTTGATCCTGAAGGGAACAAGGACAACTCAGCCTTCAATCCTTCCCAAGGCTGGTAAAATGAGGACCCAGAAAGTCCTGCTGCAAATATGCACCGATGAGGACTTAAATTTGGCCAATGACCAAGCCAAGAAAGTGGCTTCATTTGGGTAGTCCAGGGTTTGCTTGGCACACGGAAGGAGACAGTGGGGGAGGAGGCGAAGGAGAAGAACAAGAAGACTACAAAGGCCAGTTTCCCTGACTGCTGATCAGAATGTCCGGAGAGAGGGTAAAGGTAAAGGTTTCCCTTGCTCAAAAGCCAGTCGTATCTGACTCTAGGGTTCAGTGCTCATCTCTGTTTCAAAGCCGAAGAGCCAGCGCTGTCTGCTGCAGATGTTTCCGTGGTCACGTGGCAGGAATGTCTAGACGCTGAAGTGCACGGAATGCTGTTTACCTGCCCACTGAAGTGGTCCCTATTTATCTGCTTGCAATTTCTTGCTTTCAAACGGCTAGGTTGGGAGGAGCTGGGACAGAGACAGGAGCTCACTCCGTCCTTCAGTACTCAAACTGCTGACCTCCCGCCTTCCAGCCAGCGCCTTAGCCACTGGAGCCACTGGAGTCCCATTCGAGTGAGGGAGACTGTAGTAAACCTCCCCCTCTCCCTTTATATTTCTTTATTATTATATACGGTAGGCATAATTTTCATCTTGTAGTAAAAAAAAAATCTTAAAGGATGGACTAGTACAGTAGTTCAATTTTTTACTTGGGTACCTTCCACCCGAGCAAAGACCAGTCGGAGGGCTGTATGTGAACTTTTATGGCTGATCCCTCAGTAATCTTTAATAAAGTGATCAACAGTGTCCCGGAAGGCAGCGTAACCTTTTCAGTATTCACATGCTGAAGCTGAATTGGCTGCTCAGAAATTGATGTCTTGTCAGGAAGGGCATCATGCTGTGTTTATTGAGCCAGACGGCTTTGCCATGCCAAACATCATGGCTGCAATTTGTGTTTCTCCCCAGCCAGTTTCTCCCAGGGCTGATTTCTTTTAAACTCCAAGTTTATAGTTTAGCTTAAAAAAATAAAATAAATCAAACTAACTTTCCACTCTCTGGTTCCTTGAATCCATGACTGATTCCAGAGCTGTTGCTGGAGTGAGGGCACAGGCCAGTGGATTTGGTGCCATGGGCCAGATCTGGCTCACAGGCCATAAGTTGACAGCCCCATAGTCAAAGCAATGGTGTTCCCAGTAGTAATGTATGGTTGTGAGAGCAGGACCATTAGGAAAGCTGAGCGCAGAAGAATAGACGCCTCTGAGATGTGGTGCTGGAGGAGAATTTTGAGAGCACCCTGGACAGCAAATAAGTCCATCCTGAAGGAAATCAATCCTGACTGCTCCTTGGAAGGACACATATTGAAGTTGAAGGTCAAGTACTTTGGCCACCAAAAGAGAAGAGAGGACTCACTCTAGAAAGCCTTGATGCTGGGAAAGATTGAAGGCAAAAGGTGAAAGGGGTGGCAGAGGATGAAGTGGTTAGATGGCAATCTGGTTTTAAAACTAAGCCAAAAGCAACTGTTTCCTGAGGTTTGGGTGGTTGTCCGTTGATCCAGTAGCATTCCAGAGCACATCCTTTGGGCATCTTTCTAAAATGTTTGTTTGTTTGTTTTAAGGAACACTGTTAATGTCAAAATGGGAGTAAGATATGATGTCACGAGTGACACCCAACAAGCTAGCATTGCTAATATTAACAATCTGGTTTAAATAACAAGCAGTGCGACAATCTATTTTGCCTCCTGGGGGGTAAAAAGGAACATTTGGATGGCTGACAAAGTTGCCCCATGAGCTCTGTGATGCTTCTGTGCATGGGGAATCGCAGTGCGCTTTGGATCTTTGTTTAAGACAGATCTTTGGTGGTTAAAAAAGTGAGTTGTACCACCCGAGTGCTGCACGACAGAGTGAACGCCTGTTTCCATCCCAGCTCCTGCCAACCTAGCAGTTCGAAAGGAAGAAACTGCAAGTGGATAAAGAGGTACAGCTTCAGCAGGAAAGGTAACAGTGCTCCGTGTGCTTGCACACTGCGTGCTTGCACACACAGCGCTCCGTGTGCTCAAGGAGACGTTTTTGAAAACCCGAGGCCTTTCTCACCAAGACTGAAGGAGCTCCTTAAACCTCCTTACACTTCTGTCCAATTCCTTTCTTGAGCTCTGCAAATCTTGCTTAAATCCCGCTAACTTCATCTGGATTTATTCTGCATACAAATGTCTGCTGTTGAAAATAACCGAAGCATCTCAGCTGCTTTGTGAGCAAGTGTACAACTCTTTTAGTCCTTTAGCAAGCACCTTAAAAATAGCAATAGCAGTTACACTTCTATACTGCCCCATACACTCAGTGCGCTCTCTGGGCAGCTCTCGAGGGATTTACCCTATATACAGGTACTTGAGTATAAGCCGATCCAAATATAAGCCTAATGTTTGACCTGAAAACCCAGGAAAATAGATTGACCTGGGTATAAGCCAAGGATGGGAAATGCAGCTGGTGAGTTTCAATAATTAAAATACATGAAAATATGGTAAAATGAATTAAATTGTTGGCTGTCTCAAGCCAATGCAGTCTTGGGACCCTCGCGGTCATTGACCCAAGTATAAGCCATGCCTCATTTGTGGAGCTCATTTTTGGGGCTATAAAACTCAGCTAATACTCGAATAGATACAGAAGCATCTGGCCCATACAAAAATAAATAAATAAATACTGTGGTGGTGGAGTTTGAGTGAGGTGGAAGGCACCTCCCGGCCAATGTCAATGACATCTCCCACAAACAATGTGCACGGTGCGCTAGCAAATTTGCAAGGCCTATAGAAGGAAATTGCAGATGGGAGAAATCTTATGCACTGACGCGGACAGTTGAGTAAGTCTTGGCAAGAAAGTGACGCTTGTTAGCCAAGATGCTGGATTGGTCCTCCTTACCTGGTCACCGTGTCAATCTCATTAATACAGTTTCTTTCAGTTCAGCCTTCAGATGACTCAGTCCATGCAAGTTCATGGCTGGCTATAACGACGTGGTCAGGATTTTATTGGCCAATGCTTCTTATGCTGCAGTGTGTCCCTTTTGGACGAGACAAACCGGGTAGAGGCAATGCAATATACAAAATTGATGCATGCACGAGAGAAGGACGTTGTTGAAGAGAGGCATTTTATGCACAGACGTAGCTGTGCAAAGACCGTCTCTTGTTTTAAAGACGTTTAGGTTCCTTTTTCTTGTCGAGTAGCACATTTGTGAGAGAGATGTGGAGTGGGGTGTGTGTATTTTTTTATGGGGGTGGATAGCAGAGTCAGGATTGCCATTAAGAGCTAAAATCACCTGCCTGCATGATGCAAAGGTAATAATGCATTCCTGATGAGGCAGAGGCGCATCTTTTATCGGCAGCCAGCGGGAGAGGGAGGGAGGAGGGTTCACATGCTGCTTGGTCAATGACATCATTCTGCCTTGCAGGATAAATGGGGAAGCTGCTAGTTCACCAGGCACCACTTTCTCGGAGTAGCCCGTGATCTTCCTACCTCCGGCACGCAGTCCATTTAGAGCTTTCCACCCAGGCCATGGTTGTTCTTGGCCAGGTGGCAGAGAGTCCTGTGGTTCTGCCCAGTTACCTGGTAGCTCCTTGCTCACCTTCCATAGTTCCAAGGCAGTTTGTGGCGGCTGCTTGTTCGGCGGGTCAGACGTTGCGAGGAAGTTGTGAGTTTTCTCTTCAACGGAAGAAAAATCTCTTAAAAGTTTATAAAAGGTAAAGGTAAAGGTTTCCCTTGCTCAAAAGCCAGTCATATCCGACCCTAGGGGTCAGTGCTCATCTCTGTTTCTAAGCCGAAAAGCCAGCGCTGTCTGCTTCTGCAGACGTTTCCATGGTCATGTGGCAGGCATGACTAGACACCAGAGCGCATGGAATGCTGTTACCATCCCACCGAAGTGGTCCCTATTTATCTACTTGCAATTTCTTGCTTTCAAACTGCTAGGTTGGCAGGAGCTGGGACAATGACAGGAGCTCACTCAGTCATGCCGTACTTGGGTCTCGAACTGCCAACCTTCCAGTCATCAAGTCCAGTGTTTTAACCACTAAGCCATGCAGATAGTAAAGGTAAAGGTTTCCCTTGCTTGGAAGCCAGTCGTATCTGACCCTAGGGGTCAGTGCTCATCTCTGTTTCTAAGCCGAAGAGCCAGCGCTGTCTGCTTCTGCAGATGTTTCCATGGTCATGTGGCAGGCATGACTAGACACCGGAGCGCATGGAACGCTGTTACCTTCCCAGCAAAGTGGTCCCTATTTATCTACTTGCAATTTCTTGCTTTCAAACTGCTAGGTTGGCAGGAGCTGGGACAGAGACGGGAGCTCATTCCGTCCTGCAGTACTCGGGAATTGAACTGCTGACCTTCCGCCTCCCAGTCAGCGTCTTAGTGACGTATAACAGAGAACAAAATGCCATAAGTTTGTCACTTTCCAAGAGCAGCCAAGGAAAGGCAAACCAAAGAACAGCTGGACTTCTAATAGGATGGGGGGAAATCCTGAATATTAATGTGGGGTAGAAATCTGCATTGTTCAACTTCTGCGCAAACACTCACCTCCCTGTTTTCACCTTGGAGACACAGATTCCTCATGGCAGCATTTTTCTCGCAGGCCAGCAGAGAAAAAAGCAATATTTACATTATTTAGCATGTCAGTTCTCCCTCCCTAGTAGATACAGGGGAGGGGAAATGAAGGGGAGCAATAACCTGTCAGCATTTTCATCTCTCACATTTCTTGAATGTCAAGGCTGAAAGGAAGGGGGATGTGTGCGCGTGTGTGTGTGTGTTTTAAAAGGCGTTGGGGTTTTTTGAGCCACTGATGTGGGATTTGGGGAGCTGTCATCGCCTTGAACAAAAGAAGATCTTATTCCAGGGTTTGGGATGGGTCATACAAACAGCAAGGGGAAGAATTTGAGCAAGGCTTTTTTTTGGCTTCTTCTTGTGTGTCCAGGCCAGACTTTAAACCAGGGATTCTCAACCTGGTGGACCCCAATTGCCTCCACCACACCCAGAAGTGCCATGTGGTGGAGGATGGGCAAAATGGCCCCCCGGCCCCTGAAGCTGTCTGAGGGAGAATGACCCAACCCCTGGCTTTAAAAGGTTGAGAATTCCTGCTTTAAACTGCCAAAGTGAAGCCATGTTCTTGGCTTTGTCGTTGGCCAAACTCAAGTCCGCATCAGCATGTGTTTCTGGTACTAATCGGCAGACCAATAAATGACCCAGATTCTGCATCTCTCCACATGTTGTTTGCCACTTGAGCACGTTGGTTTTACATTGAGGGACTCCGACCCTCAGCCTATTCAGGGTCCTCCAAGTGAAGTAGGGGAGGTCAAGTTCCTCAGCCATAGCCTCCATTAATGGTGTTCCTTGCCCAACGAACAACACTGCATTCCCCAGCTCTTGGAAAATCCATTATCTGGACTTTCACAGACCTGTGGATGTTGAGTAAAAGAGATGCGATAATAACATCAACACTGGCCCTTGGAAAGCGTTTAGATAATTGCTGCTGTCAAAAGGCATTTTCATCTCCTTTTTCCACCGCCAGGCTCTGCGACGCCAGCCCTTTAAGTGCTAATTGCCTGTGACTGAATAAATCATCTGCTGCCGGTGCGGCGTTAATTGGGGATTGCAGAAGCAATCGGTTTTATTGGGAACTTTCGTCAGCCCAGCACGGTCAACTTCTCTGTAAGAGGACGCTCACTGAACTCTGCGGAAGGGTCCTTGAAAATTGGATTAAAATACTCTAGGTGGTCATGCTCGCTAAGGAAATGTACAAATTAAGCTGTTGTTCCAGAACGCTAAAACAATTTTGGGATTTAAACATGTGTTGAAACGCGTAGCTGTTGAAATCGTCTCCTTCGGCCTCCTCGCAAGGAAATCTCCTTACTCCAGGAGGGCAGAGTGTAGCATTGTGGAATTGTTTTACTGCGCTCCTCAAATCTACCCAAGGGAACACTGGACGCAAAAGCCAAATACCTACAATATATCTGTATTGCAGAATTATAGCAGCTTGGTACCATGTTTACTACTATGGCGTCATCTTTCCTTCAAGTTGCAAGCTTGGTACATCAGGGGGATGCTTTGGGTGTTGTTTATCTTGATTTCAGGAAAGCAGTGTCAGAGCAGAATTTATGCCCTGGTTTTTAACCTCATCCAAGATAGAGATTTCAACCCATGGGAGACCCTTTCTCACATACCAAAGGAATTGGAATGTGTAAACATGCTTGCCTTGTGCGTTGGAAGAGATGGAACCTAACGTGTGATGGACATGTTATACTGTATGGTCATTGGTTGGATTCCTTTAAGGGAATGGCAAGGAGGTGGACCCTGAGGGAAGAGATAAAACCCAGAAGGTGGGCTCCTAGAGGTTCTCTTGGATCCAATGCTTGGAGCTAAGGAAGAAATGCAATCATGTAGATGTTTAAGCCAGAAGGAGGGCCACTGATCTTTCCCCCAAAAGCAGCTTTATTTTGATATGCTTTCTGAACTTTAGATGAACTGTCTTTTGTAACTTACTCTGATTACAATATACTTTTGAATTACCAGAAGATGACTGGAGTGTTTACTTGGCTCAGCACTACCTTATCTACACTAGTTGATTTCCTATGAGCTACCTTGCTTACCACCTAGATCCAGCTCAGGAGTGAGAAAGCAAGCTTTAAAAAGCCTGGACTGTCTAGCCAGGAGAGCAGGCAGTATCAGGCGGGATCCCATTACGAGGAGGCCGAGGTGATACTTGTGAGTAAGGGGATCCTGGCAAGCAGTTGGGAAAGTCCCTATGATATCTTTGTGGACAGGCTGGCAAAATGTAGGATAGGTAGCGCACATGGAATTAGATAACATGGAGTTATCTGGGAGGACCCCCAGATAATCTGGGGGTCCTCCTGGACTCACGACTACTGTTCGAAGAGCAGGTGGCAGCCGTGGCCAGGAGGGCTTTTGCACAACTTCGTGTAATACGCCAGTTATGCCCCCTCCTAGACTGGGACGCCTTGCTCATGGTCACACATGCTTTGGTCACCTCCAGACTTGATTACTGTAATGCGCTCTACATGGGGCTGCCCTTGGTGACCATTCGGAGGCTGCAGCTGGTCCAGAATGCGGCAGCTCGGGTAGTGATGGGGTGCGGGCGTTATGCTCGGGCCTCACCACTGCTCCGGGAGCTGCACTGGTTGCAAGTATGCCTCCGGGTGCAATTCAAGGTGCTGGTCATTACCTTTAAAGCCCTATATGGTAGTGGGCCAGGATACCTAAGAGACCGCGTCACCCTAAGAACGTCTGCCCGTCCCATCAGGGCGGATCGGAGGGGCTCTCTTGTTACTCCATCGGCTAGGGAGGCTCACCTCACGAGCACTAGGAAGAGGGCCTTCTCCGTGTCCGCCCCGACCCTCTGGAACCTCCTTCCGACAGAGCTGCGCCTACAGACGGAGCTCCTGCCCTTTCGGAAGGGCTTAAAGACCTGGCTGGCGGGGCAAGTGTGGGGATCCAGGAACGCAGGTTCCCATCTAGGATGGCTGATTTAAGGGCAGCCATCCCCCCTACCTTGTATCTGTATCTGTTTTTATCTGCTTTGCTGTTTTAATGTTTTAAATTTTTTATGAATTTTTATGAATTTTTAAGGTTTTATATATTGTTATGACTATAGATTACCTATGACGGTAATTTACGCTGTAAGCCGCCCAGAGTCGGGTCTACCTGATTGGGGTGGGATACCAAATGTGAACAATAAAATAAATAAAAAATAAAATAAATAACTAGATTGTACTGTTCCCTGCTGCTCCAGGGATAGGTTCAAAATCCATGTTTCAAGTTAGTCAAGGTAAAGGTCTCCCTTGCTCAAAAGCCAGTCGTGTCTGACTCTAGGGGGCGGTGTTCATCTCCGTTTACAGCCAAAGAGCCAGCACTCTCTGCGTCGGCAGATGTTTTTGTGGTCATATGGCAGGCCTGACTAGACCCAGGAGCTCAAGGAACACTGTTATCTTTCCCAACAAAGTGGTACTTATTTATCTACTGTTCGTGCAACTTCTTGCTTTCAAACTACTATGTTGGCAGGACAGAGCCGGGAGCTCAGGGAAAACAACTATACACATACATATATGGTGTTATTCCTCCGTAGGGTACCGGGAAGGATTTATTTGGAAGAGAGGCCGTGACAACGGGCAATTCCTCAGCAGGAAATTTGTGCTGTCAGAACGGGAAGGCGTCCTGAAATATTACAACAAAAATGATGTAAGAAACCGGGAATCTCCCCCACTTTCAAAATGTGTGTTGTGTAACACAGCCAAAGGTCAGAGTGTCTGAGTTGGTTTCTTTGTTGGTAAGTTGCTATTACTTACACAGGGAGCTGTACAGAATGGAGGAGAGGGACTGATGATGTATCCAAATCAGTGCTCCTGTTTGAATCTGGTTCTCCTGCCTCTCTGTTTCCAATTCTGCCTTTATAATTCTATTGGTTGATTGATTACATTTTTATACCACCCACCTAGGGCGTGACTACCCCTCTCTGCAGTTTACAAATATAATATAAATACTATCAAATAATATAGAGCAGTAATGCAAAATTAAAGCAAAGATGAGGCCCCATGTGGCTTTATTGTCACAAGGTTTAATTATCTGATTAAATCTAGTTGCTCTGGCTTCTTGTTGTCGTCACTGCCGTGTTTTGAGTGTTTGTGCGTGTGGCTTTTCTCCTCCACCAGGCAAAAGAACCCAAAGCCATTATGAAAATTGAACACTTGAACGCCACTTTCCAGCCGGCGAAGATTGGGAATCCGCACGGACTGCAGATCACATACTTGAAAGACAATAGCACAAGGAACATCTTCATTTATCACGAAGATGGCAAGGTGGGGGCTGTAAAGTAAGAAAGGAGGCAACTATTTAGACTCGTTGTATGTATGGGATGAGAAAGTAATGATAGAGAGCATTTCCTTTGCCATCTGAGATGGAGATATATTTTCTTTTGATCTTGAGGGGTTTGTTTCTTTGCATTTGTGAAAATAGTCTCCCCCATCCCCAGAAACTGCATGGTTAAAGCTGCAGTAGCTGCTATCTTGCTGGAGAGATGTTTAACAATAAGAAGCATGGGATGGGTTGTTTGCATCTTTTTGACCCAACAGGCAGCTATTCTTCACTTTCTGTATGTATCCCTGCTCTGCACCATGCACAGGCCTTTCATGCAAATCCTGAATACCTTTTTAAAAAACATTCATTTCAATCTTGTGCTGAAGGCGAGACCTCTCAAAAGGTTCTTCTTCTTCTTCTTTCATGTCCCGATCAAACCTTGGAGTGCCAAAATGAAGCCACTTCTTTCACTTTGTCATTGCCGAAACCCAAGTCCTCGTTGGTACATGCCTCTGGCAACAATCAGCAGACCAGTACATGTGGTCTTCAAGATGTGAAAAGAGCTTTGAGTCATACGTGTCATTCAGGCCTCATGCTTTCCACCTCATCCTATATTTACTGTAGGCCTGATGATGCACTGAGCAAGTTCACATAAATGCTCATTTTAAGCACCCTCTTGTCTCTTGATATATTTTAAATCTCTGCATTTTAACTTCTGTTCCCTTTGCTGTTCTATGCTGGTCTTGGACTGTAATAAAGAGTTGATTTGATTTGAGACCAGTAAATGAGCTAGATTCTGTACCTCTCCACATTCACAGGTTGGCTTGACATATCGAGACAACCTGTCACATTAGGTGCGATTGATTTATCTAAATCCCTTTACATCTAATAGAGATCAGGGCTTAACTGGAGCTTACTTTGATTCACCGCATAAGAATCCTTGATGGATTTTTCTGAATGTAACTCGTAGGAGTCCTAAATTAGAGACGGAGTCCTGACGAATTTGGGAAACCTATATTCTACAGCAGACTATGTTGTATTGTAGATCAAACAACAGGATACTTAGCATAGATGACAACTTCTAATGTGCTGAAAGCCAGGGAAAGTTTAAGGTTTTTAGTACCTTGGAGAGCATCCAATGTGACATACTGTACAGTACATTGAGAAGGTGCTATCATGTACACTCTTTGAAGTCTTAGAAACTACAACAGGAATTATCAACCTGCAGCCCATGGCCTGGATGCAGCCGATGGCGCCATTTCATGTGGTCCCCAACCGCTTCCGCCACACCAGGCAGTGCCATGTGGTTGAGGAAGGGCAAACTGGCCATCCAGCCCCCAAAGTTGCCTGAGGAAGCATGATGCGGCCCCCGGCTTTAAAAGGTTGAGAATGCCTGAACTACAATCTATGACAGTCTTTCCCAACCTTTGGTGTTTAGACTTCAATTCCCAGAAGCCTAAATCAATTCCCCAAAGCTCTGAGCAGCCAATGTACTGACTTAGGCTTATGGGTATTGAAGCCCTCCCCTGTGGGGCCTGGGGCCCACATTGGGAATCACACAGTGGTGGGATGTCAAAAAATTTACTACCCCACCATGATGTCATCAGAGTGTGGGTGGAGCTAACGTCATGACATCATGATGTTTTGGTTGGGCCAAAGAAAAAATAATAAAATAAAATAAAAATAAGCACACACACACACTCAACAACCCACCCACCCACCCACAACACAAACCCATAAATTAATTAATTAAATAAATAAATAAGTATTTCATTAAAATACAACCAACCAACCAACCAACCCCAAACATAAATCAACTCACCCACCCCAAACACAAACCCATCACTTATCTGTTAGTATAAGTGCCTGGACAGCACCACGTTGCAAGATGGATATGGTCATCATACCAGTTCTCTAGGATAATATGCCTTAATGTAAATGTAAAACAGCTGTACCTCCTTAAGAGTTCTCCATTTGGAACAGCAATTGGAACAGCAGAGGTGTAGCTTATTGATGAGGTAACTCCAAGACTTTACTTAAAAACCCCAAGCCAGGCCGCCAGGCCTTTTTAGGAACTGTGGTAGTACGTCAATATAGGTAAAGGTATTAAATACACAATAAAATACACACAGACACACCACATCCAAAGGTGAGTCACTTACCCTGGGGAGCATCAGGCTATATAGGGAGCTTCAGGCTAGCAGCTTCTCTTCCTTCTCCCCGCTTGGGACGACAGCAAGGAGGCCATGTATACGCGCCAAGCACTGTAGGCGTGCATGCACACCCAAGTGCTTGGCGCACATGCGCAGTGGGGGAACCAGTGAAAAGGTAAGCCCCGAAGGTGGTTCCCCCCAAAAGCTGCTACCGGTTCTCCGGGACACTGGAAAAAGTTACTACCGGTTCTGGCGAACTGGTGAAAACTTGTTACATCCCCTCACTGGAACCACAGGTCTATGTCGGTGATGGTGAACCTTTTAGAGACCCAGTGCCCAAACAGAGAGGTCGGGTGCACTCTGTGGTGGTGGGAGGGAGGAAGCACTCCCATTGGGCTGTTGGGCAGAGAGGTGGGACAAATTCTGTGCTGGAGCGACTAGATGTATGGCGACAAAGAGGGCTCTGAATATTCCCTCGGGCATGCGTGCCATAGGTTCACCACCACTGGTCTATGGCTTCCTCTACAAAATCAGGTGCAACTCACTTGATTTAGCCTTCTGGCACCTTGTAGAAGCATTTGACTATGCATTCCATAATCCCCATTGACCCAGCTTCTAATCTGGGCTTGGTAGGGTGTGTAATCGAACACTTCTCCCGGGTACCAGATAGAAGACAGCTGACTTCTTTTGGCCTTGACTTGCACTTTCAGTTTTGCTTGTGTTCAATCCTCCTCCTCCTTTCTGTCTCCTAGAGCGCCCCCTGCAGGCTTTCTCCCATCACTGCTCCATGTTCGTTCACAGGGAGGATGTGATAGTCTGGGAGAGTTTTTTTTTAAATTTCATTTTGTGAAGTTCTTTGTCACTCCCGAGAGAAGTGAGGTTACAACAGCGACTGGGGGATTGACTTTGAACTGAACATTTGCGAGCGATGAACCAAATGTTCTCAGATTGCTGTAGGATGGATGGAAATGGCCAATAATGGTTCATCGTTGTTACGTTTCCATCAGGTGTCATGCGGCAACCCTACAACATGGTCTTTTTACTTGGATTGGTGCTGGTCTTTTTATCGGGACTTTCTTCCTTCTTTCAGGAAATGGTGGACTGGTTCAATGCCATCCGTGCTGCTCGATTCCACTACTTACAGGTGGCGTTCCCTGGAGCAAGTGATACTGATGTGAGCATCTGTCTCCTTCTCATTCCTACTTTCCTGTGCTAATTGGTTTAGGGCAGGGGTTTGTAACCTACTGCCAACCTAGCAGCTCAAAAGCAATACACTGCAAGTAGATAAATAGGTACTGATTCATCGGGAAAGGTAACAGCATTCCATGTGCTCTGGCATCTAGTCATGCTTGCCACATGACTATGGAAATGTCTGCAAATGTAGACCATGCTGACTCTTTGGCTGTAAATGGAGATGAGCACTGTTCCCTTGAGTCGGATATGACTAGCTTTAGAGCAAGGGAGATCTAGCCATGTCCATGAAAGAGCTTCCATATATCCAGGCCTGTGCTTGTGTTCGAATGCAGGCATGCACATAGCCCAAGGCATTCCTCTGCCAGAGAAGGCTCCCTCCTCTCTTGTTTCATGTGCAAAAGACAAACTAAATGTTAGGGTGAATGCCTGTCTAATTTCTCCTCTTTCATAGGGATTCCCTTTAACATTATTTCCTTTAACAAAAGGACGTATTTCCTCTTCCAAGGCAGATAGCAAGAGAGAGACCACCAGAGCAAAACAAAAGCCTTAAGACATGCAAATAGGGTCAGATGATCTCTGAGGCAGGAAAGAACCTTTCTAGTTGTAATTAGAGGCAAACAATGCAAAACAACTTCCTTTCGGTCAAGCCAGTCTTTCCTTTCTCTCTGGTTACTGCATTCTTGGGCTTGGACTAGAATACTCAGCAATAATCAACCAATCCTAGGACGTGAGATTTACCCAAATATATACCATTTCCACTATACATTTATTTCCATGCTATTAAACGTCTAGCACTAATCCTATGTGTTACTTCTTCTTTTTCCCCTCCTCACTTTCCACCCCTTCCTATTTTGACAACTCTAGCTGGTACCAAAGCTTTCTCGGAACTACCTGAAGGAAGGTTACATGGAGAAAACGGGCCCAAAGGTGGGAAATGTTGTGTTTTTATGTCCTGTTTATGCCAAATGCAAATATATTCTTTACTGTGCTCTTTAGAAATGTTGGGCTGATTTCCTAAATATATATCATAAAGAACTTGAGGAAAGTTGAAGAAGGACAAGTTACTTACCTGTAACTGTAGTAAGCCTACCTCATCTGTTCATAACAAATGCTATATTTTATTCCACCAGCCGTATAGTTTTCATATTAATTTGTTTGCATCCTTTTTGTTGTTCAGTCACACAGTCCATTCCGACCCTTTGAGACCCCATGGACCACTGTCCGCCAGGCACTTCTGTCCTCCATCATCATCCTCAACTCACTCAGTCCTGTGCCCATTGTCTCTACAATACCATCTAGCCATCTCATTTTTGGCCACTCCCTTTTTCTTTTGCCCTCCACCTTCCCCAGCATCAAGGCTTTCTCAAGTGAATCCTCTCTTCTCATTTGATGTCCAGAGTACTTAAGCTTCATCTTTACTAAGGAGCAGTCAGGGTTGGTTTCTTCTAAGATTGACCTATTTGTTCTCCTAGCTTGCATCCTTATAAACAGAGAATAATGTGGTGAATAATGCAATATTTGACTTTCTAAAGTTCAAGCTTAACAATGTCTTGAACAGTAATTGTTTGGTTTATTTCTTAAATAGAATACAGTGGAACCTCAGTTAACGTAATTAATGCGTTCTCCGGGACGTTTCTTACAGTGAACATTACTTTAACCGAATTTCCCATAGGAATGCATTGAAAACCAATTAATCCATTCCGGGGGGAAATTATCATGTTGGGTACTCATTTTACCGCCATTGGAAGGATGGAAGGCTGAGTCAACCATGAGCCCTGGTCAGGATCGAACACACAACCTTGTGGCGATCTCAGTATACAGTATTTCATAAAGAGCTTAAGGAAAGTTGAAGAATCAGTTTTGCATAACTATGTAAGCGTGCTCTAATCCAGTGATGGGATGTAACAGGTTCTCACCAGTTCGCCAGAACCGGTAGTAACTTTCCCCAGTATCCCAGAGAACTGACAACAGCTTTGGGGGGGAACTACCTTTGGGGCTTACCTTTTCACTGGTTGTGGGCATGTCTACTGCGCATGTGCACCAAGCACTTGGTGTGCATGCATGTCTACAGTGCTTGGCACATATGCACGGCCTCCTTACTGTCCTCCTTGCTGTCCTCCTTGCTGTCCTTGTGTTGTGGGTGGGTGGGTGGGTTGAGAGGTGTGTGTGTGTGTGTGCTTATTTTTATTTTATTTTATTATTATTATTATTTATTTTTCTTTGGCTCTGCCCACAATGTCATGATGTTGGCTCCGCCCACACTGATGACATCACGGTGGGGTAGTAAAAAATTTGACACCCCACCACTGGTCTAATCCTGTCTTGCTTTGAACGTGAGCTAATCATGGTGCTCGTTGGCCTCTTTGATCTTCCATGCTCACGCTCTGTTTTATTTTTGTAGCTCATGTTCCCCACATAGTCTACGGTCTACTTCGAGTTAGGCTGCAAACTGGAAATAGACTGCCTGAGCATTCCCGTCATGTTAGCGTTTTATGGCGCATAGATTTTGTCTTACAGCAGGTCTAAAATGGGGGACTTGCCGCACGGAAAGATAAGCGGCCGGAGTATTTCTTTGTGAGCTGAAAAATCTGGAGCTGAGTAGACCCGATGTTTTAAGTGTATTACTAGAAAACCCATCATCTTGGAGTATTGCAGGTCTTTCCATCGTATCACCAACAGGCAGGCAGCTTGGGGCAATCTTTTGAGATGGCCCTTGTTCCTTGACATGGTGGGGGGAGGTCAGGGTGTACAGTCCCCAGTTGGGTAATGTATTTTTGTAGTAGCCCAACAGCTGAATCCTCCTAACAATTTACTCCAGGGGTTAAAAGAGCAGCTGTTCTGGACTCAAGGGCTAAAAACAAGCGTGAGTGAAAAGGTCATAAAATGGCATGTTTTGAAATGAGCCTTAACAGGACTGCGAAAGCGCTCGGAGCTGTAAACAGACAGACAGACCCGGCAAATGTCTGAGGCTCAAATTCTGCAAGGGCTGAACTCCACCACCCAGCCACCGACGTGCGGAGGGTACAATTTAGAATGATTTATCTCATCCTTGGGCCCCCAGTGGCCTAGTGGCTAAGACACCGTGCTTGATGTCCAGAAGGTGGGCAGGTCAGCAGTTCAAGACCTGAGTGCGGCATTACAGTAGCTCTTGCCACTCGAGCAGTTTGAAAGCAAGATAAATGGGTACCGCTACGGTGAGAAAGGTACAGTGATGGGATGTAACAGGTTCTCACCAGTTCTCCAGAACCGGTAGTAACTTTTCCCAGTGTCCCGGAGAACCGGTAGCAGCTTTTGGGGGGAACCACCTTCGGAGCTTACCTTGTCACTGTGCATGTGCACCAAGCACTTGGTGTACATGCATGTCTACAGTGCTTGGCACATATGCATGACCTCCTTACTGTCCTCCCAAGCGGGGAGGAGGAAGAGAAGCTGCTAGCCTGAAGCTCCCTATAGCTTGAAGCTCCCTATTTTTAGTATTTTGTATTTTTTTTTCTTTGGCCCTGCCCATGACATGACATAATGATGTTAGCTCCACCCACACTGTGATGACATCACGGTGGGGTAGTAAAATTTTTGACACCCCACCACTGGAAAGGTAACAGTGTCCCGTGTCCTCGGGTGTCTGTTTATGCCTGCCACAGAAACGTCTGCAGTAGTAGACAGCTCTTTGTAGACAGAGATGAGCACTGTCCCCTACAGTCAAACACGACTGGCTTTTGAGCAAGGGAGGCCTTAGCCTTAAAAAGAAGCCCATGGAAGTGATGCATAGCGGTCAGAGTGTTGGGGGAAGAACCCGTGACATCCCTTTGGGGGGGGGAGAGCCCCTTTCTCTTACCCTAAATTGCCCCATGGGGTCATTGTGAAGACAAACGGGATTGTTGAGACTTCAAAGTTCCACTTTTCATTCAGCCACGAAACTCATCGGGCCAACCTGGGCTGTGATTCCAGAGCCCCAAAACTCATATCCGGTAGCTGGTTTCGTGGCAGGTCGCAGGAAGTGAGCCATTGTGTAAGAATTGCAAAAATAACAGCAGTTTCCAGCCAAGGAGCAGAGATGAGCCCTTTTAAGCAATGGGGGCAAGGAAAATAATAATGCTGCAGCGATTTGAAACTGCCAAATGGCCAGAATAAAGCAATTAGTTTTTTTTAATTCTTTGTCCCAATACTTTGCTTAAGGTCCCCCTTTTTTTGTGGCAGAAAAAGACTAGAATTGAGGCCCTTCTGAGAAATTATTCCTTTGCGTTGCTTGCGTTGGTAGCCCATTTCATGAGAGGATGCATGAGTCGCTGGCCTGGGAGCTGAGTGGTGTAAGGATCTGGTTGTGGAGCCTGATGTTGAGAGTTTAAGTCCCAGGTGGGGCTCCTGGGAGGAAAGGCAGCCTTTGTAGCCTTGAGAACGCTGTACCTGTGGCATGCTGATTTATAAGCCTAAATGCTAATAACACTGGGGAACGCTTAGAAGAAGGGAATGGTTAACCATGTCTGTGTATTCTCTACCTAGAAAATCCTGAGACAGGTGACCATGAGTCAGAACTGGCTTGGTGGCATGCAATGATTACAAAAAAAATAAAATAAAATTCTTGGTGCCTAAAATTTTTCAACTGATTTCGGGCATTTTTGTGCGGCTGATTCCGAAAATGCCATCCGTTTTGTTCTAGCAGCTCTAGTTCATGATATATCGATGATGTCATTATACATTGCTCTTATGACTACACCTCGTATTTGCCTCACCATTCGTAAATTGATTGTTTTAATACTTATCGATGTTGTTCAAGCTCTATTCCTGTTGTTGTTGCAAGTGTAATTTAACTAATCTGACCTTTTTTTGTCATTCTCTGTGCTCTCCTTGCCTTGCCCGAGCACGCGCTTCACTCGACTTTGGCTCCCGGAGGTGGGAGGGGTGGTGGAAAAATCTTTGGGGTGGGAAAATATTTGGGTGGGCAAAAAAAAGTTTGGGTGGGCAGATTTTTTTTTTTTTGGGGGGGGGGCAGCAAAATTTCACTCCGCCCCGGGTGGCTTACACCCTTGCTACGCCTCTGGTTATATATGCATCCAGTATGGTTAGATTGGCCTAATGTGAATAAGCCATACATAAAAAACTAGAGCTGATGGGGCATAACTGAAAGCATTTTTGGAATCAGTGACCCAAATATAGTCAGAAACAGGTGAAAATTGTGAGGCACCAAAATCACTGTTCCCCAGTGTTATTAGCATTTAGGCTTATAAATCAGCATGCCACAGGTCAGAAATATCTGTATTTGTTCATGCTATACATACAGGCCAGTCTGGCCTGGTTATCTTGCTATGGTAATAGAGTAGACCCTACTGCCAGTGACTCAACAGCAATTGTCAGGCATGGTTAACCTGACAACCCTGAGGACTAACGGCCTTGGGTGCCAAAGTCCACAGGGAAGGATGATGGTCCCCAAGTGGATTATATCTCACTTGAATCCATCTGGATGGAGGTTCAGCAGCTTCATCCATCCTGGCCTGGGGCCAAGGAGGACTTTGTGTGCCAAAAGGGCTCAGGACCAGAAAGTGACTCACAGAACTGGATCACTGGCATGGGTGTCATGCTGCGATCCTGTGGGGTGTCGTCATTTCGCCCGTGCCTCGCCACTGCTGTGGGAGCTGCACTGGCTGCCTATATGTCTCCAGGTGCAATTCAAGGTGCTGGTTGTCACCTTTAAAGCCCTTCATGGTAGTGGACCAGGATACCTCAGGGACCGCATCGTTCCTAGGACATCGACCCGTCCCATGAGAGCAAAGCGAGAGGGCACCCTTCAGGTACCATCTTGTTGGGGAGGCGGAAAAGGGCCTTCTCGGTCGTAGCCCCCAACTTATGGAACCTCCTCCTGGTAGAACTACGCCTCTAGTCCCAGTTGCTACCGTTTCGGAGAGAACTGAAAACGTGGTTAGTGAAGCGGGGCTGGGATTGTTAACACGCTCCCCTTTTTGGCTCGCCTGAGGTCCCCCCCCTCATAATTGGTTTTTAATGTTTTAATGATTATATCTTTTTTTAATATCATGCTGTTTTTATACCTGTTTTAAGAGATCAATAGAGGTACAGCAAGGGAGGGGGCAGCTTGTTATGTTGAAAGGGCTTTTAACTGTTTTTAATATTATTTTTAATTCTTGCTGAGCGGCCAGGGAGGTGCTCGCTGGACTGTATACACCGCTCAGAGTCTATTGATTGGGGCGCTATATAAATCTATTGTAAATAAATAAATAAATCCGCGCCACAGAAGGGTGGAGCGAACTCTGTGCTGGGGGAGGGAGGAAGCGCTCCCATTGGGTTGCTGGGCAGAGGAGGCGGGGTAAACTTTGTGCTGGGGGGAGAAAGGAAGTGCTCCCATTGGGCTGCTGGGCAGAAAGGTGGGCAAAGTCTGTGCTGGGGGTGGGTGTGCGTGCCCGCAGAGAGGGCTCACATGTGCCATAAGTTCGCCGCCACTGATGTAGGCTGATCCAGGTTTCACATATCCCAGTCACATGATCCACAGCCGAGCCCCAAGGATATTAAAGACAGCCTTGCTCAGTGTTTACACATCACTCCATCTCTCCTAATTAAGGCGGCTCACTGAGAAATTAATTATTTTCTTGTTGCCGGGAGCCGAGAGCGTTCTAATCAAGCCACCCGTCTGTGTGCTCCAGCAATTCATTAGGTGCAAATTAAACAAGCCTAGAATTCGAACCAGATTTTTAATTCAAATTATTTCCCTTGAATGGGGGTGGGGAGTCACTCCAGGAGTTGGAATTGGGCGGGAAGAGCAGAATTCAAACAATGCTAGTGCTGTTACAGGCAATTGAATCAAACCATCCACTCTTCATTTGGGCATTGCATTTCAAGATGCCTCCGCGGTGTAATAGAAAAGTGTTGACGTGGGTTTAGGAAGTCCCTCGCAGCCCCAGGGCCGAAATAAAATAAAAATTCAGAGAAGTGATTGGAGGTCAATTCCTAAGTTGAGTGTGATGGACTTTAAGCCCTCAGGAAGGATTTTGTCTTCTTTGGGTCCAGATCGACCCTTGAGTGGGAATCATTAGATCAATACTCAACCTCAGAAGGCTGACATTGTTCACACAATACTGTAAATACTGTTAATTTCCCTCTAAAAGAGAAGCAAAACATAATGCAATGTAAAGGTCGCCCTTGCTCAAAAACCAGTCGTATCCGACTCTAGGGTTCGGTGATCATCTATGTTTACAGCCCAACAGCCAGTGCTGTCTGCGTCTGCAGACGTTTTCATGGACATGTGGCAGGCATGACTAGACACAGAATGGTGTTTATCTTCCCACTGAAGTGGTAATCTATTGGTTTACTTGCAATGTCTAGCTTTCAAACTGCTAGGTTGGCAGGAGCTGGGACAGAGATAGGAGCTCCGTCCGTCATGCATACTCGGGTCTTGAACTGCTGACCTGCCGACCTGTTTGTCAATGAATAAAGAGATTTCGGGGGGGATTTCAAGACCTTTGAGGGAGAAATCAGAAATGTGTTTCTTTGCCAGAAATCATAGTACCTGATAAAGCCATCGGCCCTGTTGGATTTCAACCACTGTCTCTGTCAGTCACACCACTCTTCATGCTCATAGGGACCTTGGCTCTCCAGATGTTCTTGGACTTCAGTTCCCAGAAGCCCAAGTCAGCATTCCTGTTGATCAGGGAATTGAAGTTCAAGAACATCTGGAGTGCCAAGGTTCGCCATCACTGGCATAGCAGTCCACCCACTGTTTTGTGTGTGTGTGTACACTCTGAAAAGGACCCATATGTCATACAGATATTCCCCCTGTTCATCAAGCCTCTTTTCCCCCCCTCTCCTAACACTTCAGCACACAGAAGGCTTTAAGAAACGCTGGTTCACCATGGATGACCGAAGGCTGATGTATTTCAAAGATCCTCTGGTAAGATCCACTTTCACACCTAGTCTCAGACAAGGCAGCTGTACAAATTGTTGGTTTGGCAGCTGCGTTAGTCTATGCAGGCATATCAGAAAGGAAAGAAGACGAAAACTTTGTGGTGCCTTAAATACTAACTACTATATTTTATCATGAGGTTTTGGGGGCCAAGGCCACGTCCTCGTATATCTAAGGGAAAGCCACATTTGTTTGTTTGTTCTCACACATCTGGGATGTTTCCCACTCTGGGCGGTGTACAAACAACTATATGAACAAACAATTAATACCATACAACAAACAAAATAATAAGTCAAATATCTGGTGGTTCTTCTTTTTCGTGTCCCAATCAAACCCCGGACCGCCAAAATGAAGCCACTTTCTTCGCTTTGTGGATGCCCAAACTTAAGTCCTCATCGGTGCATGCCACTGGCGGCAATCGGCAAACCAGTAAATGAGCCAGATTCTGTATCTCTTCACATTCATACTGCTGGTTGTTATCCGCCAGTAGCCCCCACTTGAGCATGCTGGTCTTGCATTGAGGGACTCCAACCCTCAGCCTATTCAGGGTCCTCCAAGTGATGTAGGAGAGGTTGAGATCTTCAGCTATATCCACCTTTAATGACGTTTCTTTCCCAGTGAGCTCCTTCCTCCACCTTCCAATTTGGTTTTGCTCTTGTGTACCATCAAGAATGTTTGTTCTTACCCTAAAGCTCTTCCTGGAGGACTTGAGGCCAAGATCCACTCAGAGGTTATTGAGGGTTGTCTCTTGTTAGTTCTCTCCGAGTCCACTTCTGATGCTGTCTGAGGCAAACCCAAATATTTATGTATAATTCCAATCCACGGGGTTTATAGAAGAGTTGATCCCCAGTCAGCCCATTGAGTCAAAAGCTTTACTCTAGTTGGGACTTATAATGCTCCTGTTTCCTTGATCTTGTCTCAAGATAAAGTCTTGTTTCTTCGCTATCTCTACAGGATGCCTTTGCTCGGGGAGAAGTTTTCATCGGAAGCAAAGAAAACAGCTACAGGGTCGTAGAAGGTCTTCCACCCTCCACCCAAGGGAACCACTGGCAGTATGGCATCACCATTGTGACTCCGGATCGCAAGTTTCTTTTTGCCTGCGAGACAGAGAGTGACCAGAGGGAGTGGATTGATGCTTTCCAGAAGGTCATCAGCCGGCCAATGTTGCCGCAAGAATATGCAGGTGCGGGTCCCAAAACGAACCTCCCTGAAGTGGGATGATGGCTTGGGGGCTGGAGCTTCAGCTTCGCAAACCCAACTCTCATCATCAGCTGCTGAAAAGAAATACTGGGAGCTTCAAGGGATAAATTGGCTTTCTCCAATCGCGGGATGAATTAGGAAATTAAAGGAAGAAATTTAGGGTTATTTTTAGCCATAATTGAAGTATTACTCTTGGTAGCCAATGCTGCAGGCTCTGACTGGCAGCGTCTTTGTCACGGTAGTTTGCCAATATTATCCACCTTCTCTTTTTTAATAACCTGAGATGTCCAAGAGAAAAATTTAGGTAAAGGTAAAGTTCGCCCTTGCTCGGAAGCCAGTCGTAGCTGACTCTAGGGTTCAGTGTTCATCTCTGTTTATAGCCAATGAGCCAGCATTGTCTGAATCTGCAGATATTTCTGTGGACACATGACAGGCATGACTAGACACTGGAGTACACAGAATGTTGTTTACCTTCCCACCAAAGTGGTACGTTTTGATCTACTTGCAATTTCTTGCTTTCGAACTGCTAGGTTGGCAGGAGCTGGGACAGAGATGGGAGCTCACTCCGTCATGCAGTACCCGCGTCTCGAACTGCTGACCTGCCGACCTTCCAGTCGTCAAGTTCAGTGCCTTAACCACTTGAACCATTTAAGAGCTTGTTAATGAAAAGGACGTGCTTTGATTTAGCAATTATTTAACCGATCCAATCCACATACTTTTGTCTATCAATGAAGTGGCTACTCTGAAAGGAAAGAAGCACACCCGAAATTCTTCTTGTTCTTGGCATTGTCCTCATCTTAGAAGAGGCATTCGTGAGAAATCATAGTTTTCATTAGCACATACTGTACAGACATTGGGTATGTGTACGTTCCTGGCGGGTGGGGAGAGAGAAAGAGAACAACATTTTAAATCATCAAAATGTACAGGTTTATTATGTATCGTAGAAGAATGCAGTTAATTGCTTAGAACATATAATTACTAGAGAAAATAATGACAACAACATTTAAATGCCATCTTCATTAGCTACTCGTAATTGCGTATCTCTACTTCTGTCTTTTTCTGGATAGATGCAGGAATATGTTTGTGCTTTCTCTGTAAGTAGGATTCCTGTTAAATCAGGGCTGGTCAACCTTTCTACATCACAGGCCTGGCCACATCCCTGGACAGCCGAGTGGGCCAGACCACGTCCCCCAGAGGCCGGCACGTTCATGGCTGCCATAAATGCACCCACAGCCGTATTTACGGCAGCTGCGGGTGTGTTTGTGCCTGTGCGGGTGTGTTTTACAGCTGACGCAAACACACCCACTTCCAGGTGCAGCGGAGGTGGCAATGGGCTGGACGGGATGGCGTCGTGGCCCGGGTCCGGGCCGTAGGTTGGGAACCCCTGTTTTAAATCATTCAATGCAACCTATAACTGAAAGTTTGGCAGCTGTCTTTTAAACCTCAACAATTTAATTTTGATTTTTTTCCCCCCTCCCTGCCAGTGGAAGCCCATTTCAAACACAAACCGTAGTGGAGTCAGGTTGGATGCAGAACCAGGAAGTGAGAATTTGTTTACAAGACGAATGTGTTTGACCAGCAACAAGACGTTCGCCGAATCACATTGGACTACAGGAGAGAAAGGTGCTAACAACTGGGCCTCCTGCCATGGATGGAGACCTTTACAATGCCAAGAAACAGACATTTTGCAGATGTTGGATTTCATAAATGGGAGAAATTTTGGGCTCTCTGAGAAGCAGAGTACCTTTGTACCTTTACTACCTTAGGTAAGGCATTTATCTTAGAGGCCTGGGAGATTTTTCAAGAGCAACCTTTTCTCCCCAGAGTTGACCAACCGGTAAGGTGAGCACTCTCTCGACTGGATCAATTTCCTCAACAACTCAAGCATCTTCTGTAACCAAGAGTGCTTTTTAGAAGATGGTAGCCATTTGCTGGGCAGAATCTTGAAAAAACACCTACAGATGGACATCCTCATTTCATACTCTGTATGACCAGAAGGAAGTGATGTGATACTGAAAGATGGCCATGCGTTGTGCAGAAGCTACAATGGGACTCAAGCATCGTTTGGCTATCATATCCCCCGAGAGTTGTCATTCAGGACAATTAGTGTCTTGGCTGCTTATGTCCATCCTGCTCACCCTCGGATCATCTCATGGTGCCTCCAGAGCTGAGGTAGAAGGTCCGTTCCTCTAGATCAGGGGTCAACAAACTTGGCCCTCCAGATGTTCTTGGACTTGAGTTCCCACAAGTCCTGATCAGCAAGTGCACTGACTGGGCTTCTGGTAATTGAAGTCCAAGAACACCTGGAGAGCCAAGTTTGCTGACCCACTGCTCTAGATGAAGAGATGACCTTTGCCATGATACTTGGGGTTATGGTGTGGTCAAACAAGATGATCAAGGGAAATATTTCACTCCAAACACAATAACCTGGGGTGATTCTAGGTCAAGGAAAGCATGCTTGACTTATGGGCAAGTCAACACTCTCTTCCCGTAGTAGAGAAAAGGAGACCATTCATAATATGAACAGATGAATATTTTAACTCAAAATCTTTGAGCAGCTGATGCCTTTATGTTCCAGTGTGCTGGTCTATTTCCTAGTCACCAAGGGCAGGAACTCAAAAAATAGGATGAAACAAGGTGAAAACTTAGCCTGTGACCAATTTATTTATGCCAGTTGCTGGTGAATTTCATTTTCTTGCGATCCATCAGTTTCCATAGCAATCCTAAATGAAGCTATTGCACGGTCTCAAAGTGAAATCAAAGTAAAGACAGGGCTTCTTGTCCTCGTTCTGAACGTCCATGAGTCAAAATCAAAATCTGGGGCTTGGAAGAGTTACCTTTTCTGGTGTGAATCTGTAAGGTCGATCGGTTGACCCATAGGACTTTTTAAGCAGCAAGGACTAGGGCAGGGATCTGCAAACTTGGCTCTCCAGGTGTTCTTGGACTTCAATTCCCAGAAGCCCAAGTCAGTATGCCTGCTGGTCAGGACTTCTGGGAATTGAAGTCCAAGAACATCTGGAGAGCCAAGTTTGCTGATCCCTGGACTAGGGCATCATGTCCTGGTCCACTGGTAGTGAACCTATGGCATGCGTGCCAGAGAAGGCACTCACTGTTGCCCCAGCACGGAATTTGCCCTGCCCCTCTGCCCAGCAGCCCAATGGGAACACTTCCTCCCTCCCCCAGCACGGAGTTCATCCCGCCCCTCTGCCAAGCAGCCCAATGGGAACGCTTCCTCCCTCCCCCAGCACAGAGTTCATCCCGCCCCTCTGCCGAGCAGCCCAATGGGAACGCTTCCTCCCTCCCCCAGCACAGAGTTCATCCCACCCCTCTGCCCAGCAGCCCAATGGGAACGCTTCCTCCCTCCCCCAGCACAGAGTTCTCCCCGCTCCTCTATTTGGGCACTCGGTCTCTAAAAAGTTTGCCATCACTGTCCTAGTCCCTGGTGCTTCGTTTCTTCACTTCTCCGGAATTATACGGATTCCTGGCCACTCTGAAGCCTTACGTGTCATCTTCACCCATACATTTCTCTATTATATACAAAAAAGAGACTCCCTAAAGGGTCCAGGAGGATTCCAGTCTTGGGTCTAATTCCCTCAGTTTTCCCACGTCTCTCAAATCAGGGGTCACTTTAAAGGAGAGACGTTTTGACTCAACGTGTTCCCAAGTGTGTTTCTTTCTCAAAGTGTCAGTGCTCGTAAGATGAATTCCCTCTTGGCTGTTGTGTACATTTGTGAAGTCGCTGGTAAGCAAACTGTAGTCGTAGACACCACCCACACCAATAAATTATTGATCTGACAGCTCAGCGGAGGGGAGTTCTGGTTCTCTTTGCTACAGAGCATGATATTGCCGCATGTCCGGTCATAATACGACTCTGCTCTGTAAATATCCAAGAGTAGAAAAGCACGCAGGAGGGCGATGACACCCTTCTTGAAGAGCGATGAAGCTGGAACTAAGCAGCCATCATCAAAGCTTGGATGAATGAATGAGAATTGGACAACCATCTGTCAGATCTGCTTTGATTTGGATTCCTGAACTGAGCAGTGGTGGCCTAAAACAAGGGTGCCCAAACTATGGCCTGGGGGCCGGATCTGGCCTCTGAAGCCAATTCATCCAGCCCATGAAGCCCTCGTCGCTCCTGGAAGTGGAAGTAAAACACCCCTGTATGGATGTGTTTTACTTCCACTTCCAGGAGCGACGAGGGCTTCGCAGGCCAAATGAATTGGTGTCGAGGGCCAGATCCGGCTCCGGGCCATAGCGACTGGCTGACTGAACCACATGACTGGCCCACGGCCCAAAAAGTTTGGGCAGCCCTGGCCTAAAAAGCCTCTTTCACCTCGGTGATTCTACGAATGGCATCTTTCTCATAATGGATCAAAGCATTTAAATTTTAAGTTTTTTACCTGGATATATATTTAAAATAATAATTTTAACTACATGCTAAGCATTTACATTTTAAAAATGCTACCTCTGGTTTCACTGTTATGGTTGTCGAGTGTAATAAAGTGATTGATTGAGTGAGTGAGTGAGTGGATGAATGAATAGAGTGAATGAATGAATGGAGGCATCCACATGAGGTTCAGGGATTCTCTTTGACCCAGTAACTCACACAAGACACCTCCTCCCTCCTGCCCAGCCAGAAGAACAACCTCTACCGTTTTCTTTCTACTATTTCTTCCTCTTCGGACACAGTAGATAGGAAGCGCCGATAAGGTAGATTTGCATGCCATTGAGCACCGTTTCCTGAAAGCCAAATTGCACTGCAATTGGGGCAAAGTGTGTTTTCCTCCGGCGTCTCTTGTTCGGTCTTCGTAAATGCCAGGGGCTGTATGCTCAAAGTCCCTTGGCTTTATGAGGATCAGGGTCTATGGCAGTGGTGGCGAACCTACGGCACGGGTGCCAGAGGTGACACTCAGAGCCCTCTCTGTGGGCACCCATGTGGTTGCCCTGGCACAGTTTGCTCTGTCCAATGGGAGCGCGCCTTCCCGCCCCCAGCAAAGAGTTTGCTCCTCCCCTCTGCGCAGCAGCCCAATGGGAGCGTTTCCTTTCTCCCCTGTTGCCATGTTGGCATTCTGCAATAAATCAGTCTCCAAAAGGTTCACCATCACTGGTCTACGGCATCATCCACCACTCCTTCTTCTGCCGAATCCGATTCTGAATATAGACGATCCTCATGGCAATCGGCCACAAAGACTGTCCTGCAAATAGAATGCTGTGGCCTTTCATCTGCCTTCCGCATCAAAGCATGACCCCCGTTCCACTGATCCTGTTCTCCGAGTCACTTTCTCATCCTGAGCTCTTTTGGCACGCAAAGTCCTCAGAAATCGGGCCCGCTTCACCCGGGCGCGTTTTGCTTCCGCTTCCAGGAGCGACGAGGGCTTTCTGGGCCAGATGAATTGCCATCGTTGGCGCATCGCCCTTCCCTGTGCTCTTTGACACCCAAGGCTGTTAATCCTCAGGTGCTCAGGTTAATTAACAGCCGCACGGCGGCTCCCTCAAGCTTCCTTTTCCCTTCTGAACATAGTTGCAATTCCTACACTAACTGGGGGGACAAATAGATTTCCCAGAAATGGCATTCGGTGCGTAAACTCAGTCTGGAATTAGGGACACCGTCATGGATTATGTGGCCTTCCAGGTAGCGCCCATCCTTCCACGCACCCTACTGGCTGCATTCTGTTCATCCCCAAGAGGGACCGATTTCCAAAGAAAATGAGAAATACAGGATAATTTCCTGATCCTGGTCCATAGTAGGTCAAAAAACAAATAACTGTATCACACTTCTGTCTGAAAGTTTTGAAGTCTTTTTTAAAAAACTCAACCTTTCCAAAGACTAAATCGAAAGGCGACAGCACCCTCTGGCGATCCAAAACAAAATAGCAAAAAATGCTCAGAATACTAATTGTGTACCAGAAATTATTCTGGGTTGAAAGGATTTTTGCTGGAGAAACTCCGCTCAGGGGACGCCCGAATGAGGCTCCTTTCATATCCCCAAGATCTTTTCCCAACCAAAGGGGTGCTTCTTTATCTCCTTGCAATTTCTTGCTTTCATTCTGCTAGGATGGCAGGAACTGGGACGGAGACGGGCACTCAATCCGTCATGCGCTACTCGGGTCTCAAACGTCTGACTTGCTGGCCTTCCCGCTAACAAGGCGAGCTTCTTAACCACCAAAGCACCTCATGTTGACAAGTTTTCAAATGCTGAATGAGGCTTTAGAGGGTCATGGGTGGTTCTGGTGCAGATGTTTCCCCTTTTAAAAAGAAAAATACACAGCAAGCTGTTAAATGTCAGGAAGGGAGGCGGCAGAAGACAGCAAGCGGGTGGGATGGCATTTTCACCCATGGTCAAATAGGCTGCGGATTGTTATTGGGGAAGAGAAAATGCACATATTAAACCAACCCAAGTGCCAATTTGCGAAGGAAATGATTCTCAAGACACTCACCTGTTCTGCAGAGTGGATTACATAGTAAGGTTCTCCCTTGCTCAAAAGCCAGTTGTATCTGACTCTAGGGTGCAGTGCTCATCTCCGTTTACAGCCCAACAGCCAGTGCTGTTTGCGTCTGCAGACATTTCCTATGGTTATGTGACAGGCATGACTAGAACACTGTTACTTTCCCACCGATGTGGTAGCCATTTATCTACTTGCAATTTGTTGATTTTGCAGAATTGGGCCACTGTCAGATCTGCTGATTTGGATTCCTGCATTGAGCCTGTGTGTGTGTGTGCGCGCGCGCTTGCTCCATGGCCTAAAACAGGGGTGCCCAAACTACGGCCCAGGGGCTGGATCTGGGCCCAGATGCGTGTGTGTGTGTGTGTGTGTGCGTGCGCATGCGCTCGCTCGCTCCATGGCCTAAAACAGGGGTGCCCAAACTACGGCCCAGGGGCTGGATCTGGGCCCAGATGCCAACTCATCCGGTCCACTAAGCCCTCGTCACTCCCAGAAGCGGAAGTAAAATGCGCCTGTATGGATGGATGAAGCTGCCGCCCTCCATCAAGATGGATTTCAGTGGGATTTAATCCACTTGGGGATCATCACCCTTCCCTGTGGACTTCTGCACCCAAGGCCGCTAGTCCTAAGGGTTGTCAGGTTAGTTAATTGCTCCCTGCTTTACTTCCACTTCCGAGAG
The DNA here is from genome assembly GCA_030440675.1 of Furcifer pardalis. NCBI lineage: Eukaryota > Metazoa > Chordata > Lepidosauria > Squamata > Chamaeleonidae > Furcifer > Furcifer pardalis. The sequence continues at coordinate 12,066,842 of CP126900.1, read as the reverse complement.
AGTTAAGAGCTTCGCGAGCTGCATGAAATGGCATCATGGACTGGATCCAGCCCCCAGGGCTATAGTGACCAGTTCCCTGAACCATGTAACTGGCTCACGGCCCAAAAAAGTTTTGGGCACCGCTAGCCCAAAAGCTCCCTTACAACTCAGTTATTCTACGATTTCTTGAATCAGTGGAATAAAACATCTGATTTCCTGCAGGCTAAGCAATACCGTATCCTTCGAGAGCCTCAAACTGGCTACTAGAGAAAAACGGAACATTATGTAGCAAGTCACTGTTGAAAGCATTTGCTTGCGGTCTTTAAAAAGGGATTTCCAAAAGGCAACGATGATACATCCCAGTATAAAGTATTTATTTAATACTCAACAATGAAACACAAATTTTAATTTTTTTACAGTAAATAAAAATGTATTCTCCCCTCTCATGCATGATCAGCTGTATTAATCTAAGCCTTTTATTTTAAAATGTGAAAAAATAAAGTGTTTCCCCCAATTTCATTTTTTCCCAATCAGACGGCTAATATCTGGCGTTGTGCATTAATAGAGACAAGATGTAGAATTATGTTAAGCTAGTGTCTACTTTGCAGCTGCTTGTCGTTTTTTTGTTCTCTCTCTCTTTCCTTTTTACATAAAGTGATAAACGAATCAACAAATCATACCATAAAAATAAATATCAAATGAGGAAGAACCATGAGATTTGCAGTATCCCCTTCCCAAGGGTCACCCCGGCAGGAATATTTTACATGCTGTTTTTTGTCCGCTCGAACGTCGTAGTTCTCGGCTAAGTTGGAACGAGATCACTCGGCTGTTATAGCAGCGTCTCGAAAGGGAACAAGGAGAGGCGTTGTAGTCGCAGTACAGAAAAATAGAGTATTTTTTTTGGGGGGGGGGACTAAGTGACATTCTATTTTGACTAAGCTTTCAGTGTTTTAAGCGGCCCACTGGAATTAAAATATTATACAGTGGAGCAAGGTCTTTAAAATGCAATCGCAAGGCTCATAGCAAACCCCTCCCTTCCGTTTCCTTGGCTCGGAAAAAGGGGATCATGTTGTACGACAGGGAAAAAAATAGCTTATTTGGTATTTTCTCGCGTGGGTTTTCAAACTCCTATTGCATTTTCTTTGGCTCAACTTAGAACGCTTTTTTTTTTGGCACGGAGTTCGCGAAACAACCTCTCAAGCTATGACAGCCCCGCCTTTCGCGAGAACCCTTTTGCGACAATCAAGTGTTTCGAATTTATTTGCTTCAATGTCCTAAAAAAAAAGATGTAAAGCCACCCACGTTCCCCGTTCCGGCTTTATCTTAGTGTGATTGTGAGAAGAGGGAATACTGCGCCGTAAGGAATCACAGAGGAAGCGCCGACTCAAATCTGTCGCCAGCCAGTGTTCACCAGAGGTTCACCCACAATCACAGCAAATCAGTTCTCTTGGCTTACCCGGCTGTTATTATTAATTTTTTTTTACATAAATAATATAGACCCAAACATTATGAACATCTCAGCAACCTGCTCTCTTTCTCCTAGAACAGAAGGAGGCCTTTGACCTGGTGATAAACGATCGCAGGACCACGTTCGCAAAAATGTCTCTTTTTTATCTCTCTCTCCTTTTATTTTCTTTCTCAATCAGCACAAAGGGCCAGAAGAGCTCAATCCAGTTCAATGGGGCTGCTGTCTTCCGGTCCGTCTTCGCCATCCTCTTCCTCGCCAGCCACCATCAGGCTGTTTAAAAGATTGCCTAGGATGGAAATTATGGGACAAGCGGGAAAAAAGAAATTAGTAGTAAGGATGCTATTTTTGGGTGTCTGGAATGAGCAAGTCTGGCCAGGGTTAATAGAGTAGACCAGTGATGGCGAACCTTGGCACTCCAGGCGTTCTTGGACTTCAATTCCCAGAAGCCCTGATCAGCAGGAGTGCTGACTTGGGCTTCTGGGAATTGAAGTCCAAGAACACCTGGAGTGCTGAGGTTCGCCATCAATGGAGTAGACCAACTGCCAGCAACTCAACGCCGAGTGTCAGGCAGTGGTTAATGAACCTGACCACCCTGAGGACTAGCAGCCTTGGGTGACAAAGTCCACAGGGAAGGGTGATGGTCCCCAAGTGGATTAAATCCCACTTGAATCCATCTTGATGGAGGGCAGCAGCTTCATCCACCCTGGCCTTGGGGCTGAGGAGGACTTTGCATGCCAAAAGAGCTCAGGACCAGAAGGTGACTCATAGAGTTAGATCAGTGGTACGGGGGTCACATTGCGATGTGGAAGGCAGATGAAAGGCCACTGCATTATAATTTCAGGACAGTCTTTATGGCTGATCGCCACGAGGATTGCCAATATTCAGATACAGCAGAACAAGAGAGGAGAGGCTAATAATAACTCAAACATGGTGCTTGGTCAGCTTTACCCACAAATTCGGCATCCAGCTTTCTGAGCACAGAGAGAGGCGCATACACTGCCAAGATGCACAGATTGCCAAAGGCAAGAGGAATAATCCAGTTTACGTCAAGATTTCCAAACACACACAAATGCCATTATTAAACCAGGAATGAGCCAAAAAAAAATGTAGCCCTCCAGAGGGTGTTGGATCCACAGTGGACTTTGCAGGCAGAGCCTGGTTGAGGAATTAGCTGGGAACATTGCCACTTCCTTCCATCATCCTCTATGTCTTGCCCGAAAGCCAGTCATAGCTGACTCTAGGGTTCAGTGTTCATCTCTGTTTACAGCCAAAGAGCCCGTGCTGTCTGTATCTGCAGACGTTTCCGTAGACACGTGGCAGGCAAGCTGTTTACCTTCCCACCGAAGTGGTCCCTATTTATCTACTTGCAATTTCTTGCTTTCGAACTGCTAGGCTGGCAGGAGCTGGGACAGAGACAGGTACTCAATCCATCATGCGGTACCTGGGTCTTGACCTGTTGACCTTCCAGTTGTCAAGTCCAGCATCTTAACCACTAAGCCGCTGCAGTCCCTTTTATCAGCCTCTGGAGAAGCCACAGCTTTTGCTCACCACTGGCTTAAAGCCGTCATCGGTTAACCCAGGTCAAATGACCCCTGAGTAACTCATGGGGTCCAAAGTTCTGGCTTTCATCTTGTGTGGAACTTACCTAGCAGTCCTCCGTAGGATGATGCCTGTTTGGGTGGGACACCAAAGAAAAGCTGTCCTATTCTGTCTAAATACTGAAACAAAAGCACAAGGAAGAGGGGAAGGAGAGGTCAGCCCTAGTTCATTCATTTCTTCGATTTATATACCGCCCTAGTTCAAGCTCCACAACTCAAAAAGGCATAGATCAGTGACTTCCTATGCAGAGAACTAACCACAGTTTAAACCAGGGGTGCCCAAACTACAGCCCATGGGCCAGATCCGGCCCCCAGGGCCAATCCATCTGGCCCATGCCACCCTTGCCGCTTCTGGAAGCGGAAGTAAAATGTGCCTGTAAAATGTGCCAGGAGTGAGGAGGGTGGTGTGGGCCAGATGAATTGGAGTAGGGCCCAGATCCGGCCCACGGACTGTAGGTTTGGGCACCCCTGGTTTAAGCAGAGAAAATGGTAGCCTAAAATCTATCTCCTCCTGTTGCAAAACAGATCTGTTGCTACACAGACTTCAAGGCACATTTTACTTCTGCTTCCAGTGGGAGAAACCCTGTGACCGGCACGTGCACAAAACGCTGCCATAAATGCATTAATGGCTGTTGTAAACGTGTTTACAACAGCTGCAGATGTGCTTTATGGCATGAAGAACCACATGACCAGTCCACCCAACCACATGACCGGCCCGCGGCATTAAAAGTTAGGCCACCCCTGCTGTACACTAACAAACATGCAGCAATTTGTCATCTCTCAAGCTGACAAAAGAAATTTGTCATCTCTCAAGCTGACAAAAGAAAGAGATTTCCACACTATGACCTAAGTCAAATGGGTCGATTCCAGATTTCCAAGGGGCACTAATCAACCATCCAAAACCTTCATGTATGTCCCCCAACCCATAAAAATATTTTTCTTTTCTATTTAGAGTGACAAATCAGTCCCCTTCCTGTACATATGGGGACGATGGGTTATGTTTTGGGCTCCTTCTGATCTGATCTAGGCTTAGGAAAGAGGCTTTTCAAGATGGTTAGTAAAAATAAGCTGAGAGGGGGTTGGCAAAATTTCAACCCACACCATCTAAATGGCATGAGAGATCTTTGGGATGGAAATTAACAGATGTGTAAATGCAAAGGGGTCTCAACTGGAAACTCCTCAAGTGGAAGAGAAATGGGGTGGAATACCACAGTGGCAAATAAACAAGGAAGCCACTGTACGGAAATGAAAATGAAATTTATCACAACGAAACGTAACTTACTTCATTGTACATGGGGTCCCTCTTCAATGAAGGTTGATATTGTTCACACAATACTGTAAATACTGTTAATTTCCCTCTAAAAGAGAAACAAAACATAATGGAATGTAAAAGTCGCTTTTGCTCAAAAGCCAGTCGTATCCAACCCTAGGGATCAGTGTTCATCTCTGTTTATAACTAAAGCACCAGCATTATCTGCGTCTGCAGACCTTTCCATGGACATGTGGCAGCCATGACTAAACACCGGACTGCATGGAATGCTGTTTACCTTCCCACCGAAGTGGTCCCTATTTATCTACTTGCAATTTCTTGCTTTCGAACTGCTAGGTTGGCAGGAGCTGGGACGGAGACGGGAGCTCGCTCAGTCATGCAGCACTCTCAAACTGCTGACCTGCCGACCTTCCAGTCATCAGGTTCAGTGTCTTAACCACCAAGCCACTGCAGTCCCTGTTAAAAAAATAATGTAAAGTCAGACAGATTTGGGTGTGTGTGGTGGAGAAATGATGCGCTTTGTGGTTGAAATGAAATCATACCCATCAACTGCCAGGAGAAGGAACCAGATGAAATTGAGCAGTGGCTGTACGAAAGGAGGGCCCTTCTCGATGGACGGATGCTTCTGGGTGTATGTTGTGAAAACAACCAGCGCACTGGTTTTGTTTTTCAAGCAGAGAAACCTGAAAGGGCAAATCAGAAGGCGCAAAGTTACCAACCTTGTATTCAGAAACAAAAACTGCACAACTTCTAGGAAGAATAGGGTTTAGTAAGCTTGATGTTACTAGCCAGAAGGAGGACAATGTCCTGAAACCATGGCTATTGGACTCACAGACATGTGGCAGACATGACTAGACACCGGAGTGCAAGAAATGCTGTTTACCTTCCCACCAAAGTGGTACCTAATGATCTACTTGCAATTTCTTGCTTTTGATCTGCTAGGCTGGCAGGAGCTGGAACAGAGATGGGAGCTCATTCTGTCGGGCAGGACTCGGGTCTCGAGCTGCCAACCTTCCAGTTGTCAAGTTCAGTATCTCAACCACAATAACTCATGGTATTATTGTTGATGCGAAGGTCAAGGTCTCGAAAGCCAGTTGTGTCTGACTCTAGGGGTGGTGCTCATTTCCGTTTACAAAGAGCCAGTGCCGTCTGTGTCTGCAGACATTTCCGTGGTCATGTGGCAGGCTTGATTAGACGCTGGAGCACACAGAATGTGCTCCTTTCCCACCGAAGCAGTACCTATTTATCAACTTGCAATTTCTTGCTTTCAAATTGCTACATTGGCAGGAGCTGGGACAGACAACAGGGCGCCCGTTTTGTCATTCATTCAATAAAAGAATGTTTGACCTTCTGGTCCATCATCTTGAAAAACAATCAGTTGCGGAAGAATTAACAACCTGACAAACAGGAGGGCCAGATGCAAATTCTCACTAGAGCCTTCTCCGTGTCCGCCCCGACCCTCTGGAACCTCCTGCAGACGGAGCTCTTGCCCTTCCGGAAGGGCCTGAAAACCTGGCTGGCAGGACATATTTGGGGACTAGGGAACATGGATTCCCATACTAAGTGGCTCATTTAAAGAGTGCTGCTTTGGGGCTGATCTATGGGAATACAGTACTGGCGTGCAGTTTGCACTGTTTTTAGCTCAGATAACTTTTAAACTTTTACGATTTTATATGTTTTTATCTTTTACTTTTATTTATTATGATGTAAGCCGCCCAGAGTCGGGTTCTCCCGAGTGGGGCGGGGTAATAAATTCAATAAAATAAATAAAATAAATAAATTGTTTGTCCAAGGCTCATACACTCTTTTCCTGTGGCTAAATGAGGTATCTGAATAAAGTACTCCACACGGCAAGAGATAAAACTGGTTAAGAACAGAGCACGTACTGTAACACCGCTTGAGCTACAAACATGTCCACCTCACTGCGGTATCCTCTGGCTGAGGAATATTCCACCAACATATTGGCACATCCTTCGCCGTCTGTGGAGTGCAAAAAGTGGTACCGAGATTCACAATAGTTTTGTTCTAGGGAAAAAAAGTTTTAAAAAAGAAGGGTCAGTTTTTATCCTAAAAAACACATCTCTTTCCTTGCCTCCTACACAGATCAAAACACCGCCTGTCAAAGAAACATCATGGACAGTGACTAAATCAAACCTAATATTTGTGTAGAGCTGAGAAAATGTTTGGATCCTCGGGATCACGGGACGGGGAAAGTACAGAATATATAACTTGAGAAGATTTTGAGAATATATGGGGGCTTGAAATAGTCTGGCCAGGTTATCCTGCTATGGTAAGAGACTAGACTATATTGTCAGCGACTCAATGGCGATCGACAGGCGGTGGTTAACTAACCTGACCAACCTGAGGACTAACGGCCTTGGGTGGCAAAGTCTACAGAGAAGGGTGATGGTCCCCAAGTGGATTAAACCCCACTTGACTCCTTCTTGATGGAGGGCAGCAGCTTCATCCATCTTGCCCTGGGGCTGAGGAGGACTCTGCGTGCCAAAAAGGGCTCAGGACCAGAAAGTGACATGCGGAACTCGATCAGTGGTACTATGGGTGTCACGCTGCGATGCAGAAGGTCAATCAAAGGCCACTGCATTATACTGCTACCAGGCTGATCGCCATGATGATCGCCAATATTCAGAATCGGATACGGCAAAAGCAGAAGAATGGAGAGTTGAAACCATACAGGATAATCACTCAATCTACTTGAACAAGCCTGCTGAACATGGTTCGTTTCATGGATAAGAGGGATCGAATGCGTAAATAACCTACCGAGACCTGTGGCCAAGCTCTTAACTTATGTCTGCTTTAAAAATAAAGCAGACACTGAACACGCACTAATCCAGCGTCATAATCTTTACCAATTAGGCCGGCATGGGTTTAATGGAACAGCATTGTACAAGCCAGATCTTTATGTTACGTCCTGTGACAAGCTTCTCCACAACTGAACAGAGTGAAACGGGACATTTTGCTTCATCGTAGGCAAGGTTAAAAGTAATTATTTTAGGCCTGCCCAATGGCTTTTGTACAGTCGCAGGGAGATTTATCACCTACAGCCTTACTCTGTATTCTAAGTCCCAAGAATGTTTAGAAAAACCCTCTAGGTTTCAGAAGCATGGGAGCTATTCCTTAAAGCCCTGCAAAATACACATAATGCTTTTTGCTCCTGGCCTGTTATCTTTTTCACCTAAGTGGTACCTATTTATTTTTTGTAATTTCTTGCTTTTGAACTGCTAGGTTGGCAGGAGCTGGGACAGAGATGGGAGCTCACTCTGTCGTATAGCACTCAGGTCTTGAATTGCTGACCTTCCAGTTGCCAAGTCCAGAGCCTTAACCACTAAGCCAATGCAGTCCCACATTACTCTTACCTTTCCACAATGTGATGGCTAACAACTGGTGCAATTTTGGATGCCCAAGTTTTCCGGATCCACCGCTGGACCATTTTAGCGCCCGGGACACAAAGGCGACTCTTTCTGGTGAATTTGGATCCATCAGGCTGAACAGTTTTGCCAGGTTCTCTAGAAGCAATTGTGACAAACAACACTTAACATAACCCTTTTTAATATAACCATAGTGTACCCCATTTTTTGGGGGGGTCATATACAGGTGCTGAAAAAAATTCCGAGGACAAGTGAAACTTCTTCAAAACAAAAAAATTGAGTTTTTGTCCATTGGGGGTGGGGGATATTTGGTCCTCCAGGTGATGCTGGGGGAAAAGTCCCTTCAGCCCTAGTTAGCGCCGCCAATGATGAGGGATAAAGGTTGTTACATCTAGCCACAAATGGAGGGCCATCTACCCCATCTTCCTCTGTTGGACAGAAATGCTTAATTGACCTCTTCGTTGCAATGAACACACATTTCTTAACAAGGAATGGGGTGGAAAAAGAAAGTCCTTTCTATGACAGTTCAAGACAAATGTTCTGAAGCTAGCATCATTTTAGATACAGGCAGAGAAGACACGGTCTTCCTTCAGAAGACAGTGCCAAGGATCAGTGTCTGTAGAAGTGCTATAAGAAGCTGGCCTGGCCAATTACAAATTACTTTCTCTTTCTCTCTCAGCCTTCTTTCTGCTTGTAAAACCCCTGGGATCAGAGTTGAGCTGGGGTGGGGTGGGGGGTGGGAGAGAATGCCTGCTAAAACTCTTCCTCTTCCAGACGGGACAGCTGATGCGAAGAGCTTGATCAACCGCACGCTTACCGAATCAAGATAGTCCGACAAGCAAAGGGCAAAAAAGTCGACCCAGTGAGCAGTGGGTACATCGCCAAGTGGGCTGGATGGAGAAGTGGCTGTCCCTCAAAACGGCAAAGGGGTCAATTATTGCGCAGACCTTACAAGGTTGTGCCTGTGTTGGGGGGAAAGGACAGTGCCAAAGATCACGCTCCACCTACAAATAACCACGTTTGTTCAAACTGATGTTTGGGTCACTACAGTCAAGGTCTCCCTTGCTCGAAGACCACACATGCCGGACTCTAGGCTCATCTCTGTTTACAGCTAAAGAGCCGCTGTTGTCCACATCTGCAGACATTTCCGTGGCCATGTGGCAGGCATGACTAGACACCAGAGGGCACGAAAGCCTGTTACCTTTCCTGCCAAAGCAATACCTATTTATCACTTTGCAATATCTTGCTTTCGAACTGCTAAGTTGGCAGGAGCTCATACAGATGATGGGTCTCGAACTGCTGATCTGCCGACCTTCCGGTCATCAAGCTCAGCGTCTTAAATACTAAGCCACGGTGGCCCTTTGGGTCATTAAACAAGAGTTTAATTTTCCAGTGATTCGGTACTAGTAAAAATCACTTGGTACTTGATTTTTACCATTACCTTGGCAATATCAGATGGTTTCCTGCCAGGACAGCTATAAGCGTTTAGCATCCGGAAACAGTCATTTTTACATTATTAGGCAGTAAAGAAGCAGAGAGGGCCATTACAACATAGAGCTCTAGTAAGCTTTGAAAGGGCCCCTGCTAAGTACTACTGGAAGCAAAAAGTGAAACCAGATTGGAACTGGCAAGAGCTGTCAAGACAACAAGTTCTGTACTTCCAGCTGGCGTGTGTGTGTCACCAAGTGCATGACACTGCCATTAAACACAAACATTGGTGGGAATACACGGTAAAAGAAGGGGGGAGGAAAGCAATCACTCACCTAATAATTCATCTGTAACTTTTGCATCTGATTTCTCTAGTGTCTCTAAAACCAGCATTGACAAATCGGCAGCGCTGTTTTGCTAGGAGGCAAAGAAAAGATGTAAAGAAGCAAAATAGCCATCAACGTTAGCATGAGAAAATGCAAGACATTTTAACTTGGGCAATCAGAATTTATTTCTTGCTGTTAGCATGATGCCCAGCTAACTCCCTGAGCTATCTGAATTGATCTGGTCCAAATCTGCATAATTAGACAGGTAAAGAATGGTGTCTTCCAATAGCAAACAGCTTTTGCCACATTTGCAGCAGGGATTATTGAAGGTGTGGTTATGCCTAGTCTAGACTTCTGCTGCTGTGGAGTTGTGAGTAAGAAACAATGAAAACACTTGGCACTATCTTTTTACTAGCATTATAAACCGCTTAGCAGGCTTAGGATGATGTGGGAGGCAAGTTAAACCTACTCATCTCGAAAAAAACATGAACTACAAACTGAGTAATTGTTTTATCAATAGATGGGTTTTGTTTATTAATTCTTGGAATTAAGAGTTAAGTGAAAACTATTTCCTTTTCATCTATTCTATTTGATATAAATATATACTGGTTTATTGTTAAATTTCTAGAAAATGATGTAGAGCTTGATTGCTAGATGCAATTACACACATACTGTGGGGAAAAAGAAGAGAGATCCTTCACATTCACCTAATTTCTAAAATTCTGTTTACTATTTCAATGTGTATGATCCTGAACTGAGAGCTAATGTTATACTCAGCTATGATAGGTACATAGTGAGCAGAACATGAAGTTTAATGAACTTGAAACAGTTTAGATTTTCTTAAAGTTAATGATATTTTTGTGATCAAGAGACTTAATGCGTCCTCTTTTAAACTGCCTTGTGTTCATACTTATGTATTAAGACATGTGCAGTTTAATCTCCTAAACCAGCATTTCCCAAACTCTGTTCTGTGGAACACTGGTGGACTTCAATTCCCAGAAGCCTAAGTCAGCACATTGGCTGATTGGTGCTTTGGGGAATTGATTTAGGCTGCTGGGAATTGAAGTCCAAAAACCAGAGTTTGGAAACACTGTCCTAAACTGTGACTTTTTCCTATCTTTGAAGAGACACTACAGGGATTCCTATGTACTCTACAAACAAGTCCAATACATTTTGCCATTTTAGTGTTTACTTAGCCGAAATGCCATGTCCTCAAGGCAAGTACATAAATAGTATATCATCAGACTATCTCTAAATTGCCACAAGTGATTAAAGTCCAGCAAACATCCGCACCCAACCTCCCCATCTTTCATAATATGCAACAGATCAGCTTCACAGAAATTTGGGTCTGAATGTGTCTTACCTGATTGTGACTAAAAAACAACAGGGCCCCGGAATACATGAGCTCTCTTGCTTCCGAGTGCTTGCCTTGAGACATGTACCTGCGGATTAAAACACAGATGGCAGAGTGAAAGATATCCGGAATACACCATGAAGAGATAAGCTTTTAAGTACCCAAAGATGTCTTATGGCGAAGGAAATTTAAACTTTGGGACTCAAAAGGTTGCGGACTGAAGGAATGTTTAAAGCAGGGGTGGCCAAACGTTTTGGGCCACGGGCTGGTCATGTGGTTCCTCCCACCGGAAGCAGAAGTAAAACGCGCCTGCACATGTGCAAAACGCTGCAGTAAATGCACCCACGGCTGTCATAAGCATCTTTACGACAGCTGCAGGTGCATTTATGGCAGCATTTTGCACATGCATGTTTAACTTCTGCCGGATTATTAGGTGCCATGGGCTGAATCTGGCTGTTGTGATCCAGTCCTCATCAGACTCTGAGGATGACCTAGATCAGGGGGAACTTCCTATGCCTAGCCCAGTTCTGACGGCACCCAAAACTCAGAATGTCCTGACCCAGGAATCTCAGCCTGCTTCTGGCCCAAGTCTGTTTCCCCCAGCAGATGACCTGTCAGATCTGACTCCGACAGTGATCAGCCCTCAGTCAGGGAAAGATTCAGAAAGGAGCTACACCTGTGATGCAAGCAAGCTAGAACTAGGTACCAGATAAGACTCCCAGCTGACAGTGATTAGCTGGGAGGCTTTTAAGCAAGCTTGTTGCAGCATTCCATCATCGGTACAATTGTTCAGTGCAAAGACCGGCACCCTGCTTGACTTCGGATGCCTCTTGAGATTGCCTGCCTAGACGCTGACCTGGCTGCCATGACCCTGACTTCTCTGCCAACCCTGACGATACCCCTAGACATCCTTTGGATTAGACACTTGTTTGAACTACCGGTAAGCAGACCTCAGCTTGCTCTTTGGACTCTCCTTGAATAGATTCTCCGTGTAGTGCTGCTATGTGGAGACTGTGCCCGCTGGGGTAGGTCAGCACACTGGCCCATGGGCCGTAGTTTTGGAACCCCCGGTTTAAAGGATATAACAAGAATTTATGTAAAGTGATCATGCAGCAGTTCTATACATCTTGTTGCAACTGTCAAGAGTCCCTTACATCAACCGTGCAATTGACATATTTTCCCTCTCAAGTGACACACAACATATATATACGCAAGAAGCTCTTTGCTTGGAAGAAGAAAGCCAACTCCTACCCTACAATGTGTACTGCTGTAGACAATTCTTGACACTAAGAACTGACTGTCAAATCTCACATTCACAGCCAAAAGATGCTACCAAATACCATCAATCTAAAAGATGAAAAAGGAAAGAAGCTCCTACTAGCCATGGGCTAGGGGAGGGAAGTAAGGAAAGAGCCATGTCTTCTAGCTAGATAAGCAACAGGCAGCCTCCTTGAAATATAGATAATGCTAAAGAACAAGGTATTCCTTGTTTGAAAGTCGTTCAGTGCTTGTCTCCATCTATAGCCAAAGAGCCAGCGCTGTCTACATCTGCAGATGTTTCCATGTCCATTTATTTATCCACTTGCAATTTCTTGCTTTCGAACTGCTAGTTTGGCAGGAACTGGGACAGAGACAGGTGCTCACTCCATTGTGCAGCAATTGAGTACTGAACTCCGACCTCCCAGTCTTCAAGTTCAGCCTCTTAATCACTAAAAAAGGACAAAAGACCTAAGAATAAACACCTCTCAGACTCCCAGAGGCAGAGCAAAGGCATATTTCAGAGGGGTAAGGAATATTATGGGGAATCTTTTCTACCTATCTGGTGAAAAGACAGCAAAGACAGATTTTGTTATGTAGTGCCTGAAATAATCCCATATTACCAGTGCTGAAGGAGTGCAGCTACAATGCAAACCACTACAAATGCCACAAAGCTACCTTATCAAAGTTGACACAGTGAGGTACAGTAATACCTCGGATAACGTTTACCTCGGATAACGCTAAAATCGCATAACGTTAAGTAATCTGGAGAGGAGAATTTGATCGAATAACGTTAAGGTCCTATGGGATGCATCGGATAACAACCGCTAAAGCCTGTGCGGTTACAATGTATCTCTATGGAGCTTTAACGTTATCCGATCCATCCCATAGGATTTTAACATGGATTGGATAACACTAAAAATCGGATAACACCAAGACTTGTGGAACCAAGTCTTAGCGTTATCCGAGGTATTACTGTATATACTTTGATAATTTCACCATGAGAAGCACTACAAGATTAACTTTTAAGTCTGAAGACTTTACACTGCTATTGAACGTGTAAAAAATTTAAACATGACTCTATACTATCACCGTCCAAACAACTGCCACATGCTCTGCAGGAAGTTTTATTAAGAGTTTGGACAGCATTTTTTAAAAAAGAAGCTAAAACACCACTGTAGGACATACATTTCTCTTAAGGGTTGTTGATATACAGTACTCTCAAAGGCTTCTCTGTCACTGCTGAAGAATTTGAACTGCAAACCTGGTCACACTTTAAGCATCTCAAGGCTTGCCACTCAAAAGGAGCACTTGAAGATTCTTCCACTAACCTTCAACGAAGAGAATGTTAAAACTGATATGACGATGTATGCCTGCGGGGACTTCCCAAGACACCAAGATTCAAGTCAGAGGGGGATTCAGAGGAATATGTGAATGGGCAGCTGATTATCCCCACTAAACAAATGGGATACATATTGGGATACACATCCCCATTCAACATGTTGTGTGGCTATTTATAATACCTCCCATTTTTACATAAGAATATAGCCTGTTTATGTAAAAATGGGAGGTATTATAAATAGCCACACAACATGTTGAATGGGGATGTGTATCCCAATATGTATCCCATTTGTTTAGTGGGGATAAATTGCAAGTAGATAAATAGGGACCACTTCGGTGGGAAGGTAACAGCGTTCAATGCGCTCCGGTATCTAGTCATGCCTGCCACATGACCATGGAAACGTCTGCAGAAGCAGACAGCGCTGGCTCTTCGGCTTAGAAACAGAGATGAGCACTGACCCCTAGAGTCGGATACGACTGGCTTTCGAGCAAGGGAAACCTTTACCTTTACAGCCCGTTTAGGATAACTATACTCAGATCAGAAATCCACATAAAATGGTGCTGCGGGCTGGGTCCAACCCATGGGACATAGGTTGGGAACTCCTGATACAAGACATCATAACCATACAAAGAACTCAGTTTCACATTAATTTCATTTAAGACATGCAATATCCTTGACCTGAGAACAATAGTTGACTGTGGATATAAATGGCTGGTTTTTGTTTTTTTTAAATCAGGAGAGCAGTCATCCACAAATTTCAGATTAAAAGCCACACTAGTACAACCATGAGTTTTTTTTATTTATAGTTATCAAGGTTGGAAGGAAAGTTTGGAACTGACATAATCTGCAACAACACATAATATCTTAATCACATTATTGATAGCGATGGAATTTCAATCAAACCATAAGCCAGAAGTTGGCACTTTAGCAGACAACCGGTTTATATCTTTCCGCTTCAGCTTCACTGCAGTACTAAAACACAAATGACATTTACCCACAAGAAACAATGCTTGTCTTTTAAATCCAGCTGCTACTAGGGAAGACAGCATGACACAGCATGTATTAAAGCAGCCTATCTGTCAAGAATCAAGAACCTGGTGCTAATTCTACCAATATAGTAATAATGTATGTTCCCACTTGTAAGGGCAATCTTCTATCACACATTATATAGCAACCACTTGTGATTAATTCCACGTCAAAAGAGCCTCAACACAATAATGGAGGCTTTCAAAACACCTTGAACTGACACTTTCTCCCAACCTTTGGGTTTTGGACTTCAATTCCCAGAAGCCTAAGTCAATTCCCAAAAGCACTGATCAGCTAATGAACTGACTTAGGATTCTGGGAATTGAAGTCCGAAACCCAAAGGTTGGGGAACACTGATTTAAGCTATGCCCTGAAATTCACAGTTTTGAATTCTAAAACAATTCTGATTCCCCCCCCCCCCACTCTGTAAAGACTTTGTAGTGTCTGGATAAAGGGAATGGGGCAAAGAAAGGTAAAAAGAGAAATGGAGGCATGCAGTTACTAATTCTAGCCTGCAAGAAGTATATGCAAACTAGGGATTCAGTGTGGCTGAAGAAGAAAGTTTTCTTTTTCTCATACACAGATATTATTCATATGCCTTGCATCAAACTGATGCTGTTGCAGTCAAGTTTCTGGGGAGATATCAGATATATATATATATATATTCCACTATCAAATGTATCATTCTACATCTCCAAATTTCTCCCTCTCTCTAAAGGTTGAGTTTGTGTATAGCATTTATGCTGGAGACAACTAATAACATATGATCTATTTCCTAATACTATCTTGCCACATGCATCTTATATACTAAAATGAATTTGTTCAAGACTTCTTGAACAGACAAAAGTGAGGATCTAGTGACAGAATATGAAAGCAGATGCCTCTTTTATCTTTAACTTCAAGTGAACAGGTGAGGTCTAGTCATGCTTATTCTACCTATGAGTCTCCCTCATCCCTTAAAGATGATTATACTCTCTAACCAGAAGGATAAAACCATCAAGAAAAACATGAAGGTGAAGCTCTCTGTGGAAATGCAGCCTAGTTGTTCCAACTGCCTTTTTATGCATTTTTATCAAAGGCCAAGCACAAAGATTTCTGGGAAAGATGCACTGATGGAGTTGAGGTGACTATTTTTATCCAGGGATCTATTTCATCTTTGTGTCTTATTTTGCTTGTTTTAGAGCGATGCATTTAAATGTATTGGCATCTGCCTCAAATTCTAAGGGTGGCTTGATTTAGGAATTCAACTGTTGCAGTAAGAACAAGGAGTTCCAAACAAATTGATTCCAAGTCTGTTGATTCATAATGAAACACATTATATCCAGTCCACGAAACGTTACAGAACAATACGTTGCTCAGTCTTTGAAATAACTATTTCCCTTTTATGTCACCATGATTTCTCTTTCCTTAGCTGGCCCTCCAAAAAAAGGTGACATAAGCATTTGGCCATCTTGCACTACAAGATGTATCATAGTGCTTTTTCAACTATGAGGAGCTCTAGATGGCAGGAAATGGACCTATTGACAGCTTGCTCTCTCTCAGATATATACTCCTCACAATCTCCTGCTTTTGAAAACATAGGATCAATTTAGCTCTGGACCTCCCTAACTTTTGCTGCACTTATTTAATTCCTTATTTAGTGACATGATATCCCAAGCCAGGTCTTAGTGTTAATCAAAATCATTCGTGTCTGGAAGATTAGCATTATGATAGGTTGAAATCAGCCAAGCCAGTTCAAAACAAAGAAGAGCTGTAAGAAGATTGTATTATTTTTAATTACAGCTATCACGGATGTTCACTGTAAGCACACTGTACATATCTAAGCTTGTAAGTTACAACAGATTGTGCAGTTTTTATATTACACAGCCTTCTCACCCACTTCTTTACCATTTCCCCTCGCCCAATATATTAATATATAGACCTGTGACTAGAGTGAAATCACCAGAGTGACAAACAAGGCTCCTGCGTGCATGGAGCCAGACACACATTTCTGATGTGATAAAGATCTTAAAACTTATTGTGACACCAAAACAAGCATTTTACAGGAATTCTTGCTTATCTTACATACATTTGAGCTTTGCGCAAAGCATTGCAGAATGTGTAATTCTGGATGTAAAAACCGTTTTTGCCCACTCTTAGCATCACAGAAGAGAACATGTGCCAGCACATATATGCATCCATTATCTAGCTCACTGTTGCCTTATTCTGGCTAGCAGCACATGACAACTCCAGATTGACTGCTATTCCCCTTTAATGAGAGTTTCTAGGAACTTAACCTAGCATCTTCTAAATGAGGAATTAAGCTTAATTTCTTATCTTTCCTATGAGCCGCAACAACACTGAAGTCAGACAACTGCCTACACTGAGATAACACTATTGAAGTACTCTCCTTCTTGTGAAAAAAATTAATCTAACTATTTTAACATTTTAATTTGCTTTATTTCACATATGTCCATAATTTTAAACCATGCAATGCTCTGATATGAAGAAAGACAGCTCTCAGTACCTGTGGAGGTCTGATGTATGATATACAGGGAAGGCAAAGCAAAAGTAAATTATATATTTAAATGCAAGGAAGTTTCCAGAAAGATGGCTGTGTTACACTGTAGGAGAAACTTTGTGATAACGTTGTGATTAAATATATTACTATGGGGTACATTTTAATACAGCAGAATCTTTCTTTTTTTTTTAACCATCACTGAGTTAACACGAGAAAATCGTAAGTATGGTACAAAGAGCAGCACCCTTCTGCCCTAAAGTGTCTGGTTTGCCACTTCTGGACAAAGAGCATTAATCCAACCATCAGGATTAGTATCCACTGACAATTCTACCGTGTCCAGGAATCTGTTTGATGCCAGACATTTCTGCAAGTGACAAACACAACAACCCTTAGGGTGTCACAAGACAACTTTTCTAAATGCAATAGGAGGAGGGCTAGGTGTGTCTGCCTACACCTAGCTGAAACAATGGCTCTCTCCTCCCAGCCCCAACCGCGTTCACACCAATTTTGGGAGATGCGTCAGCAACTCCATCTCTCTAACTCTGACATCTACTCCTCACCAACCCAAATTCTCACTGCAAAAAAGGTGTTGCCATTGCCTGGTAATTTGCACTTGCTGTCAAGTCAATTCCAACTCATGGAGAGTTTTCTAAAATACACAGTAAGTAGTTTCCCATCCCATTCTTTCTGGGAATGCCCTGGGACTGTGCAGCTTGCCCAAGGCTACACAGCCTGGTTCTTCTCCCTGGAACCAAAGGAGGAATTGAACTCCCAACCTTTAGCTCCATAACCAGAGACCTAACTTACATTCAGTGGTCTCTCCCCCCCCCCAAGAGGGCTCTTCACCCCCCTCCACCCTTACCTCATCATCACCTCCCCTTTAGAGCTGATCAGCCTGAAATAATTGGGGGGGGGAACAGACACATGCATCTCCCCTCCTTTTACTCAAGTGAGACCCCAACTTTAACACCCCTCTCTACAAGGACCCCTTTCTCGGCCAACAGGACTCCTCCTCTGGGTGAGACAGAGAGTTCAGCCAATGGGACCATGAGCTGAGGGGGCAGTGGTTCTAGGACTGTGTAGCTTGCCCAAGGTTACACAAGTTGACTTTTCTCCCATGGGGATCAAACCTCCAACCAAAGACCTAACTTACACTCCAAAGTCTCACTCTATTACCTCTATTACTCAGGTGGGGGCTCTCGGGACCCCCATCATGCTTACCTTATCCTCATCCTTTTACAATCAATGGGGGAGTCCAGGCACATATATACCCCCTCCTTTAACTCAGGTGAGCCCCTCACTTTATCCTCTCCTTACCTTATCCTCATCCTTTTACAATCAATGGGGGAATCCAGGCACATATATACCCTCTCCTTTAACTCAGGTGAGCCCCTCACTTTATCCTCTCCTTACCTTATCCTCATCCTTTTACAATCAATGGGGGAATCCAGGCACATATATACCCTCTCCTTTAACTCAGGTGAGCCCCTCACTTTATCCTCTCCTTACCTTATCCTCATCCTTTTACAATCAATGGGGGAATCCAGGCACATATATACCCTCTCCTTTAACTCAGGTGAGCCCCTCACTTTATCCTCTCCTTACCATATCCTCATCCTTTTATCCTCATCCCTCCTTCAGACACCTGCTCAGCCTGAAAGGGGGGGGGGAGAGCTAAGGCTCACATAATACCCCCTCCTTTTCCTCAGGTGAGCCTCTCACTTTAACCTTACTCTACCCTCATCCTTTTATCATCATCCCCCCGCCCTTCAGGCACCTGATCAGCCTGAAAAAAGGGACACGTATATCCCCCCCCCACCCTTGCTCAGGTGAGTCTCACACTTTAACCCCCCCCTTTCCCTCTCCTACCCACGCCTTTCGACCTTTCCCTTCCCCCCCTCCTCCTCCTCCTGGGCCAATAGGAGCCCCCCCTGGGCGAGACGGACAGGGGGCTCAGCCAAAGGGGCCACGACCTGAGGGGGGGGGGAGGCGGTTCCAGGGCCTGTGGCTCCTCCCTCCCTCCTTACCTGAAGAAGAGCGTCCGGTACATCTGGTGAGCCTCGTAATAGTCGCCTTTCTCCACACTGGCGCGCAGCTTCCCTTCCACCCGCTGGACGCCGCCCCGGTTCCTTCCTCCTCCTCCGCCGCCGCCCTTCAAGGCCTCCTGCTGCTCCGCCGCCATGACTGCGGGGCGGGCGGAGGAAAAGCGCCGAACCACCGAGAAGGGCCGGAGCGCGAGCGAGCGCGCGCGCACTCACTCGCTCACACACAAACACGACGTACGCGCTGACGTCAGGAGAGACGCCCCCGTCGGCTTCCGTAGGCTGCGCCTCTCATAGCAAGACGGCAAGCGGCGAGGGACACGCGGAGGAGTTCCGCGCCCTCGTCACGTGACACCGCGGGGCGTAGCCGGAGGGAGCGAGTAGCTTGAAGCGCTACCTTTCCCGCTGAAGTGGCACCTGTTGATCCACTTGCTACTTCTTGCTAACCCCCCCCCCCGGCTTCCTTTCGTTCCCAGGGTACACTTTAGACCAGGAGTTCTCAACCTTTTAAAGCCCACTTCGGTGGGAAGGTAACAGCGTTCTGGTGTCTAGTCATGCCTGCCACATGACCATGGAAACGTCTGCAGAAGCAGACAGCGCTGGCTCTTCGGCTTAGAAACAGAGATGAGCACTGACCTCTAGAGTCGGATACGACTGGCTTTCGAGCAAGGGAAACCTTTACCTTTCACATGCTCCCTCAGGCTCAGACAGCTTCAGGGCCAGGATGGCCATTTTGCCCTTCTTGCACCACATGGCACTCCTGGAGGTGGGGTGGGCCACAAGTTGAGAATCTCTGCTTTAGACTGCCACAATGAAGCCACTTTCTTGACTTTGTTGTTGGCCAAACTTAGGTCCTTGTTTCCGGTAGTAATTAGACGACCAGTAAATGAGCCAGATTCTGTATTTCTCCACATTCACACAGCTGGTTGTTGACTGCCAGCAGCTTCCACTTGAGCATGTTGGTCTTGCATTTAGAGACTCCAACCCGTAGCCTATTAAAGGTCCTCCAAACGACATAAGGGAGGTTGAGATCCTCATGGGTGAAGGAGGGGACCAGGCAGTGGTGGTCTCCCAAAATTTTTACTACCACACTGTGGGTGTGGTATGGTGGGCGTGGCCAGGGGGAAAGCCCTGTGTTGCACCCGAATTAGGACTACTGTACTTTTTTCAAAACTTGGATGGGCGCTGGGCGGGGCCAGTTAGAATTTCTGCTACTAGTTCTGTCAGAACTGGTGTGAACCTGCTGATGCCCACCACTGGGTCCAGGCTGTTTTTCTTGACCATGAGCTCAAGCAGGAAATGCAACGCTCAGCTGCTCTGGCCGCCGGGAAAGCCAGAGGGAATGTGGCCTCCTCCTCCTCAATCCCTGTCCCCTCCACTTGGCTTGGTGTGTCCCTACCGGCGCTCTGTAGCAGGGCAATGTTGTAAGCCTTGTAACATCCGTCCTGCTAAGGACTGTTGGCAGGGACACGCCAAGCCAAGTGGAGGGGACAGGGATTGAGGCAGTGGTGGTAGACTTGGCAGCCAGATCGAAGGCATGGACTGGATGATTTGATGTCACGGGCCGTAGTTTGGGGATTCCTGCTTTGTACCTTTTGAAGAGAGAAATCACCTAATGGCCGTAATGTGATGGTTGACAACTCCTTTTCAAGAACTATAAAAAATTAACTGAGATGAGATTAAAAGTATTCAGTATAAATACCAAAAAAAGGAAACTTTTTATTTAGATCCAAATATTACATGCACTTTCAAAAATTAAAACTCTTAAACATTTTCAATAGCTTCTTATCAGTGTTGAGGCAGCAAAGGATACCAGAGACAAATATTTTGAAAAAGCATTTACAAAAATACATTGCACAAAGTCCTATTTTGTTTTTTTTAAAAAATAAGTTAGTGTTATGCAAAAATTCCCCACACCCTCAGCTATCCCAATTTGGGTTTATACAGGATAATTCTGATTTATACAGTTTTGCTACAGTTTATGAAACACCTGTACAGGATTTTAGACAGTTCTTTCAACAAGTTGTAAGTTTTATATCTAACTGAACTTGGGCAAAGAAATACCCTTCTGGAAATAAAACTCTTTATATAAATATTTGAGGACTCTTGTGCAACATAAATGAACTCTATTCAGAAAACCAGTCAGCACCATCTTGTCTTTCCCAAAGAACACGAGCAAATATTTCACTTTGATCCTCTCAAAAATTAGGATATAGAGTAAAATTTCAAGTCACTTCTATTTTAAGGACTCTCTTCTAAGGAGGTTTCTAGTGATATTTCCAAATTAGATTTTAAAAGGATGCTGAGTTGCAAAGTGTATAAGAAGAATTAGTGGTTGGGAAATCTCCATATTTCCCAGAAATTTTAGAGAATTCAGATCCTGAAGTTTGTAATTAAATTGTTATTGTTTGTGCACTTAAAAAAACCAAGCAGACATTATTTTGGGAGAATTGATATGAAATTTATGCACTTTGTTTTTTAACATATTTAGCCTGTGAAGGTTCTTCTGGCTTTCCAGAATTTGGCAGCAAACCTCAGAATGTCCAACAGTTATGGGCAGAGAAGCAGTGTGTGAAAAAGTTCCAGGCATACATTTTGCTTGCAAGAGCCCTCATCTGAAATGCAGCATTTTTAGCCTCTTGAAAGTCTCATTCTACTAATACATTTCTTTTTCATTATTCTTAACTTCACAGCATCTGTGCTGGTCAATCCTCCTGTTTCAATCCCACTCAAACAATCTCTTAATATAACTTTCTCCTGCCACATTCAACCTCTATTTTTATCTGACTTTATAATAAAAGAAATGGAAACCCAAGGCTATATTGTGATTAGTTCAGTCCCTCTTAGCTACTATGACAGACTATCAACTTGCTAAGGGAAATTTCAAAAGCATTTTTCTACCTGATACAGTTATTATCAATAGGTGTTTTTTTTTTTTTTTTTTAATCCTAATCTTGACACCACTTTTGTTTGAATGCATTTTAGTTCCATTCTTTTCTTGCCACCTTGAATGCTGGAACAAAAAATATTCTTACTCATGAAGTTCTTTCGCGAGAAGTGCTAAATTCAGCTTTTAAAAAAACACAAAGGAAAGTAAGAAACATGTCAGAAGCAGAGCATGGGTATAACTTCCTGCTGAGAATTTATGAAGCCCGTGAAGCTGATTTAGGATTGAGAAATGATGCCCCAAATACATTTATAGAGGTAATACACCATGCCACTGGTATTGGACAGTCTCTATCACTTCAATACTGCTTAAGCTGGAACCTTAAGGAAAGAAATTTCATTGAAATAATTGGAATGCATAACCGTCTGGTGTTAAAAGATTGCATTCATAGTCAATTTTTGATTATACGCAAGTTTGATGGTCAGCCCAATGTTAAAAACATCCCTAGCTGTCAAAAATAGAATTTTAAAAAGTTTTATATCTGAAGCAATAAAATAGGTAATATCAGTGTGCTAACTGAGTTTTGCGAATGAGGGCAGTTGACATGCAACATTTTGTCTCAGAAATGAACACACACACACACAAAATATAGCCGTCTGGCAGTTGCAAGCTGAGCATGTGAGCAAAATAACTGTTGGGTTTGGTATACAATTCTGCTGGCAGAACCTGTAGCACATCACACATCCTCATGTTTGAAGGATTCCAGTGTTCCAAGCTTTCCCTTTATATACATATAGACAGAGAAAATGTACAAGAAGTTGGAAAGCATACACAGTGTTCATTAAGCAGGTCTCCCATGTACTCTGAACCGATAGAGGCACGTATACTCTGTATGGCCCCAGTTGGAAAATATTCTTAACTCCACTATCTGGAATGCTTTTTCAGTTGTCTCCTAAGAGAGAAAGAGCAGCAGAAAGATGGAATTAGTAATTTATGTAACATAAATTAGTGGAGAAAACATGCAACCAAATGTTCTGAAATGCAAACTTCCCAGTATGGACACAGATTTCTTTAAAATTTGTAGCAAACGGACTAGGTAGAAACTTTTGAGGACCTACTTACAGATCTGTAACAAAGATGTTAGCAATTTATTTATTACTTATATGATCTAGGATTGTTTTTAAAACAAACTAATTAGTAAAAGAATTAAAATAAAATACTATATGTTGTAGTTTTATGAGAAATACTACACTCTTCCCCCCTACTTGCAAGTGTAAGTATGGAAATCAACAGAAAACAAAGGGCTGGGTGTGTGGAATGTCTACAAGTATATATTCCAGAAACACTGGCATACCATGACTTGAAACATCTGTAATGGCTCTCCATCTTGATCATAAGTATATTGCCCTAGATGCACGCCATCTTCTTGATATTCATCTTCAAGACCCTGACAAAAGAAAGTTGAAAGTTTCTCTCAGTTCTTGCTTGGGAAGATGTAAAAATGTGTAAGATCCACTGTTAATTTCATCTTCTCTGTAATCAACATTTTTACACAGACAGTCACTGTAGCCTAGTATCCTAACCCTGGGCGCCCAAACTTTTTGGGCCGTGGGCCGGTCACATGGTTCCTCCCACTGGAAGTGGAAGTAAAGTGTGCTTTGCAATCTGAGACAGATTTTTTTTATACTTTCATTTTCTCTGCTTAAACCAGAGGTGCCCAAACTATGGTTCGCGGGCTGTAGTTTGGGCACCCCATCTTAACCCATAAACATTTGTTTCACACAGAAGCAAATGTATATACAAAAATACTTTTCTAAGTTTTTTTAAAAAGAAAAAATAACTTCACAACAAAACAGAGATTGCACAAAGAGGGAGTGATTGTACCTCCCTCACATGCTAGCATTTTAAGGAGAAGTGAAGCATCCATTTAATGCTTAGCTTCTACAAAGATGGCATTTAAAGCCTCAGGACAACTGTGATGTAATACAGTAAAACTTCACATAAAGAGTGCCTCGCTTAGAGTCACTTGGTTAAAGAGCAGCATTTTCTCTGAATGGTTGCCTCACTTAACAAATAAAACCAACCAAAAACTCGCTTAACAAATAAATCGGGTTTCACAATCCCCCCATCAGACGTCACAATTGGTCGCCTACAAAGGTGTTTCGCTTAAAAAGCAAACTCGCTTAAAGAGCAATCCTGTGGAAAGCATTATGCTCTTTCAGCGAGGTACCACTGTACTAAGAATGGCCATGAATTAGATCAGCTAATCGCCAACAGTGACATCTTAGCATTCTAGTTCTACTTTAACACATGATACACAGAAGCAAAAGTTCAATTTTTTAAACTTTCCTCTGAAAGCTCTTTTGTGTTATCTCTCTGGATAAACAGAAACAATAAGTAGGGCTTTTAAAAAAGAGATCTCGAATACATTTTCCCCAAGGGAAGAGTTCTGAAGTGAGTCTGTTTGGAACAAGTTATATAATAAGGAAATACATCGCAGTATGTAGAATACTTTTAACCACCCCTTTACATCCTGAATTACATCTGAATACAAATACACCAGCTCAGGTCAAAACTTACATATACTGAAAAGTCCTTTGGAGCACTGGTAATATTGCCTGTTGGCGACAATGTTTTTGGTATGTGTTCCAGGGTAAAAGCTGCAGGGTAGATCATCATAGAAAGCCTAACCACAAGATATCCCTGTGATCCTTTGAAAGCCCAGCAGTTTCCAGGATACATATCAGGCTTGGGGAGAGAATGAAACATTATAAATGATGGCATTGTGTACTGCAACATCAGAATGAATCTAGCAGCATTGTTTTCAATTCGTAGCAACACACTTAAGTCAACAATTCAATATTATACTGAGGTAAAAGGAACAATGTAATTATATTTTTCCTATGTAAAGCAATTGTTTTGCTCAAATGATACATTTTTATGAGGCAGCAATCGCACAGCGGTTAATCAATAAAACTTACTTGAAATTCAGGATTTCACTCTAAAGCAGTGGTTCCCAACGTGGGGCCACAACATGAAAACTACACAACTTCCTTTATGCAGTAATAGCTCTCAACAGAGATCAGGCACACGCTGCAGATATTTTAAATTAGTCCTGACATATAATGATACCAGTGCACAGATTTTGTGTCAGGTTTTGTGGCACTGATAAAGACAGAGATATGTAAGTGGTAGTATTGTACATCAGAACTCATGACTGTGGTATCTGATTCTGTTCTCTCTACTTCAGGAAGTAATGTGTAATTCAATTCCCTCTGATTATAAACAAACAAACAAATAATGGAATTCTTGCATTCTGAAAGATTCTTGGGGTTTAAAGTTTGAGAAGACTATAGATGTGAGAAAAATGATAGCAGTCCAAGCCACTTCTTCACTCAGAAACTCCTGAACAAAGGTGTTAAATGTCCTGAGTCTCTAGCACAGAGAGAAGCCCTATTATTAAAGTGTTTTTAAAGCCAACAACATTTTAATTACCTGGATCACGACCCGAGGAGACTGAGAGAAGTACCACAAAGGAATCCCAAAGAGACTAATTAGTGCTGTTTTGGTTTCATAAGTCTCTGAACAACGGGTACTCAAAATGCTGCCACCTCAAAGAAACACACAAACAGGAAACCAATAAGATTCATTTTTAATGATGATGGAAGCCGGGATTACACTTTAAGGCAGGGGTGGCCAAACTAAGGCCCGTGGGCCAGCCCCAGCCCACAGCACCAGTTCATGTGGCCCGCCACTGCTCTTGCCGCTACTGGAAGAGGATGTGTTTATGACAGCCACAAAATGCGTCCGTGTAAACATGCTCCGCCTGCTATAAACCCTGCCATAAATGCACCCAGGGCTGTCATATATGTGTTTATGCCAGCTGTGGACGCGTTTTACGGCAGGAGGACCTACGTGACTAGCGCAGCTGTCTGGGGGTTGTGGTCAGGCCCGCAGCACAAAAACTTTGGGAACCCTTGCTTTAAGGAAACTGTAGCGGCATTGTGTAGAATTATCAATCTTCCCACTTCTTTTCCTATCATCACTGTTTAAAAGCAAAGGGAACTATTTTTCCATTTTAAACTATGGTTCCTGCTAACCAGGGTTTCAGTCTAACCAGGATCAGAAACCATGATTTCACATGAGCTTCAGTGACACCTTGAGTTATAATTTTCCTAGAACTCAGGTTCGTATAACACTATGTGTTCAAATGAAACTATCTTAGGCAGTATTCAGTGGGCTTATTCTAGTGCCACTTAGTATGCTAATCAACAGGATTTTAACCAGTCTGTTTCAGGGCTAGGCAAACATGACAAAGCACTTCTGGAACTTGCAGACCACCAAAATAAAGGCTCTTTCTATGACAGCCACTAACCTAAGTATAAACATCAAAAATTACATCTCAAGTTTTGTATTTCTATTAAATCTATTGCTCATTGCCTTTGAAACAGACTAAAACTGAATCTGAGTTACCTCCAGATTCCAAAGCAAAGTCTACCATCCCAGTCTTGTCTTGAGAGAAGAGTTTTAGAGCGTTGTTGACAATAATGTGTGCTTGCTGTAAATATAAACAGAAGTAGTAAGAGAAATGGAAAGGAATTTTGTAACTGCAATTCATCATTAATTATAAGCCCATGAATGCTATGCGCTACTAAGGGAGTTGGTTCTGCAAAGGAAGTTTGTTTTATAGTACAGTAAAACCCCAACTTACATATGCCTCGAGTTACAGGAAATTCGACTTACATAATGATTTTTGCATTAAAACCATGTCCCAATTTACATAAATTTCTCACACAATTTCCTATGGGTTTGCTTTGAGTTATGTAAAAAAATCATTTTTCCTATGGATTTGCTTCAATTTACATAAAAATCATTTTCCTATGGGTTTGCTACAAGTTCTGTAGAAATTCATTTTTCCTATGGGTTTTCTTCGAGTTAAGTAAAAAACCGATTTACATAAAATCCTACAGAACAGACTTCTTACAGGGATTTTACTGTACATCTATCAGATTCAACATGCTTTTAAAAGAAATATTATGACGTTCAGCAGCTTAATTTCATTTTCTCAATATGTGAGGGATGAAAACTGGTGCCAAACACTGCTGTAAACAAAGCAACTGTTTGGGTTACAAAACTGGAATAAATGCTTGAACCAGAATTCCATTTAAGAGTTTTAAAAAACCACATATCCAATCTCTGAATTCACAGACTTGGGCTTCTGGGAATTGAAGTCCATGAACACCTGGAGTACCAAGGTTCACCATCATCATCCCAGGCTATATAGTAATGAATTCTGGACTGGTTCAAGGCAAAAATAATTACCGTAGTTTTCCTTTTATACCTGGGATTTTACTACTATTTCACAGCCTGCCTTATTGGCTAATTTATGTTTAATTATTGGCATGTCAAGTTGAGTTAATCTGCTATTGCTCTTTTTTACGGCATGTTAAATATTTGAACCTTTTCAATTCTCCAGCAAAACATCCAAAAATTAATTATTACATTGCATTTAAAAAAGAAACTGCACTGGAAACCTGAAACTTGAAGATGAAGAATGCAGATTTTTTCTTATCTTGCTCACCGCTTCTGAGATGCCTGCAATCCCTGCTTCATTCACAACACTTGTGACGACTTCTGAAGTTGCCTTCATGTTTGTGACTGATATGTGCTGAGTTATATTTCTAAGAATCTGCAACTCCAAATCTTGTAACAAAGCCTGCAGGTCACTCTTGCTCACAAATTTGGAGGAGAGCCATTGAAGCAGTGATTCTGGCAATTCTCCTTGCTGGTTGCCGAACAGCATGAATTTGACAGAGTCTTTAACCTGGGCATCTACCTAGAAGTACATTGTAGAATAAGTGATATATTATTAGTTTCAGGGCACTTTCAAAATGTCATAATGGCTATATTCCTAGACTTATCAGAGAATAGGCAAAACAAAAATGCTGTATCACTCTAAAGACTGTTATATTTTAATGTGAGCTTTTGTGGATCAAGTCCAATTCATCAGACATGGAAGTGAGTCTGATGAAGTAGACTCGATCCACGAAAGCTCACATTAACAAATAACAGTTAGTCTTTAAAGTTCTAAAGCTTTTTTGTTTTGTTTATTCTCTGATATGCCTGAAATACAGACTAACACAGTTACCATTCCAAAAAATTCCTAGACTTGTTATTTAAATAATTATTTCAGATGTATGACTAAATAGATAAATGAATGGCTGGTAGATGGTTCGGTCCATCCATCTACCAGACTATCATGACCACCATGTATGAGCCCAAACCCCTTTCAATTCCAGCCCTGCAACATTTAATACACTCTATCAATATTATCAACAGAAGGGGTGATGTAGAAAATGTAAAGGTCGCCTTTGCTTGAAAGCCAGTCGTATCCAACTCTAGGGTTCAGTGCTCCTCTCCATTTACAGCCAAACAGCCAGCATTTTCTACGTTTGCAGACCTTTCCGTGGACATGTGGCAGGCATGACTAGGCAACGGAGTGCACGGAACACTGTTTACCTTCCCACCAAAGTGGTACCCATTTATCTACTTGCAATTTCTTGCTTTCAGACCTCTAGGTTGGCAGAAGCTGGGACAAAGACGGGAGCTCACTCCGTCATGCTGTACTCAGGTCTTGAACTGCTGACATGCTGACCTTCCAGTCGTCAAGTTCAGCATCTTAACCACTAAGCCACTGCAGTCCCTTAGGGTCCATGTACACTTAAACAAAATGACAAAAGAGTTTAGATTCTCAATAGATCACATAACAATTTGGTAAACCAGTCATCTGCTTGTAGATAACCCATTTCATCTGTGGATGAATAGACAGACAGCATTTTGCTAGAAATCTCTTGGACCTGCCTTTGCATGAAGTGTATCCATCTTGTCACAGCAAGTTTTCAAACCCTGTGATGTCAGTAGCTCTGATTTCATGTGACCCAATTCAAGTTCTAGCTGTTTAATCTTGGATAAGAGGTGTTGATTTTGCTCTTCTCTGTCACTGAAACACAAAAAGGCAACACGAGGAAGTTGCCAAACAGCAAAACTATTTGCACCAACTAAGCATCAGGAGCGTAATTACAATGCTTTTACTGAAATATAGCAAACAAGATGTTCTTCATCATAAATGATTAATGTTATGAACCCCTGAATGCAATTTAGATTGATATTTGTGCAAACTAAACTGAGTAAGAATTGCTCTTGGTTCATATTCACCCAGCGGTGTAAGAATCACTCCAAGTTTTCCTGTCACCACTGCCACGTCTCTTCTTAAGGAAGAGAATAGGACAAGTCTGCTTTGCCAATAGATTTTGCTCTAGATTTTGCTCAAACAATCTGGGGCCACAGGTCCGTCCCGTGGTTCAGCAGGCTCGTCATGCGGTTCCTCCCACCGGAAGCGGAAGTAAAACACACCTTCCAATCTGTTTTGCAACAGGATGAGATAGATTTTAGGCTGCTATTTTCTCTGCTTAAACCAGGGGTGCCCGAACTACAGCCTGTGGGCTAGATTCGGCCCCCAATGTCAATTCATCTGGCCCACAACACCCTTGCCACTCCTGGAAGTGGAAGTAAAACGCGCCTGGTATGGGCACATTTTACTCTGCTTCTAGGAGCACCGGGGGGGGGGGGGAGATGAATTGGCATTGGGGGCCGAATCTGGCCCACAGGCTGTAGTTTGGGCACCTCTGCTCTAGTGAGATAAGCACATCTACTTAATATGCAAGAGATGATGGAGATGGAGAGACAGAGAGGGAGTAAGAACCATTTACACTTTGTCGCTACTGTGGGAAATCTTCAAAGCCATTTAAGATTTGTAACAGGGCAGAAGCTTTAAGCCCCCTGGTTCCCAATGTGTAGCACATGCCCCACAGGGGGGCAGTTGGATTTTTAAGGGGAGCAATTCGAGAATGAGTTATTAACAGTGAATGGTATTTTACGCTTCCTCCTCATGAATAGGAGTTCATTTTTTGAATAATAAGAATATGTCACTGTGAGGCATTAGGATTTTAGAGATGCTTAGGTGGGGCATTGTCAAAAAAAAAAGAAGAAAAGGTTGGCAACCACTGGTTCAGCCCTTCTGACCTTTTGGACTCAAATATTTGGTGCCCCCAGCCACTTTCTAAACTTTTACTGTAAAATAAAGTTTTAGCACAACAATGACTATGCCTAGTCTGGTTTTTTTTTAAAAAAAACATTAATCCTTATAATACCACCCATACTTCTTGAATCCAGATTGTTATTTATTTATTTATTATTTATTTATTCAGTGTTAAAGAACAGCGAGAAGTAGTAATGGTACAATCAGTTTACAAGGCACTTCCTGCCTCTTAGTAGCAGGGTACAAACTACAACACCATACCTAGCTATTTTTGCTTTGGTTAACTCAAGTTCCTTTTGGAGACTCTGAAAAATAAAAATAAAAACCAATTAAACCACATACTTTCCCCATATCTTTAAGCAAAATGACTAAAGAAGACGTGTGAAAAAAAGAGTCCCCAAATAACAGACATTTGAAACTAATTGGTGGGGGAATAGAAAGGTGACAATGGATATAATATTCTATGGATATATGTTAAATAACAGCTCGGTTAACATAAAAAACGCATAACAATTAATTGGTTTTCAATGCATTCCTATGGGAAACCGTGTTTCGGTTAATGTATTTTGGTTTTCAATGAATTCCTATGGGAAACTGCATTCAATGCATTCTTATGGGAAATTCGGTTAAAGTAATTTTCACTGTAAGAAACGTCCCGGAGAATGCACTGATTACGTTAACCGAGGTACCATTATAATATGCTATGAAGGCCACCACTTGAAATTCCTGACTCCATCTTAGACATTCTCAAAGCATTTTAAGGAGGAAGGGGAAGATCTAGACTATACAGTAATTGGAAATTTGCAAGTGCCTTAGGAGAATCCCTCTTAAACTACTGTAAAGTGGTTTTTACTGTAATCCAACTCTTGCCTATTAACTCAACATATGGCTATGGTAGGAGGAGGGGGAATGACAAGACACAGACCAGCTTTCAGAGGATATCTGACATATGGAGTTCTACGGAAAGGCTCTTAACCAAAGGTATGAAACCTGAGATTCATAATCTTATTTTCACTATGACCTCCTTGCAAGTGAAAAACCTTCCCTGTTTCCATCTGATCCTAATCCAGAATTAACTCTTGATGGATTGAAATCTCTCTCTTGTATAAATACAGCACTTTTTTGTTCACTTTTAGAGACCACAAATTGTTGTAAACTGGATACTGTTTTGTAAAAGAGCTATGTCAGATTTTAAGAAATGACACCTTAGTTTTGGGCAAAATTATTCTGGCTTGTGAATCTGAGAATGTGAGCACACTCCCATGCCTCTTCTTCAAGTGCCGGATCAGATTCCAAATATTGGTGATCATCATGGTGATCAGCCATGAAGATTATCCTTGGCACAATATAATGCAGTGGCCTTCTATTTGCCTTCTGCATTGCAGCATGGCCCCCGTACCACTGATCCAGTTCCATGAGTCACTCTCTGGGCCTGAGCCCTTTTGGCACATAAAGTCCTCCTCAGCCCCAGGCCAGGATGGATGAAGATGCTGCCCTCCATCAAGATGGATTCAAGTGGGATTTAAACCATTTTGGGACCATCACCCTTCCCTGTGGACTTTGCCACCCAAGGCCGTTAGTCCTCAGGGTTGTCAGGTTAGTTAGCCACCGCCTGACAATCAGCATTGAGTCGCTGGCAGTATGATCTACTCTTTACCATAGCAGGATAACCTGGCCAGACTGTACAATGACTCTTCGTGGCTCAGAAAAATGTTTTCTACACACAACCAGATTTTTCCTTTTAATACTCTTCTCACAAACATATTTACTTTTAATCACTGTGTGGATTTCACCAGAAATTAAGTCTACCAAATGTGCTTAGAAAAATAACCTTCATTATGAAAGAATTAGCAAGAACAGGAAAAAGGAGGTGATTACCTCAGTTTTTTCAGAGAGTTTCGAAAGATCTTCTAAAGCCACAATACGCCCTTCATGTTCCTGAAGCATGGCCAAGAAGTCATGCTTTAAAGACAAAATGGGATAATTTTAAAAGGCATTGGTTTATTTGTCACAAGACCATAAGCAAGAAACTTTTTAAATTGTTTCTGTCGCTGAATAAGTTTGGACATCATCCTGCACCATTCAACAGCAGACACATAGCTTCTCTCTCTCCTGCATTGTAGCATAAACTGCTTTTGAAAGTCTTGGCATGGATGGAGACATTGGGAAACCTACTGTCAAGAGATACTTGGCATGAAAGAATAGATGTTCTTTGCTTTCTGGCCTAAAGCAGTGACTAAACTTTAATCTAATTGTACACATTTGTACTGAACACACTGCTCATATTCATTTTATATCAAAACAGGTGTTTTTCCTTAATCTTGACCAGTCTTCAGTCTAAAGCAGTGGTTCCCAACATGGGGCACACGCCCCACAGGAGGACTTAAATTCCCAGAATCCTAAGTCAGTACATTGGCTGACCAGTGCTTGGGGGAATTGACTTAAGATTTCTGGGAATTTAATTTCCAAAACCAAAGGCTGGGAAACACAAGTCTAAAGCGATGCATTGCTGTAATGTAGGTGTTCTCAACCTTTTTAAGCGGGGGGTCGGGTCATGCTGCCTCAGACAGCTTCGGGGGCTGGACATTTTGCCCTTCCTCCCCCACATGGCATTATTTTAATAGCAAGTCTATAATGATCAAGGGTGATCTTTACCTTTACCTATAATTATCATATGAAAATTACCAAGTGGTAAGAAATAGTTCCAAACAAAATTACCGTAGGTTGTGTTGTTTCATCTGATTTCATCTCTTTAAGATGCTGGTCCACTATGTTTTTTATAAGTATCAACATTTCGCTTTTGTCATTCATCTGGCTAACTTGATCTTGAAAATTCTGCAGTACGAGTAATGTTTTATCGTACTCTTTGTCCCAGTGGTGCCATCTCTCAGACATTAAGGCCATTTGCTTTTCCAGCTCACGGATACGGCTTCCATCATAGACCTTTAGGGTTTCCTAAAATGTTTACAAAGGACACTGATTTATTTTATCTTGCCTTCCTAGAAAACCATTCAAAGCAGCTTATAATAATAAAACCACAACACAATCTTAATAAACTACCATTCAGTTTAAAAAAGAACTAAAGCTAATCACCTTTAAAATGGACTGGGGAAAAATACAAACAATAGTCACGGTTAATCCTGACTAACTGTCCGTACAAAGATTTGCTGGAATAAATTCATATTTACTCTCTACCTAAAGCCAAGAAGTGACAGGGCTATCAACGCACTTGAGCGGTGAGCACAGGATCTGAGTTTTATTCCCCTCATTCCTTAGATTAAAAGTGAGAAACCTTAAAATACAACAGTCAAGTATAAGGCATAATGTAACATAATTGGAGTGGGAAGAATCTAAAACTTCTGGGTACAGCGGTGGGCCACATAAAATGGTGCTGCGGGGTGGGTTTGGCCCACAAGTCATAGGTTGGGAACCCCTGGACTACACCTTTCATCATCCCTGGATAATATCCTGCTGACTGCTCCAGACTCTTGGCCTTTGTTTTCCTGTAAAACAAGCATCATGAAGGCATTTGCAGGATAACTTACATCAGGAAGCTGCACGCCAGGTGATGGATCTGGCAGAGGCTGAATGACCTTTCCAGAGTCTTCCCACCTGTACATTCTATGCACACTTGTCCAATTCAAAGCAGGCAAAAAGGAGAGAAAACTATCAGGCCCCCAGTGCCATAAACCTGAAGCGAAATGAGTCAACAGGAAAAAAAAAGAAAAAGATGGAAAAGAGGTCTTGTTAAGAGGGAAAACACAGAGTCCATGATTTCGGGAAAATAAGCTCAATGAAGTCATAATAAAAGATGATGATGTGATTTCATTTAATTTGTGCTTTCTCTTTTCTCTTGGTAACTAGATTAATGGGGCAGACTGATACCTTTATTTCACCAGACTTGGGCAGGAACAATTGCATTCTGGGAAGGAATTATAATTATCCCATGCAGCCCGTGTTTTTTTTTTAATTTAAAAAGAATCAAAAATTTTGAAAAGCTTTCTCAAGGGAATGAATGAATGAATGCTACACACATTTATTTCACATGAGAAACCTTCTGAGACTTGGTTTTTTTTCTTTTTAAGAAATGAGAGGCTGTTTTTATATATCTATTTCAGAGAAAAGTCTCACTGAGGGGAGAAAGGTGTGTTCCCCCCCCCTCCCCACATGCCAAGTCTCTCTCTGAGAATGTGAAGCTGCACAATTCATATCCATGATACACACAGCAGTGTAAGCAGGTATTCCATACTGGTTAGCTTTGTGTGTCATTCTACCAAAACACTTCCACTCACCTAGCAAGAGCAACAGTGGAAGAAGAAATAACAACAACCTGAATATCTTTGGAAGGCATCTGGAGGGGGGAAAAAGACGAGGATTTCAGTGTCAATACATTTATCACTGCAATTAATTTCCTGAATGTTTTAGACATATCTGGTCAACATATTCTGAGTCTCACTCAGAATATGTTTCCTGGCCACGCTCTCCCCCTGCATTAGTGTACAGATTAACTGATTCTAAAGTTCAATTATAGCTGTGATCTACTAACAACAGAATCATGCTCGGGTGAGTTCTGGAGTGAAGGCCATAATACTATGACCACTTGTTTGCAACTCAGACAAACACTTATGGACAATAGCCATGTTGGATAATAGGCCACAGCGGAGGAAAGTTCTTTTAAGACTCTCCAAATAGTTTCCACTTTTGGATAGCAGCCAAATATACTGCAAACTCCCTTAGGAACTCACAAGGTTTTTGAAGCCAGGGTTTACTGCAGCATCCAAACCAGTTAAATGTTGATCAAATCAAATCTTTATTATGGTTTAAAACAGGAGTTCTTAACCTTTGAAAGCCGGGGCCCAGGTCACGATCCCTCAGACAGCTTCCGGGGACGGATGGCCATTTTGCCCTTCCTCCACCACCTGACACTTTCTGGTGTGGTGGAGACGGTGGGCCCCCCACATGAAATGGTGCCGTCGGCCACATCCAACCTGGCGGTTGCAGGTTGAGAATCCCTGGTCTAAGACCATCATGGTACAGCAAAACAGAAGTTGAGAATAGGGTATGTAAAATATATTTTAAAAGGAGCATTTTTGCTCAGAGTTAATGAGCAGTAATAATGTTAACGCTATTACTAAGCCTATGCTGTAGCGCTAGTAGTTTATTTGGCTGAAGGTCCTGCCAGGATTGTTCTTCTGACCTTACACGCTGCGGCGTGGAACCTAACAGAGTTGTGGGTGAATGTGGGGGGTTTCATTATATGTTGTAATAAACAACTTGAGCTACAAACATGACTCTTTTTCAAAAGCCCGAGATCAAATCTGGTAAAAAGGTTTACAAACCTTGTAAGAAGAAACACATTCAATAACGAAGTCAGCGTAACAAACTGATACCATCCAGTCCCAAGCCACCAGAACACTCCTGCAGCTGCCTTCCCTAGAGGAGAACAGATATCTTGGATGAGTTGGACATGTAAATGAACCAGGCCAGATAGCAGTTTTCAAACTGTTCAGCTCTCAGGGAAGTCTTCCATGTAAGTATGTTTGCTGGGAACCCATGTACGTTGCAAACAGATTCCGGAGCATGTTCTAGGGCACTCATAGAAAACACAAGCATGGGACAGCTAGCCCAAAATCCAACTAGGTCCCAGTCCTCTGTCTGGTCAATTTCTGTTGCTGAAAGTCTCTGGAGGAGAAGTTGGAAATATCTTTTAAAAAGAACTCTTAATTAACAAAATGCCCAAGCCACCAATACTGATAAATGTGTGGGTGCACGGACTGAGAGTTATATTCCAATTCCACACACTGCCAACTTTTATGATGGTGGTGTATTTTTTAGGACCAGTAGTTGGGGGATGATATATATTAATTTTGATGCTATTAGTGTTAATTTGTATCCTGCTTTTGCTCTCTTTTTTCTCCAAACTTTCTTTTGCTAGGACTTAATAATATAAATTAACAGACTGCTTAATCTGAATATACAGTTGTACCTTGCTTAAAGAGCATAAGGTGTTCCATGGCATTGCTCTTTAAGCGAGTTTGCTCTTTAAGCAAAACATGACCAATTGCGGAAGAGATTGAAAACCCCGATTAATTTGTTAAGCGAGTTTTTGGTTGGTTTTATTTGTTAAGCGAAGCAAACATTCAGAGAAAATTCTGCTCTTTAAGCGAGTTACTCTTTAAGCGAGGCACTCTTTATGCAAGGTTTGACTGTATATTTATTACTATGAGATTGTAAACCTATTGTAATATGCTTCAAACATAGCCAATTGGTGGTGAATCGTTTGGAAATTTTATTTTTTATTACAGTGGAACCTCATACAGTATAATGAATGCCTCTTTTAGCGAAAAACTCGCATAATGAAAAGATATCAGGAAAAATAGCGCCTCGCATAGTGAAAATTTTCACTATGCGAAAATAGCGCTTCCTCTGGGGAAACTTGCATAATTAATTTTTTTGCTGTGCGAAATGCCATCCCTATGGGGAAAACTCTTACAATAGAACCCCGAATAACGTTATGACTTGGTTCCACAAGTCCCGTCGTTATCCGGTTTTTAACGTTGTGCGATACATTGATCACACAATGTTAAAAAAAGCCCTGTTTCCCTGGAGGCTGCAGGAAGCCAGAACGTTGGGATTTGAATCCTGACATTTTGGCTTGCTGCTGCCTCCAAGGAGGTGGGGGAACTTTGGAAACAGCTTGGAGCGGGTTTCCCCACCTCCCTGGATCCGGTGGGGGGGGGGGGGGGTCAGAGCCCCCAAAATTGGTAAAAAAACCCTCCGTTTTTTTTTACCAATTTTGGGGTTTCTGACAC
Source organism: Furcifer pardalis (assembly GCA_030440675.1). NCBI lineage: Eukaryota > Metazoa > Chordata > Lepidosauria > Squamata > Chamaeleonidae > Furcifer > Furcifer pardalis. Next base: position 12,030,069 of record CP126900.1, on the reverse strand, counting down.
ACACACCCCGCCGGGTCCAGGGAGGTGGGCAGACCTGATCCAAGCTGTTTCTGGGCTTCCCCGACGTCCTGAGCCAGTGCAGCAAGCCAGAATGTCAGAGTTCAAATCCTGACATTCTGGCTTGCTGCACTGGCTCAGGACGTCGGGGAAGCCCAGAAACAGCTTGGATCGGGTCCCCACACCTCCCTGGACCCAGCGGCGGGGGGGGGGGGGGGGGGCAGAAACCCCAAAAATGGTAAAAAAAGTCCGGTTTTTTTTTACCAATTTTGGGGTTTCTGACCCCCCCCCCCCGCTGGGTCCAGGGAGGTGTGGGGACCCGATCCAAGCTGTTTCTGGGCTTCCCCGACGTCCTGAGCCAGTGCAGCAAGCCAGAATGTCGGGATTTGAACTCTGACATTCTGGCTTGCTGCACTGGCTCAGGACGTCGGGGAAGCCCAGAAACAGCTTGGATCGGGTCTGCCCACCTCCCTGGACCCGGCGGGGGGGTCAAAAACCCCAAAATTGGTAAAAAAAGGACGTTTTTTTTACCAATTTTGGGGTTTCTGACCCCCCCCCCGCTGGGTCCAGGGAGGTGGGCAGACCCGATCCAAGCTGTTTCTGGGCTTCCCCGACGTCCTGAGCCAGTGCAGCAAGCCAGAATGTCGGGATTCGAACCCTGACATTCTGGCTTGCTGCACTGGCTCAGGACGTCGGGGAAGCCCAGAAACAGCTTGGATCGTGTTCCCTGACTGCTCCAGAGAGATCAGAGGACCCGATCTACACCTGCAGGGTGGCTGGGGAAGCTGACGGGGACTCCCTGTCGGCTTCCCTAGCCACCCGCCCTTGCCTCCGCAGCTGTGGGGTGGCTGGGGAAGGCGACGGGGGAGCCCCCCCATCAGCTTTCCAGCCTCCCCACCCCTGCCTCCGTAGCTGCAGGGTGGCTGGGAAGCTGAACGGAGAACTCCGTTCAGCTTTCCACCCACCCTGCTGCTAAGAACGACTGTATCGTATAACGTTAAAAATCACGTTATTCGATACAAGATTTTTCCGAAAATCTTGTAACGTTATACGGTTTTAGCGCTATATGATACTCATGTTATACGGGGTATTACTGTATAATGAAAAATCCTATGGGAAAATTTGCATAACAGAATTTTTTTTAATACAAGTTTTTCCATAGGAATATTCGTTATATGAGTTTTTCCATAGGGATTTTCATTATATTTCGTATAACAAAAAACATTCACATAGTGAACAGCCTTATAGAACGGATTTTTTCCATTATACGAGGTTCCACTGTACAGTTAAACCTCGTATAAAGAGCTACTCGCTTAAAGAGTAACTCGCTTAAAGAGCAGTTTTCTCTGAATGTTTCGCTTCGCTTAACAAATAAAACCAACCAAAAACTCGCTTTACAAATAAATCGGGTTTCACAATCCCCCCCACAATTGGTAATTTACAATGGTGTTTCGCTTAAAGAGTAAACTTGCTTAAAGAGCAATCCTGTGGAATGCATTATGCTCTTTAAGCGAGGTATGACTGTATTTAACTTTCAGCACCAAACTCTATAGTCGGATATGATTGGCTGTTGGGATCCAGCCTCCTCCAACTCTGAAGATGACCTGGATCAGGAGGTACTTCCTATGTCCAGCCCAGTTCTGCCTGCATTCGAACCTCAGAATGTCTTGAGCCAGGAATCTCAGCCTGCTCCTGGCTCAACTCTGCTTCCCCAGGCAGACAACCTGTCAGATCAGAAGTCTGACTCTGACAGTGACAGCCCTCAGTCAGGGAAAGAGCTAGAAAGGAGCTGCACCTGTGATGCAAGCAAGCTAGAACTAAGTACCAGAGAAGGCTCCAGCTGACAGCATTCCAATTCTTCAGTGCAAAGACCAACACCCTGCTTGACTTCAGATTGCCTGCCTAGACCCTGATCTGCCTGCCATGACACTGACTTCTTGCCAATCTTGACAACGCCCCTGGACATCCTTTGGACTAGACCAGAGTTTCCCAAATGCTGGTTTTTGGACTTCAATTCCCAGAAGCCTAAGTCATTTCCCCAAAGCACTGATCAGCCAATGTACTGACTTAGGCTTCTGGGAATTGAAGTCCACTAGTGGGCTGTGTACCCCTTGTTGGGAACCACTGGACTAGACGCTTGCTTGACCCACCGGTAGCCAGACCTCGGCTTGCTCTTTGGATTTTGCCCTTTGGACTCTCCTTGAATATACTCTCTGTGTAGCACCGCTGTGCAGCAGCCATGCCTACTGGGGTAGGTCAGCACACTGGCGTTCAAGCAAGGGTGACCTTTACCCTCTTCTTGATTTAAACTCCAGCCATTCTGAATAAGTCTGTGCCACTGACAAATATGCAAATAAAACATGAAGATGAAGGCATGTTGAACTTCTCTACCGTTCTGTGCCAGGTGAGAGGCATTACTGATAATGCTCCCCTGCAACCGCACATTTAAAGGAATTGTCTATATCATGACAGGCAGATTTGCCTACTGTTACTGAGCTTTTTGTCATGGAAATAATTCCCTGCCATGAACACAGTTTGAAAACCAGGGGCATAGGAGGAAGCCAGACACGCAGAGAAAAACACCGGAGAAAGAATATGGTACAGATAGACATTTTTGGAGCACATGGATATTGACAAGTTACCACATACATGCAATGTCATTTCATGGCACCCTTCTGTTAAGCCAAGACCCAGTGGTGTACTTTCTTATCCAATGCTTAACAGAACTAATTCTTTCTTCCTGCCCCCCCTTTTTTTTTGCAGGTCTTTACTGTGCTGAAAAACATTCTCAGCCATTATCTGCAGGAGAGAGTAGGGAAATTATTCATTCTATGGCAGCAGCACTTGAATCCTGTGGAAGTGCACCATTGCATCTTGACCTCATAAACACATAAATAAATGGACAAAGTCATGCATCAAGGAGGTTAGTAAAGCAGCAAGTCTGGTCTAATTGTAAGAAATGACACTTGTATGTTAAAACTGTCTTCACAGAGATTTTCACCGGGTGAAAGCTGTAGGGACGTCATATGAAGTAAAATGTCCAAGTTTACATCAAATTACAAGGTGCCTGCCCTTCCAATCTCAAAGAGCTGAAATCTGATTTCACCACTAGGCAATTTTGCCCAACAATATTGGAGGCAGGCATGTCATTAAAAATTGAAAATACAGACATCAGAGATTAGAACACCAAGCAATGGCAGGGAATCTTCAAGGCTGCTTAAAACAAGACGCAGTTCCAAATGGAAGTGCACACAGATGGATCTAGTGGGAAATACTTTCTTCTACACATCTTTTATGGTCTTTTCTACAATTAAAGCAAACAGGTTATCGGGAAGTAGGAATCCAGGGCTAAGTAGGGCAATGGGATATCAACTGTATAACAGAAATAGTCCACCAACAGACGAGATGCTTAAGTTCTTGGGGAAGTGTGGGGAGACGTTTTGTAAAAGAACAGCTGAGCACTTAATGTGAACTTGCTCAGAGCATCATCAAGCCCAGAGTAAATATAGGGTGAGGTGGAAAGCACGAGGCCTGAATGACACATGCCTCAAAGCGCTTTTCATATCCTTGAAGGGACATCCTATTGTGGAGTGATGAGATGAAGAAAAGAAAAAAAGGGGGCGGTGGAATTAAGCCCCTAGGATCAGCACCTGTTCTTTTAGAGAAGTTTCTAATAATTGAGTCTGAAGCATACAAAAGCCCTTTTTGGGTTGAAAGGATTTTTGCTGGAGGAACTCCACTTGGGGGATGCCCGAAAGAGGCTTCTTTCATGTCCCCAAGGTCTTTTCCCACCGAAGTGGTCCCTATTTATCTACTTCCAATTTCTTGCTTTCAAACTGCTAGGTTGGCAGGAGCTGGGACAGATGACAGGTGCTCATTCCATCATGCAGTAATCTGGTCTTGAACTGCCAACTTGCTAACCTTCCAGCTAATAAGGCGAGCTTCTTAACCACTGAGCCACCACAGTCCCATTTTAGAGTAGGTGCCTCCTGCTTTCTAAAATTTAAGAAAAGATAACTCTCTTTTACAAGTGATGTGGATTTCTGGCAGCAGCCAGGTTTGTGTGTATTTAAAGAGTTTGGAGATTTCTGTAGCCCTTGGTAAGTTCTGGAGGTAGGAAACAACAGGCCACCAGAACTTGTCTACCTATACAAGAGAAACTGGAAAAGGATTGGTGTCTCACATCCCTCTCTAGAACGGAGATTCCCTCCACTTACTTCTGCTCATTGGCTTGAAGGGTCTGAAGCTTCCATCCCTAATCATTTCTCTTAATGGTGTAAGGAGGCTCCATGTTACTTAACACAAAACATTCCCAGCATAAGAAGCGTGTAATGTTTGAAACAGCCCCAAAGATCACAAGTTTAGATTAATCACCAGATCCTGTCTACTGTAAGAAGCCAGAATGATCAAAAATGCAAGTTATTCATGCAAAAGCACTAAGATGCGTACGAGGACACACATACAAAAAATGCCCAATAATAACCTGGAGACACAATAGCTAGCCAAAGGAGTGACAAAACCTTCTTGGACACAAACCATCCTGCCGTCCCCATTCTTTGCAACATATGCAGCAAGAAGTAACCTAGTACAATACCAATGGATACAGAAAATAGGAACCATTTTCAATTAAATACAGTACGGTATATTCTCCACACTTTGACATTAAATCCATATACATATCAAAGCACTGGAACCACAACAGAGAACAATGCGAGTGAACAATACACCATAAACTGACACTCAACAGGGCTCTATTTTCAAGAGATTTTGCAATCTGTGTTAAAAGTAACATACAGTAATACCTCGGATAATGTTTACCTCGGATAATGCTAAAATCGCATAATGTTAAGCAATCTGGGGTGGAGATTTGGATCGAATAACGTTAAGGTCCTATGGGATGCATCGGATGACAACCGCTAAAGCCTGTGCGGTTACAATGTATCTCTATGGAGCTTTAACGTTATCCGATCCATCCCATATGATTTTAACATGGATCGGATAACACTAAAAATTGGATAACACCAAGACTTGTGGAACCAAGTCTTAGCGTTATCCGAGGTATTACTGTACATGTTTTGAGAGACAAAGATATTTCAAGTGAAGGAGTACTACAACAAAGCAACTTACTAAAATAACTATGAAGCAATTTTTAAGGCAAACATGTTTGGCTTTGAGATCTATTCAAGAAAACAATTTAGAAAGAGACAATTTTAGCGCAGATGTTTCAGAGGGACAGAAACAGTTGAGACAGAGTAAGGTGATAAGCTGTCTAAACCAGAGATGAACATTTATGCCCATTAAACCTCTCTGGGGACCGAGTTCAAGGTTCATAGCCAACCTATCCTGCTTTCTACTCAGCGTAAGGCAGCAACTAATCTGATAGAATGCATTCACCTATTCCTGGTAATCCCGAACTTGTCATATATTCAAAATGTTTCAGGAAGACTTGAGCTAGGCTTGGTCTTGAGTGAACAGAACTTGGAAAAAAGTCTTGAAATGAATTATCCTAACTATAAAAAAATCAGCAAGGAATTAAAATTAGTTATCTTACTTCTTAGAAGGCAAACATGATTTGACATTTGCCTTGGTATCAAGGTAATCCAGCCATTCTAAATAGCGAGTGGTTTAACCATGAAGCTGGCTAACTTCTCACTGCTTTAAGATCAACAAATCAATGATTCAGTGTTTCAAAACTGTTTGTGTGTCACCTCCATTTCATATCAAATCCAAAACCTGTTCAGCTCTCTAGAACAGGTTTTTATGGTGTGAGAAGAGGACTTGAGAAAGAAGGTGAGATTATTGGTGCTAGCAAAAAAGCAGGATGCAATGGAGATACATAATTGGATTTTGGTCCAGGTATGCTACAAAAGTTAGGACACCCACCTAGACACCGGATATGGTACATTAGCTCTTAAAAGCTATGGAAATATCACTTTTTCTCATGTATGCTTTCCAGGGAGGAAGTCCCCCCCTCCAATGCCATGAAGCTTGCATCTAAATAAAAATGTGACTTCCATTTTGCATTGTTCTTATATTAATTAGGAGGGACTGGAAACAAAGAAGCTATGATCATGAATGGGCTTAGAATAAATGCGATCATGTGTATAGATTGATAAGGTCCATAAACATGGGTTTAGCATCCTGACCTGAATTTTAGAATTCCCCTTACTGTCAGAGAACCCACAGCCTGCTTTAATGGTATTGAATTCCACGGCAAAGCAAGGCCACTGGATGTATAACCTACGTTATTCATGGACTGGAAGTATTGCTTAGCAACAAGATTCTCTGTAGACTTCATTGAAATGGACTAACACCTGCCTCTTTCAGAACAAAACACCTCATTTGGTTATTTCTCCCTGTATTAACTAGGTTACTATCAGAGGAATACAGTGGCAGAAATCCAGGACCATTTTCAGCATGCATTTGGGACTGCTAGAGAAAGGTACTGTATATACTCAAATATAAGCCTAGTTTTTCAGCCCTAAAAATGAGGTCAAAAAAGTGAACTCGACTTATACTTGGGTCAAAGTGAGATGGAAACAGACGGTGATGGCAAATAGCCTTCACCACCCGCTTCTCTCGTCCTTCGTCAGTGTGTCTCAATCGGCATGGAGAGAACTCCTTTCTGCTGCATCTTATTTTCATGTACCATATTTTGATTATTGAAACTTACTAGCAGCAGCTGCATTTTCCACCCTTGGCTTATATTCAGGTCAATCTATTTTCCTGGTTTCTCAGGTCAAAATTAGGTACATCGGCTTATATTTGGGTTGGCTTATACTCGAGTATATACACAGTACTTGCCTTTCCCTGTTCACTTCATAGAAATTATGGCCACCTATGGTTATTAGGTGAAAGCTGAAATGACTATAATCAATTTGTGTTTGTCAGGAGGTTACCACCAGACACAATTGCCCTGAAGATCCCCATTTTCCTTCTACAACTGTCTATTTTAATGCTATAATAAGCTATAGCCCTCTCCTTTCCCAACACCTAGGTGACATCTGCAGAATGGGGATTATCTGTGCCAAGCTTCCTTGGCAAGAGGGTCAACTTAAAATCATAGCAGGAGGTGATGGGCACTGGTGCATAGACTCACGACCCTTAAAAGAGGTCGCCACAACAGAGCAGGTCTAATCTTCTTTACAAGGAAGTCCTAAGAAAAGCAATCAAGACCGTTTCATGATGGAGAGACTGGGATGGCGATGAAGCAGCAAAAGAAATTTAAAGTACAAAATAAAAAGGTGCAAGTCAACCTGTGTAAGAAAAGATGTGCCCAATGGTCCTTGCTACCCTTTTAGACCTTGAGGATTGCATGTGGGCGGTTGTGTGTGTTTCAAGGTGTTTCTTCCCCTTACAGTCATCACCTGTTGGTTGTGGTAACAATGAATTAATAAAAACACATTCACCAGTAAAATAAACAAGCAAGACAGAGGCCTCCCAGATACACCACAAGTATTCCCCCTCCCCCATGACTCTCAAGTTTGAGACAGACACACTTTTTGTGCTATAAGGTTAGTTCTGTGCCACAGGCTATAGTACAAAAGCAACCTTCAGGATTTTGTTGTGGCTTTGCATCTTGTATAGAGAGATGGGAAAAGGCAACAACACAGTGGAGGAAAAGCAGGTGCATAGGTATCTAGGTTGTTCTCATCAGTTGTCTTTTACAAACATGCCTCTAATCCAGGAGTGCCCAAACTACGGCCCGTGGTCTGAATCCAGCCCCTGACACCAATTCATCCAGCCTGTACCGCCCTCATTGCTCCCAGAAGTGGAAGTAAAACGTTTTACTTTCAGACGGGCAAGTTTTACTTCCACTTCTGAGAGCAACGAGGGTGGTGTGGGCTGGATGAATCAGCATCAGGGGCTGGATCCAGATGGGCACGTTTTACTTCTGCTTCCAGAAGCAACAAGGGCAGCATGGGCCAGATGAATCAGCGTCAGGGACCAGCCCATGGGCCATAGTTTGGGCACTCCTGGTTTAAGCAGAGAAAATGGCAGCCTAAAATCTATCTCATCCTATTGCAAAACAGATTGCAAGGAGTGTTTTACTTCTGCTTCCAGTGGGAGGAACCATGTGACCAGCCCCCTGAACCATGTGACCGGCCCACAGTCCAAAAAGTTTGGGCATCCCTGCTCTAATCATAGCCTAGAAAAGGAGCTTTGCTGCCTAGTTATTTTTGAAAATGTAGGCAAAAAAATGTACTTTTCCAAACTCTATTATTGTCCGTCATCTTCAACACTTGAGACACCCCCGTTCCAAGTTAGCCACTGGTGCTGCCGCAGTTAGTCAAAATTAAATCTCACAGATTGCATCTATAAAAAGTAACTAATGAGGTACAGAAGTTTTAGGCAGTGATGAAACAACCTCCGAGTGCAGAATGGTGAATCGTGGCCAACATACAACGCCTTCCCAGCCTCCACAAAACCTCAGGCGGTTGCCGTATAATCCAAATTTCCAACCCAAATTCCACAACATAAGACCAATGGTTAAACCATACTTACACAAGGATTCCCCATTCATGCCCAAGTGGGCATCTCCCCTGAGAAATTCTTTTACATTCATGCTTCCACAGTAATCAGAGTGAGCTGCAATACAGAAGGAGTAGACACGAGGATAGAAACTTTCATAAACGGAAGGAGATACTACCTAGACGACTTCTTTAATGTATGCACAATAGTTTGTGTGGGTCCAATGATTTTTTTCCAGTTCTATCTTTTAACAACTTTTAGGGGCAAATTTACTACCAGCAGGATTTGCTTTCTTACGTGAAGCTTCCTAGAAAAGTGCCCAGGGAAGGAGAGAAAAAGGACAATATAGGGTTTTTTTTCTGGGACAGATATTGAGGAAGGATTTTCAAGCCTAAAGCTGTAGTGGCTATGCATATGTAAAGTCTTAGCGTTCTCTGAATTGTACAATACAGATGGAATTCCTATTCGAACTCCACAAGATACTGATTCTATTTATTAGAAAGCTAAGGTCAATGAAGCCTGATCAGAAGCATGTTTATGGGCAACTTTGTTAGGATTAATTTATGTCTCCTCTTCAAAGGTTTTTGGGGCGACATCCATGAACACTGAATTTTGATAACTTCTGGAAATTTCTAAAAATATTTAATTTCTTAGATGATTTTTCTTACTAATACTTATGTTGCTAGACATCTAAAGAAGATCGGACCTTACAAGGGCTCAACAGGAAATAAAAGACACATGGTTTTCTTTCATTCCATTAGGCACTTCTACATGGGAACTTCATTCTCCTTAATGTGTTGTGTCCTCCACTGATTCCATTGGTATTTTTCTCACCATCCATCCTCTTGTTCTGCTTAATACAGTGACTTCGTCCATATCTTTCTGTTCCTTATTTTTCTTTCTTGAAATCATGGTTTGCATAGCTTTTTTTTAGGGGGGGATGTTGTCCATATCTTTCTGCTCCTTATGTTTCTTTCCTGAAATCATGGTTTGTATTTTTGTATCGATTTATTGGAGGTGGGGTGTTAATGCTATTCAAAAACTCAAAAACATGATTGCTTGGATCTATGTCAAATCTACATATGAAACATAAGGAGTTGTAGGAAATCTTCTTAACTGTGGGTAAGACATTTGTACAATGTATATGGGTTTGAAAATGCACAGTTGTGACATCCATACGTTATTTTTTTTTATTTTTATTTTTGCATTCGTGAAAAAATTTAGAATTTTGGTTTAAAAATGGAAAAGACAAAAAAGTAAATGAATTAAATATGTACCGTACATCTTAAAAATGCAAGCAAGATCAGACTTCAAAAGTAGAATGTATTTTGTTGTGCTTTAGAGCTGGTATGTATGTATTTCTTTAAATTTCAATACAACTGATTAAAGCAATCAAGTTTCTACTGCAGCATATAGACATGAAAGAAGGATCTAAAGTCTGAAAGAATGGGGTTTAGATGTACTGCAACTGACATAATCTAATTTCGTGATCAAGGTTAATCATACATTAAAACAAATCACACCAGCCATGCCATTTCAAAGTAGGAAAAAAGAAGAATTCACAAGCCAGTAAGTTAAACCTATTTACTGAAAAGTCAGAAAAAAAGAGGTGTAAGGTAGTAAATGAATGCAAGAAAGAAGCCAGAGTTATTACTAAGGAAATTGTCCAGCAAAATAGAAGTTGCCCAGTGAGAAACATGCCCACATACCAAAAGGCATAGAAATTAATTCTTTTCAGTGTTCATCATGGATGGACAGAGAAGACAATCTTAAAACAAAAGGTACCTTTACAGTCATAACCCAGCTTCAGCAAGATCATTTGAAATAGCTGCACTATGAGTGATGTAAAAGATGTTGTGGTATACTTGGCCACTCGCAGAATCTTTTGTGTGTAGAAAGGGAGGCCCCCTATTAAAAGAGCATTAGAACAACATTATTTCCTTCCATTCTCTACTGACTGACACAATGAAATGCAACCTAATGCAGCTTAGTCCAGGCTGTTTGTTCTTTTCCCGGAAGCATGAAATTCATATACCAAAAGGGTGGAGCCACTGCCTTTGTCACACTCACACACACAAAATATTTGTCACTGTTCCAGGGGGAATAAGTGAATAATGCTATTAAGATTATACCAAGTGGTTGACATACTAGTCAGATGGAAATACAGTACCAGTTTTAGAGTCATAGGCAATGTGGTACTGCTTCCATCCTCACCTTTCTGGGAAAAGATATTAGTTTCTAATTTTCATTTTGCCATGCTACTAAACTAAGTCCATACTCAAAATGAGTTCATGTGAAAACTTTCTTAAGAAGCCGAACTATGTTAATGAAAGGATGTGACTCTCAGCTTGTAACAACAGGCCATAAAATGAATTCTGACTGCTAGAAACTCCTAGTAGGGTTTCTAGGTACAGAAGAAATGATTTACCATTCTCCTTACAGAACAACTTGCCCAAAACTACATAGGTTGGCTACTCCCTTTAGAGACACAGTGGGGAATTGAATTTTTGATCTCAGGCTACACAGCTGGATACCCAAATCCTGAGCCATCCAACCAAATTCTCCATTTATGCCTTCGGGATATACTCAAATAGGCAAAAAGCACAGCTACTCCTAAATGGAAGCAATCAAGGTTACTGAAAAACTACACCACGGATTGTCAACCTGTGGACCAGGGGCTGGATGTGGCCCATACCACCATTTCATGTGGCCCCCTCATTTCCTCCACCACACCAGGAAGTGCCATGTGGTGGAGAAAGGGTAAAATGGCCATCCGGTCCCCAAAGCTGTCTGAGGAAGCATGACCCGGCCCCTGGCTTAAAAAGGTTGAGAATTCCTGAACTACACCAATTAATTCTATTCTTATGGAGTCTGACATTAGCCAAAGAAACTGTAGTGACGTAACCCAGAGAACTAGGAGAGACCACAGGAGCTCAGAATACTGTGTTAGACAGAGTCACCTGGAAAACTAGCGCTGCAGACCGGGCATAATCTAATCCTTCTCCTCAACCTTCGTGACTCTCATTGATGTGACCCTGAAGGAACCCTACAAATGCACTTTATGCAAAGTGAACCAATTCTACAAAGCCTCTTTGAAAAAAGCAACCAGATGTCCTCCTTATATGGAGACACGCAACAGGAGGCGATCGTATACATCCATAGAAGAGAAACTAGCTATCAGGCAATCCTTCTAGGCTTGGAGGGGAGCATCTCTAATATTTCTAAGCCATTGCTTTGATACCTTTATTTCCTATTACAAAGAGTGCTGTATTCTCCTAAAGGAGATCAACAGCGTACAAAAACCTTGTTTGTGCTAGAAATGGTCACAGATAAAACACCACAGGAATGTTCTACAAGTTCTCTAGCATTTAAGACTAAGCTCTAAGATCATGATGGTGAACTTTGGCACTCCAGGTGTTCTTGGACTTCAATTCCCAGAAACCCAAGTCTCCATGAATCCACACGAATGGGTTTACTGGCACTCCAGGTGTTCTTGGACTTCAATTCCCAGAAGCCCAAGTCTCTGTGAATCCACATTAATGGGTTTACTGTGCATGTTCTTGGATTTCAATTCCCAGAAGCCCAAATATCTGTGAATCCAAATGAATGGGTTTACTGCACACATTCGTGTGGATTCACAGAGACATGGGCTTCTGGGAATTTAAATCCAAGAACACCTGGAGTGTCAAGGTTCACATCACTGCTCTAAGATCACTGTTAACATATTTTTCCTGTGGTATATTTTAGATACGATTCTTGTTACAATGGGTGAGGGGAACCTAAAGTAGCAGATGAAAGAAACAAAAGTGGGGTTCTTTTTAGGTCTCTCTTTGACACAAAATGTACGCACAGTGTCATTCTGGAACCAGAGCAAAACACCACATGGAAATAACAAACATAACTGTGCCATCAGCATTGTCAAACATTTTATTCATACACTATTTCTCATCACTGATAACTACAACAGAAGGACTACAACTGACTTACTGGACTTGTGCTTTTGGCTTCTGTCCCTGGAATAAATTCTGGAGGAGGGCATCTGAGGAGTTGAATACGTTGTGAGGACCTCCTTCCGCTCGGAGAGCATACTGCAGTCATTGCACGTGTAACCATTGCTCAGGGCACTCTGGTTGTCCACTGCTGTTTTGTCCCCATTGGCCTGGATCACCGTTGTAGTTCCACCTGTTGAATTCAAATAGGTGACCTAACAGACTAAATTCAAGGAATCAAAGACAAAAGCTAATAGAGTAATTTAAAAAACCCCACCCCCATTCGTTTACCTTTGAGCTCATAGTCATCATCAAGACCTAAAGATGGGAAAAAAATATCTGTTTTCATTCAAGTTAGGAGCATCTGTTAACAAGCAGCATTTTGAATAACATAACTACACACAAGACAACTGAGAATAACAACAGCAACGACTGTGTGAACTACAAAACAGGGTTCCATTTCCAGGTGGAAATGTAAAACAACAAAAACATGCCTTTTTTCTACTTCCCACTGATTATTGAAGAGGCCAGAGAACTGGAAAGTGTTTCTGTTGCTTGGTTAACACTTATTTTGCTCTACCAGTTGCTCAATACACAGTAGTAAAACAAGGCTGACAATGGGGAAAAAACCAACACTTACAGCAGGGGTGTCCAAACTTCAGCCCAGGGGCCAGATCTGGCCCCCAATGCCAATTCGTCCGGCCCACAAAGCCCTCGTTGCTCCTGGAACCAGAAGTAAAACACATTTTACTTCTGCTTCCAGGAGTGACAAGGGTTTTGCAGGCTGGACGAATTGGCATTGGGGGCTGGATACAGCCCCCGGGCTGTAGTAAGCGCCTCCCTGAACCTCATGACTGGCCTGCAGCCCAAAAAGTTTGGGCACTCCCGACTTAAAGGATGGTACTAGAAGTCGAGACAGGTTTCTTCAACCTGAGCAAAGGGAGGCCTACAGCTATGCTATTTAAGGAGCACACAGCCTAGAACTACAACAGCACCTTTTCCTGCTCACTCTCGATCAAGATCTTCTCTTGATGTCCAGTGCTGTACTCCTTACATCTGAGTAAGTGGAAATCTGGCCTCAACAGGGTCAGACCTTGAGTCAGAGGATTATCAGGAAGAAGAAAAAAGGCTTACATGTTTTACAGTTTAATCTATCTCGCTTGGTTTCATAAAGCCACCAAAAACATATATTTTCCAGCTATAAAGAGCTATATTCTCAAGACAACCTAAGCCAGGGATGGTGAACCTTGGCACTCCAGCTGTTCTTGAGCTTCAGTTCTCAGAAGCCCTGACCAGCCCGAGGGCTGACTCTGGCTTCTGGTAGTTGAAGTCTCTAATAATTGAAGCCCCAGGTTCACCATCACTGACCTAAGCAAAGCCTTTGCCTCAAATCTCTTCTTGATGTCAATTTAGAGTGACAAAGTCACAACTCACTCCTGTTGGAAATTAATGAGCTTGTACTACAAATCTAGCAATCCCTACACAGCATGCCTCCTTGAGAGGAAATGGGACATAAGCTGCTTTACAGAAGTCCTTCCATTTCTCCTTTCTTGTAATTTCCCAAGCACCTGGTCATTAAAAAAAAAAAAATCAACAGTGCTAATTCTTCCTTGACAGTTTAGGAATTTAATGGTTACACACTATTTAGCTCAACTGTTCAATACTTGGATAAGTGACCACCACACGATTCCAGGTATTTGGAGAAAAGGGTTGAGAATAATCCTACATGAAAACCTGGATGGATGCTGAGAATCAGAGGTGAGACAACTGGACTGTATACATTAATAGTTTGACTTGTTACAAGATGGCATGCTATGTTCCAATAAGACATCTATGTACTAGAAGAGGCATGGTTTGTTTGCAAGTGAAAGGGGAATGCCTCTAAAGTCATGCTTGCCACTTGTAGTTCTCAAAATGCAAGACCAACATCCTCAAGTGGGGGGCTGCTGGCAGTCAACAACATGCTATTTGAATGTGGAGAGGCACAGAAATCAGCTCATTTGCTGGTCTGCCAGTTACTACCAAAAACATGTACCAAAGATTGTATTTTGGCCAATGACCAAGCGGCTTCCTTTTGGCAGTCACAAGTTTGATCTGGACATGAAAGTATTCAAAGAAGAATAAAACAAGTCAGATCACTGACTCATCTACCTTATTACGAGCTGATCTACAGGAAAGTCTCTTTCTTAGAGCTACCTTGAGAGGTCAAGGACTTAAGCGGTAAGATGTGAAACTCTTGTCTCTTTCAAAAGAGAGCTACCATGCAGTATGGCAGTGTTTCCCAACCTTTGGTTTGTGGACTTCAATTCCCAGAAGCCTAAGTAAATTTCCCCAAAGCACTGATCAGCCAATGTACTGACTTAGGCTTCTGGGAATTGAAGTCCACCAGTGTTCTGCGGAACATAGTTTGAGAAAGGCTGCAGTATGGGCTGTTGCTACCCAAAAGCCAAGCTCTAAAGCTCCTTTCGACAAGCCTAATGTGGCTTGGACAGAGCAAAAAAAAAAAAAGTTACTGTTTTGGACTGTACCTCCTAGAATTCCTCATGGTGGTTGGGGAAAGTTGAGAGCTGAAGTTCAAAATAGTCATTTTTCTAATCTCTAGCTGTATTGCTAAGTAAAGATTAGTTGTGGTCTTAATGCACAATGCTTTCTTCTTTTTCAGTAGGTGTATCAGAGCCCAAACTTTCAACATAGAGCCATCAGAAGAGATGTGTTTAAACCCATCAAAAAGGACATAGAGATCAGTTTGTTGCAGCTTACCCCAGAAATGGTCAACAGCTGTCTGCTCCTGTATCGAAGACTCATTCAACAATGTAGACATGAGGGACCCATCACTTGCATGGCTACTGAAACTACTGTGGCTAAAAACCGAAGAGCTGGGCACATTTTGTCTGGAGGCGCGTCTTACAGAGGCAGACTCTTTCACCACGCTTTTACGTTGCTTCGCAATTCTTAAAGAAAAATAAATGACAAAAGTATGCAATGTTCATAGATACTAACAGTTCACACATATAATGATATTTGTAAAATAGTGGCTGGAATCCCATTTCATACTTCTTCTGCTGTATCTGAATATTGGCGATCCTCATGGTGATCAGCCATGACGACTGTCCTGAGAATATAATGCGGTGGCCTTTCATCTGCCTTCTGCATTGCAGCATGGCTCCTGTACCACTGATCCAGTTCCACAAACCACTTCCTGGTCCTGAGCTCTTTTGGCACGTAAAGTCCTCCTCTGCCCCAGGCCAGGACTGGTGAAGCTGCTGCCCTCCATCCAGAAGGATTCGAGTGGGATTGTATCCACTTGGGGACCACCACCCTTCCCTGTGGACTTTGGTACCCAAGTTGCTTAGGGTCATTATAAATTGTTTCCTTTAAATGGACAACTAATTGAAAGGGTAAAACTCCCCTTTCTTGACGTTCTCTAACAGACATAGAATAATCTCTCATACTGCTTCTAAGTATCCTTGAAAGTGCATGAAACACAAAAGGGACTGATAGAAACAAGAAAAACCCAAACAACAGTAAGTTTATACACTGAAGGTAACACATAAGGAGCTCCTTGGTAGCAAACACTAAAATCCTGTTTTATGAAGAGTCTGGGGGAAATTTTGATGGGTTTCTTTGGACCACAGTTCTCAGAATTCCCTAGCCATTTTGGCCCAAGAGAAGTACCATAGTCTGCAAAAGTTACATTTCGCAAGGTTTGACTCTATAACATAAGTCCCCTCTACAGAGACTTGCAAAGCTGAAGTGTCATGCTAAGTACTACTGGTAAATATGTGTAAACTGTTGTAAGCAGCAGGACTGATCTTTTTCCGCCTGCCAGAGATTCAATTAGATACTCTGAAGCTTCAAGAGAAATTTTTGTTTTAGGGAAATCAGCAACTTCACTATTCTTTGCAAAAGTATACACCAGAGGTTCCCAACTTAAGCCCAGATCTGGCCCTTGGTGTCATTTCATGTGTCCCCCACCTCTCTAAGGGCATTCAAGAAACAAAATGGCCTCCTCTTTGAAGCTTTTGGGACAAAATGGTCACCTCCATTGTGCAGGCAGGGCAAACTGGCCATTTGGCCCGCAAAGCTGACTGAGAGAGTGTGACCTGGCCCCAGCTTGAAAAGGTTGGGAACCCCTGGTATACAGAAATACAAACAGAAATAAAAACATAGACTTTGTGCTGAATTAGTTAAAAAAATTAAAAATGGGAGACAGCATGTGATAACTTATGCTAGATAGTTATGAAGAGAAATGCTTACCTGGGTGTATGTTCTACAAAAGCTTTCTTCCCTGCATAGGAGCTACTGCTGCTGCTGCCAGTGATGTAGACATTCTCGTTCGGCACATCCTTGGCTGTACTATACGCTGTAGCTGAAGAACGCAAGCTGCGCCTTGACATTCTTGGAGAATCAAACACAGGATCCAATTTGTTTTCTGTCTCAAAAGCCAGAGCAGTCGAGGAGTAACTTGAACTGCGACAAAAAGGAAGAAAAATATTTGGATATCTGTAGCAGAGTCTGACATTCTGTATCTCAAGATGATCGGAAACATTCAAACTGGGGTTGTGAAATCTATATTTTTGTTAATTGGTTTCAGATTCAGATTGAAACTGTCAAATTCAAGTAGCTGGTCCTTAATCTTGGAAGTGGGAAGTTGGTCTATTGTAGGTTAGCAGGAACAATACATACTGTATTCCCTACGTGTTACATTACCATTGGTGGCCCAGTGGAAGAAAGGAAGGAAGATTTTATTTCCAGCTTCTTGCCTAGTCAACAGGAAGTAATTCTTGCTTGCCCAAACATTTCTCACTGCTAACCTTATGGCGCTTCCCAATACCAGCTATTTTATTAAAAAAAAAAAAAAAGGGGGGGGGGAGGAAAATTATCTTTATTATCTGATGATCAAGAATGCCACAAAAGAGTTTTTAGAGATCATGTGATAGAAAATACTCCCATTTAACAAGCACTACCCTTTCCCCTGAACACCATTATCTGTGAAAACTTACTTAGGCAAAAATATTATTCAATAGCTCTTTCTCTCTTTTTATTGAATCTCTTGGTGCTACAGAGGCTCAGTGGTTAAGAAAATCACCTTGTTAGCTGGAAGGCCAGCAAGTCAGCAGTTCGAGACCCAGGTACTACACAATGGATTGAGTGCCCATCTCTGCCCCAGCTCCTACCAACCTAGCAGTTCAAAAGCAAGAAATTGCAAGTAGGTAAATAGGGACCACTTCAGTGGGGAAAGATCTTGGGGACGTGAAAGGAACCTCACTTGGGTATTCCCTGAACGGAGTTCTTCCAGCAAAAATCCTTTCAACCCAGAATAATTTCTGGCACAAAATTGTTATTATATTGAGTCTCTGACAATATTGCTATCTCCCTACCTTGCATTCCTTCCTATATTACTTTAGAAGGATGACACGTTTAGATAGCACAAAAGAGCACACTAATTAAGCTGTGAACCAGAAGCGTAACCAAGCTAGTGGCAAATCAACACATCACTGTTTTGTACACATACACTACAAAACAGGACTAGATGGACCAATGTTGTTTTAGTTCCATTAGATTTTCCACGGAAACTTGTAGAGGGACTATCTGTTTGACATGTTTGTGAATGAAAAGAGGAAAATCCCTCACATCATTTTCAATATCTTGTATACACACATGGAACTACAGTCAAACCTTGCATAAAGAGCGACTCGCTTAAAGAGTAACTCGCTTAAAGAGCAGAATTTTCTCTGAATGTTCGCTTCACTTAACAAATAAAACCAACCAAAAACTCGCTTAACAAATAAATCTGGGTTCGCAATCCCCACTACAATTGGTCACTTACAATGGTGTTTTGTTTAAAGAGCAAACTCGCTTAAAGAGCAATCCTGTGGAATGCATTATGCTCTTTAAGCGAGGTACAACTGTATATACACAAAACACTGTGGGAATCAGCTCCATAGGTGCAAGTCCTACAGCTCACACAGTTGGAACTGATTCCTAAAAGGTTTCTGTAGAACTGCATCACAAAGAAAAAACCACGTTAGATACATCAACACTCTGTTCACCTACATCTCAAAGATTTTAGCAACTATTACGGCCATCTGGAAGCAAGGAAGGTTATCCACTCTTTTTGTGGCTAAAGTTGCTGCTTTTGTTTTTCAGGATGTTGCACAGATGTTTCTTCACTAACAGCTTTCACACTTTTAAGTACTGTTGGTCATTTGTGTACAATGCATTCTTACTAACCATTACTCCCTGATCCACACAAGTACTTTTTGAGGTACAGTATACCAGAAATATTTCATGTAATATTTCTGTAATATTTTACAAAAGATGATCTACAGTTCTGAAGTACTAACTGTTCAAGTTACTCCATTCAGGTTGGTCCATGAAATAAACCAGGTGATTCTTCCTATACTGTACTGGAGAGCGCCATTAAAAACAACAAACTGTAGTTAAAAGAATGGGCTGAATTGTTTAGTAATTTAGGTATCTGGCTGCAGAGCTAGAAATTGGGAGGAGTTTGATTTCCCCACTGTGCCTCTGGAGAGAAGAGTTAGCCTGTGGGCAAGCTGCATAATCCCAGGTTACCCCCAGAAGAAAGGAACGGTAAAACACATCTGAGTATAATCCACCTGGAAAACCCTGGCCAAAGGTCACCCTATGGTCCCAGTCAACTTGACAACACACAACTATTATTATTTTATAGTTAAGACGAAATATTTGGAACACACTGCAAAGACAGAAAATTGCAGTGATCTACTGCAGGTTAGTAGGAAACACTAGTGTTTTGGAGATACTGAACTAGCATCCTTCAACTAATTCAGGTATCCCTGAAACTGAGAAACTTTCTATCTGGATAACTCGAACTTATACAAGAAATTAATAACAGGCTACATCATTCCAGCATATGTATAATTTATTTCCTTAGATTTGTAGTGCACTGACTGGCAATAAAGCAACTGAATGCATGACTGCTCCATGGTTTTCCTATGCATTCCTGCAAAATTAACCAGTCTTTACAAGAATGCAAACGTTGTGTTAGTAATTACCAAATAATTTTTAGTACATAACACAATTACATTATTAGTAAAGGCAAAAGTGGGAAAGTAAGTATCAGTGAAGTTGTACCGTTGTCACCAATTTAGCAAAACTGAAAAAAGATTTATTATACAGCAAGAACATTTAATTATATTAATTATGCCACTTAACCTCCTTTAAACATTCACAAATCAAGACAATGGCAGCCGGGTGTGGTTCTGAAACTCTTTACTAATAGTGACGGACAAATCCTGAGTCACTGTCATAATCATCAGTTGAATTGGCTTAGAAAAAATAATTCCCCAACCCAACCCAACCCCCAAATAGTGCCTCCCAGAAAAGAAAGACAATGCGCTCTGTTAGCAACAGCCACAATTCTTTCCTTGATTTAGAATAATTTAAAATAAACCACAGGGCCCAAAATACAGAAACAAACAAGGTTTTATAGTATGCAACTCCTCTATAAGTTAGAAGATTCTCACCTGAGTGCATAGGTATAACCAGTGTTCTCTGGCAGACATTGGGGAGGGGTATATGTGTGGAGATGTGAAAAATCCATGGTCACTGTTTCAAGTCATGCTGTAAGAAGGTGAAAATACAGCTCTATAACAGTTTAAAGGACAGAAAGAAAAGAGCTCTTGCCTGTTCAGCCTGTTTCGGGACACTGAAAATGTTGCAGGAGGCGGAGTGGACACCCTACCATCCCTGATCAGAAAGTATATGCTTTTTAAAACATGACTGCTAGCGTTAGATACTCCTTATCAGAAGCGGCACAGACCTAAACACTTCCTCTTGTGAAGATATTTCCAAAAAGTCTCCATGCACACTGTGCATTCTTTACCAAGCTCCCTGAAATGATACCATAAAACATACTGAACCATTCCCACAAATAGTTCCCTATGTTAAGTTATATTCAGTACATATTATTACTAGACAGTATTGCGATGAAAGACTAAGAAAAATCTACAATATTTACACTGAAACACTCTGAATAGTTTACAATACCCACCCACTCCAAAGGTGCCAGAAATATTATTGCTGCATAGTAATGAACTAGTAAAAACATGTTCATGTTTTTAAGGTTTTCAGACCTTCAGTCCAAACAGACATGCCAACAAAAATGATGAATTTTATGTAAGGACAAACTGTTTTCTTTCAAAGGTCCGTTTTGTACTGTCGTAAAAAATGTCAGCGAGTGAGTCTGCCTAGGCCAGTGTTTTTAAAGGGACAGCTTGTTTTGCTGATTCAACTAATCGCTTGGAACACCCCCAAAGATGCTTATGCACACACATGCTAGTGGATGGTCTGAAACATAGCCACAAATCTGGAACTCTCAAATCTAGTGCTAGATCTGCACTACTGGAACTTGCTTCAACTAGAAATGTTTAGGAAGCTAATTTGAAAGTCTGGATAGATTTAACTAGATTTGTTCATCTAGCTGCACTTTGAGCATGTTTTTCAAGCAAAGTTTCAAATAAATTGAAGTATTTTTACTAATAGTTTGCAGTGGTGAAGTCCACTGTTCAGAAGACACAAATGAAAAAGCCCATAGCAACATGCAAATGTTTTAATTTGCTTAGTTTTTCAGATTCAAGTCAGTTTTACCTCCCCTTCCCACCAAAAAAGAAAGGAAAAATCTACTTTAAGTAAAAACCAAACAGCTTAAGGGAAGCTAGTTTGAAAACTTAAGCTAAGTGAAATATTAAGCAACAGTTCTTACTGTTTAGTACTGCAACATGCTAAGAGTTTAGAAGCAACTCAAATAATGTTAAAATACAAGAAAAGCCAATTTCACTAGAACAATGCAACCAAAAGCAATGTATATACAGTGGTACTGTACCTCAGTTTATGAATGCTTTGGTTAATGTAATTTTAGTTTTATGAATGAAAATCCACTGAAAACAATGACTTGTCTAACGATTTTTTCCCTAGAATGGATTAATTGGTTTCCAAAGCATTCCTATGTGAAATTCGCTTTACAAATTTTTCAAAATAAGAAATTTTTCAAAATTTTATAAAGTGAGGTACCACTGTATATATAAGTCAGGAAAACTGAATATTCAAAATATTCAAAATAAATCCCTGAATTTTCCAATGGCAAATATATTGGAGCTCTTTTTAAAAGGGCCTGTAAAGAAAACTCATACACTATTACAAATCTACCTAGAATCTACCTGGTTGAGAAGCTATGATTCACAGCACACAAATTCAGTCAGGAATTAGGAGCAATTCACGTGCCTATCTTCCTCTCTCTCTCATCTTCCTAGCTAATATGAACTACACTTATGTTTGACTCACCAAACAATTAATGTTGGCCACGAGGAAATAAGGGAATTGGAGAAATTCTCTGTATCAATTGGCTTTTTCCAACTGCTTGAACAGTTTGGTCATTGTGCAGCATATTGTGTGAACCACAGCTTCACATGATGACAGTAAACAATCACACAGCTGCACAATAAAGGGCTAGCAGTGCTGAAAACAAATCAGAAACCTGGTTCTGTCCATGGTGACATCTTTCCCGGAGTCTCAAAGACAGCTAAGAGACTCTGTGACTTAACAAGTAATATTGCCACCAAGAGATTTAATTTAGACCTGGCTGCTCAACAGCTGTCGTCATCTTCCTGGAACTGCACATATGAAATGTTAGACTGCTAGGGAAGGATTTTTAATAGACACAAACATGAGCACTATAATAAACAGAGACTGAGTTCTACAGGAACTGGGCACATTATCTCTTATTTGCATACACCCCCACCACCTAGTCAGAAATGAACTGTTGAATCACTAGGATTCTTTTCCTACCCTAGGCCTCTGGTAAGCTTTCAAGAGCACGCAACTAAATATACTTCTTTGGACTGTTCTGCCCCTTTTGCAATTACAGAAAGAAGGACCCACAAGGTCACTGGAAACTGAGTGGCATTTCCTTTGACTTTCTCTTGTGAAAATTGTGTGTGGCCATCCTAAAAATGCTCTCTACTGAAGCATTAACATTTAAGGCTGAATAAACAGCAGATCCTTAGATTAATGTGAAACAATCCAGATGGCTGACAATGAACAAACCTTTGATCCAGGGGTATAAGAAAAAGACAAATGGATTCTAATCTGCTGGAGGCAGAGTAACTTTAAGGGCTTAGAAGCATAGCTTGAGAATGCAAAAGTAGTACCAGAATACAGAATAAATGAGAACCTGACATTTAGCACAAGCTTATTAATTCTGATGCCCCTAGTAGTGTTGCACTTCAACTTCTACTCTCTCTGGTTTTGGATGACTGCAGTGAAACACTTTGGTAGGGCACCAGATGTGGGAGAAATCTAACTTTGGTCATATAAAAAATTCCCTCAGTTTTTGATTTGTCAGCATTT
Organism: Furcifer pardalis; assembly: GCA_030440675.1. Classification (NCBI taxonomy): domain Eukaryota; kingdom Metazoa; phylum Chordata; class Lepidosauria; order Squamata; family Chamaeleonidae; genus Furcifer; species Furcifer pardalis. The sequence continues at coordinate 12,007,219 of CP126900.1, read as the reverse complement.
GATGCGACAGTCTTCTGACTTACCGTATATGGAAAGTCATACTATTTTGAATATGAAGGACAACTGTGCAGAATGAAACCTTGCTTGCCCGATTGGGGCGGGATAGCAAATAAGAAGAAATAAATAAATAAATAAAATTAATATATACCTCCCCCCACCCCAAGTCGGCAGCTATGGCTACAACTTGTAACACTAGGACTGAAATGGACTGCCGCAGCCTTGAGGATATTATCAAGGTGCGCCTTCCAGCCAGTCCATTTGGTATGGCCTCTTCTGCCTCTGTGACCATTGGGAATCAGAGTTCCTCTTCTGTTCAATTTACTGTTGGAACCAATATGATGGTTTCCAGTGGCATTTCCTCCACTGAGGGGACCATCATCCCACCTAAAGGAGCTCATCCGCCATAGCCATTGGCCCCTTTAGAGAGACAAGTTATTTACTGCCGCCCAACACTTGGCGTTGAGTCACTGGCTGTATGGTCTACTCCATTACTGTAGCAGGATGTCCGGCCACAACCAATAACACTCCTTTTTAAACATTTTTGATAGAAAAAAACACACCCAACAACTTAATTGTCCATGTAAGATCCCAAAGAGAGGCAATTCTCATAGGTTCAGCACTAAGGATCATGAGAAAGTTTCAAAACTTAGCAAAGAACTCATACTAGGAACCCATGAACAGACAGTGGGCAGATATGCTCCAAAGGATCATTATGATAAAAGCTGAAGTTAAGAATCAAAACCAATTTGATGTCACTTCAATTGTTTTAATGACAGAATGTGCCTCTTAAGAGGCAATTAGTTGGAACTTCTCAGAGAAACATTAACATTTCTAGAACAGAGGCAGGAGTAGATTAAAGTATTTTCTTCTTGTCCAATCTAATATCATAAATCTTACAAGCAATTATCTGTCTTACAGGAACTGGCATTAAAGAAAGTTAGATCAACAGACAGAGATCAAGAAGAGTAAAGAATTCAAGGTATTGAATTCTATTAAATCTAAGTCTTTTCATTTAGTGGATTTGATGATGTTACCACTATGATTGCTACCTAGAAGGCTTCAGTATTGTATAGCACACCTCCTAAATGAAAAGGGGGAAGACAAAGATGTAAATTGTCTTTCATCCTCTCTATCAAAGGGCAGTCTATCATTTTAGTCACGTGTTCCTGGAGTAGCAATCGGAAAACTGGAAATGCTATCTTCTGATTAGTTTTTTTTCTAAATAGGTATGTCATATTGTTTTCCAGAACTACTATGTGTTCACTTTAATAGCCAAGACAGTGCAAGGTTCTTCTGGCAGATTTCCATTTCAATCAAGCAATTTCCTTAAAGGACCAGTATAAATGGATTAGACTGCACTGGCAGTGGGCATCTCACCAAGACAGGCTCACATCCATCATGACCTTTATGCACAAGCCTCTTTCAGTGGCTATATACATATCTATGATAGATACTACCACCAAAAATACCAGAACGTTTAAGCCTGGTTTAGTTTCAGTCTGGCCAGGTTATCCTGCTATGGTAATAAAGTAGACCCTACTGCCAGCAACTCAATGTCAAGTGTCAGGCGGTGTTTAACTAACCTGACAACCCTAAGGACTAAATGCTTGGGTGCCAAAGACCACAGGGAAGGGTGATGGTCCCCAAGTGGATTGAATCCCTCTTGAATCTATCTTGATGGAGGACAGCAGCTTCATCAATACTGGCCTGGAGCTGAAGAGGACTTTGCATGTCAAAAGGGCTCAGGACCAGAAAGTGACTCGCAGAACTGGATCAGTGGTACTATGGGTGTCAGGCTGGAATGCGGAAGGCAAATGGAAGGCCACTGGTCTACTGATCACTATGATTCAGATACGGCAGAAGAAGGAAACTGTACATAGGGAAGCCAGTCTCAATCAAGTCTACAGAAGCTATGAATCTTGTAGCTGAAATGCCTCTGTCTATAAATCTTCCACCTAAAACTCAGTATGTTTCAAGCAGTTGCATGGAGGTCTATGTGCAATTGTTCACAAGTGTGCAAGATGGCCAAACTCATGAACAGCTGTATTGTGATGTACTCTCATCAATGAAAGAGAAGCACTGTAGTTTATGCAAATAAAAGTAATCACATAAATATGTATTTCTATATCATATTTTGATCACTCTTCCCCTATCACTAAGACCCAAGAGGATGTGTGTAGGAGGGAATAAGACAAAAACAACCTGATTATTTTTAACTGATGCAAAAGCAAACAAACCAACAAACAAAAACAACAACCCACCAGAAAGTGAAAGCCACTTTCCTTTCCCCATGAAAAGTGAAAGTAGGAGAACTTTTATTTGTGTTAATGGCTACACAAATAGTTTCATATCTTTTAACAACCATTGGTGAGGTAAAAGGAACAAGGGAAAGGATGTCCATGGTTCTGAATTTGTTAAAAGTTACAGTAGCTCTGCATTTCTTCTACAAAATTCAGAGACAAGACAAGATAGTTGCCAATAATATGGAAAGGAGCAGCAAGCAGTTAAATTGTTTTAGAATGTAAAGGTTAGCAATACTAGTTAATTGTGTTTCATAAATATTTGAAAGCCTTTTTGCTATTCAAAAACACTTTAAAAATAATGGCTACTTTCTAGCTAAAATATGTACATTCCAAACCACTCCTCAAAACAAAACAAACTGTGCATTCTCATTGCAACACTCTGAGGCAGTAACAAAACAATCTGCAACTTGAAAAACAATGTGGCTATCTCAGAAGCTTACATGCTAACTAAATCCGTGTGATTTAAATTAGGAGTATCTAACACTGTGCAGTTCCACATGTCGCCCCCAATGCCGCTGATGTAAAACAGGCTGAAAAAGCAAAGAGCATCATGAAAATAATAGAAGTAGAGCAATACCTAACGCAAAAGGTTAGCACAATATTTCAGCACACACTAACAATTATAGGGGACAACTGGGTATTTTGGCAAACAAATGTAACTGTTTCTAGCATTCAGTATTTTGTGCAAGCTTCCTCTGTAACATTACTTACTTAAATTGCGCCTGTGCATATACTACAACTACGATCAAATTTGAAATGTTTCCCAATTTATGCTCAATTTAAGAGGTGGAATTATAGTTATAACTCAATTCACAGGATTGAGAGCATACAAAAACACACAAATATTTTGTAGATACGTCAGACCAAAAGACTGGTTTCACTTTGCAATTTAGAAAGCCTACAAGAGGGCAGTGATTTAAAAATCCCAGCTGCACTTGCTTTATACTGTATATTTGTACTAGGTCCACACTTTCTAAAATACACATCTCCGAGCAAAGTCCCCTCTAAAGCTGAACAAATCATTTGTCCCTTGCTGTTAGAAACTCATGTTGCTCAATTAAGCTTTGAAGACCTACAAAACTGACCAGGAAACAGCTGCAGAGATACACCTTCAAACCTGGATCTTTTCAAAATGCAGCATCGTTCACTCAGCACAGGCAGAATAAATCAGAAATCCTTCTTCAGTTCACCATTGTACTGGATTCCAAAACTGATTAGTCTCCTGCCTAATGACTCAAACCAAGTTTGAGAGTTGACAGCACATTATTTCTGTTCCACGCTGCAGAATCCCAAAATGGCTTCCCAGCCTCAACAAAGCCTGAAGGATCAGACTAATGTAATCCAGTTTCTTAAAGCTCCCAGTGTCAGTCAGAGGCAAGCTTTGAATTTATTGGACACTGCCACTTTAGCCAGCCCACAACATTTAACCCCTTAAAGCCACTCAGTATGCTGGGAAAAAACCTCTGTTTTATTTATAGCAGATGGTTTCCATGGGACTATAAAATCCCACCTTTTAAAATAGCTTTTTAGAAAGTAGAAGCTACAACTGTACAGCAGGTTCCCCACCCATAATGTATGTTTCCCCTGCTTCCCTAGGCAACCAGCAAGTCACACTACCCACATTATATCATGCTTTATGTAGTAAAACAAGGAAAGAAGGAAATATGTGGTGGAGGAATAAAAACAAGCTCCTCTCTGCTATTTATAGAACAATTTAACCTGCTACTCTAGTAATCTATGAACCAGAACTATACTAAAATCGTTACTGTGCTATCATAAGGAAAATAACCCTCTCATTTGATGTGTCAATTACCTACATAAATCTTTCTAACACTTTGTATATATTATAGCAATGTTTTGTCAGTAGTATTTCTCACAATACAGTACGTTAGAACATACAGTCAAACCTCACATAAAGAGTAACTCGCTTAAAGAGAATTTTCTCTGAATGTTTGCTTCGCTTAACAAATAAAACCAACTAAAAACTCGCTTAACAAATAAATTGGGGTTCGCGATCCCCCCCCCACAATTGGTCATTTACAGTGGTGTTTCGCTTAAAGAGCAAACTCGCTTAAAGAGCAATTCTGTGGAACGCATTATGCTCTTTAAGCGAGGTACTGTACCTTTAATATTTAAACCTCTCCTTGCTTCAACAAGTGATGGTGGGCTTACATCAAAATGTTAAAATACTCTACATACTTCATGCATCTGAAGCTCCAGAAATCTTGTAATTCAAATCCATCAATTAGGGGTATATTTTGTTTTTAGTGATAAGAACATATTTTCTACAATGGGAAGTTTCCAGGAACAGCAGTTTTCACATTAAAAATACCTCCTCCCAAAAATCACAATAAAAACCAGAAATAGATGTATTTTGATTTTAGAAGTCATTTTGTTAAAATTTCAAGGCATGGTGCAGTCCCCAGTTCAGCCTGCGTGCTGAAAGCAAAGTATAGGTTACCAGGCCAGTTAAGGCTGCCAATCTCTGTTTAGACACACTCATACCCAGAGAGAGTTGTGCTTTTTTAATGATGTTCACATTCTTTGGATGTAAATAATTGTCCTGGAAAAATTCAAGAAAGCATTTCAATAAACTGGTTACTTAAGTAATGGAACAGTTATGTCCTCTAGTTCTATAAACAGCACATTCAAAATCTATCTGGATTTTGCCTGTTTTTGTATTTAGCATCTAGAACCAATTCAGGAGGTCTGGGTTATAATTTAATTTCTAAATTGGCTTTAAATTGTTATCATGCTGATTGTGTTGGGAATCGTCCTGGGTCCCTTCGGGGAGGAGGGCGATAAACAAATTTAAATAAATAAATAAATAAATAAATAAATTACACCCCCCCCCCCCCAGCCACATGGAATGCTACAGCTTCAGAGAGGGCAATTCTTCTGGTAAGGGAATATACAAACTTCCTGTCTTTAGATTGTAAAAGGACGTAGCTGTTGTCTGTTTCCCCATTCAACATCTAAGACTAAAGCCTGGCTGGAACTACATAGCCCATGCCATGATATAGTCTGAAGAATTAATTATGAGTTACAAAAGCATGCAAAGTTTTGAATCGAATAACGTTAAGGTCCTATGGGATGTATCAGATAACAACCGCTAAAGCCTATGTGGTTACAATGTATCTCTATGGAGCTTTAACATTATCCGATACATCCCATAGGATTTTAACATCCATCGGATAACACTAAAAATCGGGTAACACCAAGACTTGTGGAACCAAGTCTTAGCGTTATCAGAGGTATTACTGTGTGTGTGTGTGTCTTGAACTTCAACTCCCAGAAGCTCCAATCAGCAGGAGTGCTGACTTGGGGCTTCTGGTAACCAAAGTCCAAGAACACCTGGAGGGCCAAGGTTACCCATCAATGTACTTGTGTCACAGAGAAAATGCAAAAAAAAAAAAAAGTATTACACACATCAAAAAACACCCCATGGTAGAACAGTGCTATGGGTGCAAAGTCCAAGAATACAACATCTCCACAACTTTCTTACAGATTTAATCCACTTCTGCCAAGAATGTTGTAACTTCAATAGCAATAAAAACTAATGCTACTGCAAACACTACTGTGTGTTTCCCATATTCATGCAGCCTGCTTTCAAATTCTCTTTGACTGACACAATTCAAGAACATCCAGAGCAGATGTACTAATGCTGCTGACCAGAAGGACATATTTTCATTTGAAAATCTTTCAACCTAGATACAGCACACTTGAGTTGCCTGTTGGGTTGTTTTTTTTAACCAACTGTCTGTTAGGGACCCAAGATCACTCTAAGAGCCACAACAGTGAAGGCACAGAGAACTGTGTTCTTTTGTGGATAGGGCATTTATCAGCCAAGGACACAGAAGGCACCAGCTGCTGCTTAAGCAAAACTCTTTTGAAATCCTGTGAGCTTGGATTATCCTTGCAAGACTAACCGTTCCACATTCCCATGCCAGAGGGTGTCCACAAACAGAATATCAATTTTCTGGACTTCTTGCTCTATTTTGAGAAACAGAAGGCCCATAAAGCCAAAAAATGGCTGTATCTGTGTATTTGTAGTACAAAATGCCATTACTAAAAATCAAATCTCTACAATGTAGTCTACTTAAAGTTTCTGAAATCAAGGAGTCTCCTTAAATGAAGGGCTGAAAAAATCATTTCCTCTCCATCAGCTTCCATATTTATTTATCAAACACAGAAATTGTCTCTCCAAGGGCTCAAGATGGATAACAGTGTAGTAACTATTCTACTGAATGCTAAGATTCAATCTGAGTAAAACATTTGATACCATTTTTTTGGAAAATGGGTAAGCTCAGACTTTTGTACGTGTCCATCCAGTGAACATAATTCTAAAGCTAGGGAGCAGTTGAGAATTTTTCTCTTGCACATATTCAGCCCTGATTTCACATACAGTATATGCTATAATCATCTTCTGACATGAAATTATTATTACTGTACCTTAGTAATGGTAAAAGCAGCCACAGGAAGATGTTGTTTTTATACATTTTCTTTGTACACCTAACTCAATATTTTCTATGCATTAACTGAGATCAGCTCCTTCAGTTTCAGACAGGAATCCTCTCTAGTTTAGCTTGGATTTGAAGATTTTGTGCTTGCAAAGCACATGTTCACCAACTGTACTCCTAGTGAGCTACAATCCGTTCCAAATTAAGCAAACTGGGAATGTTGTGTGGACTATTAATTTTTGTGAAAATATATTTCACTCTATAAAGCTGTTCAGAAGTATATAAAAGTTTTTAAAAACATTCCTGGTCTCCAAATGCAATCCCATGTTGTTCAGTTGCATAGTTCAGTCCGACCCCTATCTTCCACCATCTTCCACAGTCCACTCAGCTCTACGCCCATTGCATCAACAATGCCATCTAGCCATCTCATCCTCTGCCACCCCCTTCTCCTTTTGCCTTCAATCTTTCCTAGCATCAAGGGACACTAGCAGAGCATAAAGACACCTGGAGTAGAATGACAGAATTTCATTCTTGGATAAGTATTCCTGATTCTCAAGCAGATATTCCCACTGAAAATAGCTGAGCTAGCTTGTGTAATGATGTCCTTGATGCTCCTTGTGCAGACAGTGAGAAAATGAAACTATTCATGCTACTCCTATTGGACAAGGATTATGTATGAATAGTACCTGGGCATTATACAGTAATTTCTTTTTCCTTTCTTTCTTTTTTGCAAAAAATAATTTTGTATGGAAAAGATTCTTATATATTTTGCTATATGGTATCCAGACACAATTCTCAATGTTTAATAATAATAATAATTCTGTGACATCAAATTAATTGACTTATGACAGCCCTTTTCAGGATTTTCTAGGTAGAGAATACAAATACAGTAAGTGATTTACTATTCCCTTTGGGGTGGAATTTTTTTTTTTTGGGGGGGGGGAACTGTACAGCTAGCTCAAGACTACATAGTGACTCTTCTCCCAAGAGACACACTGAGGAATAAAATTCTCAAGCTATGTTTCAGAAGCCAGATATCTAAACCAATGAGTTATTTGGCCAGCTTAGTTGGCCTTAAATGAATAACTAAATGTTTAACCATGGACGGGTGCATTCTTTACAAGTATTAATACCTGTGGAGCTATATATACACATATTTAATAAAAATTCTTAGCTAAAAGCACTTTGTGAAGAGGAAAATTAAAATGTCCAACATGGTCCTCCAACTAGGCTCTCTCTGAACATGACTAGATATGAGAGAAAAAAGGACTCCTACAGTTGTGGATCGGTTTGTCAAGTCTTCAGAGACACATCCACAAGCTGATAAAATTACCACCAGGAAAAATGCATGCTCGGATACGAACAGCGGCTGCCGCTGCCGACAGTTATGTCAAAACAGTAATAGTAGTTCCAACAGGTCACTACTCTTGTCTTTGCTAGGTTCTTGAATAGCTGTTCTTGTAAAAAGATTGATTCCAAGGTTTATCTTAAAGATCTGATGGCAAAAGTAGTCTCTTATGCAACATCAATAAACTCATACCACCCTTTTAATTAAGACAACCATCAGATTTAATGCTTCATTACCCTGTATGAGAAGTGACTGGGAATAAGTACAGAAAAAAACCCACATGTAAACACACCAAAACCTCTCTACAAGAGCATTGAAAGACCCTACACTATACTGTACAGTATAAGAGGAATCCATTGCTAATAGTTCAAGGAAACCTTTTAAATGGTTCAGAACTCAAACCTGGATCATAGGCACACCAGCAGAAGTACATCAATTAAATAAAAATTTAGTGTTTATTTTTTTAGAAATGGTTTTATATGGAAGAAAAACTGCAAGGTAAAACTAAGGGCCATGAAAGTTATAACAACACTCTGTACTGATTCACATATATATTCACATATATTCATGTGCATGATACAGTAAGGTAGTTGAAAATTAACAGGAGGAAAAGAAATAAACTTTAAAATTGTATATGCCACTTTTATTCCACCATTTTACAAAACCAAAATCACAATAAAACACAGATTAAAATTGAATTAAATTTGAAACACAGCAAAATTAGATAGGTGAGGTTTATTTACAGGGCTCAATCAAAAAATCCTCTACAATTTCCAGCAATAGTCTAAAAACAGGAAGAAAGGAATTAGCGATGGTGAACTCTGACACTCCAGTTGTTCTTGGACTTCAATTCCCAGAAGCCCTGGTCACCACTCCTGCTGATCAGGGCTTCTGGGAACTGAAGTTCAAGAACAGCTGGAGTGCTAAGGTTTGCCATCACTGGACTAGGGTACAGGAAACAGAACACAAATATATACTACATAACTAAAAATGATAGTAGAGTTCAATGTTAGTCAAGAAGTCAATGTCAAGAGTTCAATGTTAGTAGTGAAGCTAAAATAGAATACAGTACAAGTTTCTTGTTTAATCCAAGCTACTTTGACTAGTACCATTGAAAAAGGCACCCAAACTTAGAAATAGCTCTTCCTTAGACCAAATGTTTAGCAAAATAGGAGGAAGTTAGCTTGATACCACTGTGACATTTCTACTTTCTTCTGAAGAGTTCTGACCATTCCCAACCCCCATTTTATGCTCCTAAATCTCCTATAATGTGGAATAAGGTCAAGGAAGGAGAATCTCATGTTCTTCAAGAGTGTTGTGCAAACACCCAAATCTGAGCTAATTAATTTTCCTCCCCAAAGCTTGACCATCACCCCTTTTTTCTTCTAGAGGTGTTTGTGAGGCGGAGAAGAAAGACAAAGTTAAAGCACTTTTAAAAATGGGTGTTATGCCTTTAATAATGTAGTAAAACTTTATATAAATTAAAACTTTACTTGGAGGTGGAGAACTAGTCTCTAGACCCCATCACACACCCATTTGCAGGGCTGGTTTGCTGGCTGGGGAGAGGGATGCTGGGAGTTGTAGTCCCGAAATCACTGGGAACTACAACTCCCAGAATCCTCCCCTCTCCAGCCAACAAACCAGCCCTGCAAAAGGGGGGGGGGGTTCTGGGAGATTACCCCCCCCAAAAAAAAAAAGATACCCAAACCCACCCCCTTTGTCTTCCTTTTCTGAGGGAAAGGGTTGAGGAGGGAAAAAGAGTAGACTTTTCCACAGGTCAACCTTGCGGGGCAGTTGTCGCCGTGTGTGTGTGTGTGTGTGTGTGTGTGTGTGAATTTCTTCCTGAGGTGTGTGGCAGCCCCCCTGAAAACCCACCGTCTCTTCGGGGGCCCAGAACCTCCTCACCCCACTCGCCCAGCCCTTCGAGGGACGGAGAAAGAGGAGAGAAAGGAGCCACCTCAGCGCCGAGGGCGCGAAAAGAAAGCCAGGGAATTACCTGAGGCAGGGACGCGGAAGGGCGCATGCGCGTTCTCTCGCGGCTGAGGGGAAGGTGGTTCCCTTCGCTTGGCCGGCAGGGATTGGCCAGTTAAGGGCGCGCGCGCTCCGCTCCATTCCAACCCCCCCTCCCCTCTCCGGCGGCGGTTAAATTTCGAAAGGGATGGGAGGAAAAAAAACAACCCAGGGGAGAGGCCGCTGAGAAGGCGTGGTCACTGAAGCCACGCCCTACATTCCACAGGCCCTGATATGATTGGTCCTTGGGGGTGGGCGGGCCAGTGGATTGGGAAGAGAGAAAGCGCGCAGGAACACGTGGTGGCATGGCAGGTAGGTGTCAGCTGGGATGACCTCTTCTGCCCTGAGGTCAAGAAGTACTCTGCACATGCTCAAGGGTTTGGGTGTGGAACCACATTCAGATGCTGGGCTTTTTTTTAAAGCTGCAAACCAGAGGAAGGAAGATGATTAAAAATATGCCCTATCAGAAGCAGACAGCGCTGGATATTCGGTTAGGAAACAGATGAGCACTGAACCCTAGAGTCGGATACGACTGGCTTTTGGGCAAAAGAAAAAGGGGGTGGCCAAAAATGAGATGGCTAGGTGGTATTGTAGACGCAATGGGCACAGAGCTGGGTGGGTTGAGGAGGATGGTGAAGGACGGGTGCCTGGGGGGCAAATGGTCCATGGGGTCGCAAAGGGTTGGAATCGACTGACTGAACAACAAAAAAGGTCATCCTTGCTCAAAAGCCAGTCATATCCAACTCTAGGGTTCAGTGCTCATCTGTTTATAGCAGATCACAGACATTTCCGTGGACATGTGGCAGGCATGACTAGACACCAGAGTGCACGGAACGCTGTTTACCTTCCCACCAAAGTGGTCCCTATTGATCTACTGTACTTGCAAAGACTTGGCAGGAGCTGGGACAGAGACAGGCACTCATTCCGTCATGCAGTACTGTACTTAGGTTTTGAATTGCTGACCTTCTGCCTCCCAGTCAGTGTCAATTAGTCCACACTTGAAAGTGGCCACAGATTTTTAATTCCCATTTTTTAATATCTGTTGGACCAACCTTGCAAACTAGAGTAGTAATGCTGGAGAAATAAATCCTAGGCAGAGCTGGTTGTAAACAACATCTCTCCCCCCCCCCTCTCTTACTCCTACCCCTACTCTAAGTGGTTTATAACCATCATCACACGTTAGGAATGTAGAGCTCTCCAGAGGTGGTTGGCCTGCATCTCCCATCAGGTGATTGTGACGCTAAGGCTGGTGGAAGTTGTAGATAGAACAACATCCAGTGATGTACTTCAATGCACTGCTAGATTATTCTTAGGAATGTCAGTGTGGGAAATCTGCCAAGATATATGGCCTTGTACTACAGAAGGAAACAAAAGGTGACAAATTATCTCCAACTATGCATACAGACATAACATTAAGATTGGTTGCTGGCCTCCTGTTTGAAGCCGGTGGTACAAAGTCTGCATTTTGCCTGTTCTCTTGTTATACATATAATACACATTGACAATAATATCTCAGGGTTAGAGAGCATGCTTCCAATTAGATAAGTTACCTAATGGTTTACATATTTATTTCACTTATTTCATTTATACCACTCCCTTTTCCAAGGAATTTAGGATCGCTCACAAGGTTCCTTCTCTGCTTTTCTTCCTAGAAACCCTGTGAATTAGATTAGGGAGAGATTGGATGATCTGATCGCTATTCAGCTTGCTACAGGGCAAATGGGGATTCGACACTGAACTAACCCTTTGCAATTTAACAAGTTTGAATTCTACCTCTTTTTAACCTCAGTGTGACTTTTCACTTCCACGTGTAGTAGCATGGATGCAAACGGGATGCAAACTGTTGCGCTGGATTATCCTGGAACTTCATTCTGAAAGGACATTATGTGCAGGGTTGCATTTAAATCAGGCTCTTTGATATTCCACTAATTAGGTACTGGAAGATCTGTGCTCCGAATTGGGAAAGTATAGCAGTTTAGGTGAATCGGCAATCATCCCTTCCACCAAAACTGTGGTTTTCTGATGAAAATTGCTTTTTCCATAAGTTGCTATTATTGCTACTGGGTGCCACTGTTTTGATTTTTCTTCCCCTAGAAACAGGGGGGGAATGTGGAAGAAGAGTAGGAGCATTACAGAAAGAATGCCTTGCACATTTCAGTCCCAGTGTAAATCCTGCCTAAGCAGCTACCATTTAACTAAAAAGTTATCATCAGCTGCTACTTGTATCCAAGTATACATTTTCCCTGGAAATCATATTCACATTTGATGGAAGACGAAATATCTGGCTATAAGCTCAACACCAACTAATGGTAAGCCAACGGGAGGAACACAAGAAACTGAAAAAGTGGATAAAAATTGTCTATTTGAGGAATACGTTAAATCAAAATTGGTATCCCTAGACAGAGACTAAAATACGAATAGAGAAAGCTAGATCCACCTTCATAAAAATACATTTGATATGCAGTAGAGATCTAACTCTTGCTACAAAGATCCAAACAGCAAGATGTGTGGCTATATGGCAGCGATGGCAAACCTTTGGCACTCGAGGTGTTCTTGGATTTCAATTACCAGCAGCTCCTGCTGATTGGGGCTTCTGGGAATCGATGTTCAAAAACAGCTGGAGTGCCAAGGTTTGTAATCACTGCTATATGGGGTCAAACCTTGGACTTTGACTAAAGCATCTGAAAAGAGAATTGAAGCTCTTGAAATGTGATTCTACGGACGGCTGCTAAGGATATCATGGGTTGACCATGTGACTAATGTAGTGTGACAAATGGATAAAGAACAAGAACTCTTTAAGACCATTAAGTAAAGAAAGCTCCAATACCTTGGGCGTATCATGAGGAACAACATAAAGTATAGAATACACCAACTTGCTCTGCAAGGAAATATCCTTAGGAAGAGAGGAAGCCCTGGACGTAGACAGGCTTCATGGCTGGAGAACCTGAGAGACTGGTTTGGCATGTCCTCAAAAGAATTGTTCAGAGGATTGAAGAACAGGCAGACTATTGCTATGATGATGGCCAATATTCAGAACAGATATAACACCAGGTGATGAAGATAGTCCGAACTTGACTCTCAATGCCTTATTTGAAATCCAGCTGAAAGGCAACAGCTGTACACCCTCTGCAGCTTCTACAACTTGTACATATACTGGACAGACACCTATTTTATCACAAAATAATATATATTTAAAAATCAAGTGGCAAACATTGCAAGGGTAATGGCAATTGAATATTGTTAAAGCAAGAATCCAGAAAAAAATAATTTTAAATTGACACAAAGGTATAGGAAACTGTAATGAAGCAAAATGTAATAAATAGCAAAGGAGAAATATTACTAATTAAATCCTTTCCAATCATGTTGTCAAGTGCAGGCTATGACATATCTTTTTCTGGATTTATACAGTACCTATCCTATCATAATACAAAGCAGAACTAGGATACATACAGGATATTACAAGATATCTACGTACAGTATTTGATTACCTAGAATTTCAATGCAATGTGTTTTGACTATTCAACTTTTCCACCTGTTTTGTACTGTCTGTTACTGCCTACACCAGGGGTTCCCAACCTAAGGCCTCCAGGGCAGGTCCAGCCCACAGCACCATTTCATGTGGCCCCCTCGCCCCTCCAATGGCATTTGAGAAAAAATGGCCACCCATTTTAAGCTGTTGGGACAAAATGGCCATCCCCATCATGCAGGCAGGGCAAAATGGTCATCTGTCCCTCAAAGCTAACTGAGAAAGCATGACCCAGCCCCTCACTTAAAAGTGCCGAGAACCCCTGGCCTACACACTCCAGAACTTAATGTGCCTGAGCATAACAAAGCAATTAATTTTAGTGCAAAATAGCTACAATAAAGAACTATTGGTCTAAAATTCACACCTGAAGAGTAACATAGCAATAGAAAACAATTTTAAAAAGGGCAATAATAAATCTAGATTTGAGGTCAGCTGGTTGACACTTGACAAGCTTCTCAGGAACAAAAGATCTTCTGTTTTAAGAGCTATAGATCTTACAAGTGTCATAAAAACTCATAAAATATATAGCCGGACTGTATGTGGCAATATCATTCAGTGGCTCACAGCAGCGATATTAGACTCAGAGTCTGCCACAATAATATTGTAAAGCAAACTTACAGGGAGCACGCTTAGTCACAAATATTTTATGTAAAAGGGTTAGAAAATCCTATTAAAAATATACTTCGATATAAAAAAACTCAACCAGCACCAACTTAAATTTATTGAAGTGTCAATTTTTTATCGTAGACACATGACGGCTCCATAATGGATCTCCTAAGGCACTTTAAGATCCAGAATCTCTCCAGCCAGTTGATTCAATATGCAATAGCAGCTGATCACAGTAGGTCGGAGTGCGATGTTTATACACAACTGCTTTAATTTCTTTTGCCAAAATGTCTGGGTAGAGGACTCCTCCTTCTTTCAAAACCTCTGCAAAACAAAAATTTTCCACAGTTACAAAAACTTTCCTTTCTAAGTTCTGTCAAAACACAAGGCTCTTGGTAAAAAAATGAAACAATATATTTTTATGAAACCATTGGAAAACAACAACGATCTGAAACCTTTTCAAGAAAAACAGAATATTCAGAGATGACAAACCTCATACGCACACACTGGAATGGTCGAATTAGAATGAGATTAGAAAAGTTTCCACTCCTAGTAATTTATGCCCGGAAATGAAATATTTATATTGTAAAGTGGTATCAGGAAGTAAATGGGAAGAATCCTGGCTAAGTAAAAGGGAAAGTAAATTTGCCGTCATGTTGAAGCACATAAGAAACTCATCATATCAAAGATAAAAATGAAAATCAGAAACATGTACATGCATTAACTCAAAGTATTTTAAAAACTGTGAATGAACAACAACAACATAGTGCAAACTGTATGGCTGAGAACATATTTGTTTTTGTTGTCCTTGGTTGAAAGCCAGTCGTATCTGACTCTAGGGTTTGGTGCTCATCTCCATTGACAGCCAAAGAACCAGTGCTGTCTGCGTCTGCAGACGTTTACATGGTCAGGTGCCAGGCATGAGTAGACACCAAAGTGCATGGAACACTGTTACCTTTCCTGCCAAAGTGGTACCTATTTATTGACTTGCAATTTCTTGCTTTCTAACTGCTAGGTTGGCAGGAGCTGGGACAGAGATGGGCGCTCAGTCCATTGTGCAGTGCTTGGGTCTCGAACTGTTGATCTGCCAACCTTCCAGTCATCAATTTTAGTGACTTAACCACTAAGCCACTGCAGTGCCTTTATATAAATATATAACATCCTAAAGTAAGGACACTAGTACCCCGGATAACGTTACGACTTGGTTCCACAAGTCCCGTCGTTATCCGGTTTTTAACGTTGTGCGATACATTGATCACACAATGTTAAAAATAGCCCTGTTTCCCTGGAGGCTGCAGCAAGCCAGAACGGCTCTAGGGAGGTCGGGAGACCCGATGCGCGCTAATTTTGAAGTTCCCCCACCCTCTTTGAGGCTGCAGCAAGCCAGAATGTCGGGATTCGAACCCTGACATTCTGGCTTGCTGCACTGGCTGAGGACGTCAGGGAAGCCCAGAAACAGCTTGGATCAGGTCTCCACACCTCCCTGGACCTGGTGGGGGGGTCAGAGACCCCAAAATTGGTAAAAAAACCCAGACTTACCAATTTTGGGGTCTCTGACACACACACACCCCGGCCAGGTCTAGGGAGGTGGGGAGACCCGATCCAAGCTGTTTCTGGGCTTCCCTGACGTCCTCAGCCAGTGCAGCAACCCAGAAAGTCAGGGTTCGAATCCCAACATTCTGGGTTGCTGCACTGGCTGAGGACGTCGGGGAAGCCCAGAAACAGCTTGGATCGTGTCCCTTGCCTGCTCCAGAGAGATCAGAGGACCCGAACTACAGCAGCAGGGTGGCTGGGGAAGCTGACGGGGACTCCCTGTCGGCTTCCCTAGCCACCCGCCCTTGCCTCCGCAGCTGTGGGGTGGCTGGGGAAGCCGACGGGGGAGCCCCCTGTCAGCTTTCCAGCCTCCCCACCCCTGCCTCCGTAGCTGCAGGGTGGCTGGGAAGCTGAACGGAGAACCCCGTTCAGCTTTCCAGCCACCCTGCTGCTAAGAACAACTGTATCGGATAACGTTAAAAATCGCGTTATTCGATACAAGCCTGCCTCGCCGCCTGAGGAACACCTATGGTGAGGCAGAGGGGAAGACGCCGAGGGCCAGCACTCTCTCCAGCAGCAGGTACTTTAAAAGCCCCGGGCTGACTGGGCTGCTGGCTCTGCCTGCCTCGCCGCCTGAGGAACATCTGTGGCCAGGCTGGGAAGCCGCCGGGGCTGCCATCCCCCGCAGCGCCCGGGCTGCCGGCATCTGGAGGGGAGCCCCGCCCGAGCGGGAAACTTCAAAAACTGGAGGCGGCAGGACCATCTTGCCCCACCGCCGCTACCGCCGGACAGAATTTTAACGGCGCTCGGATGCTCTCCCTGCCGGCCAGGCGGGGAGAATGAGGAACACCTGGGGGCTCCGGGCGGGCGGCTTTAAAAAGAACTTTCCTGCCGCCGCCGCCGCAAGTCCAACCCCGGACGCTCGGACGCTCTCCCCTGCCGGCCAGGCGGGGAGAATGAGGACCAACTGGATGAGGGCCAGCCAACTAAGGACGCCAGCTCCGCTAGTACCACCACAGCTTTACCACGGTCAGCCACTTCTCCGGATAAATGTATATTGTTACTAATTGAAATATGTAATTGAAATATGTATAAGGGATGAGGATTTTCCCTATTGCTCTGTACTGTATATCCTTGACTGTTCTTGTATTTCTTTGATTGTACCCTATTTATATTTTTATTATTTTTATGAAGGATTTATTGACCACATTGATTGTATTATATGTGTTATATTGTATGTATATTATGTTTTTTGTAACATTGTTAGCCGCTCTGGGTTGCTTCAGCAAGGAGAGCGGCATATAAATTGAATTTAATAATAATAATAATAATAATAATAACAAGATTTTCCCGAAATTTTTGTAACGTTATGCGGTTTTAGCGCTATCCGGTACTCGCGTTATCCGGGGTATTACTGTACAGTCAAACCTCGCATAAAGAGTGCCTCGCTTAAAGAATAACTCGCTTAAAGAGCAGAATTTTCTCTGAATCTTTGCTTCGCTTAACAAATAAAACCAACCAAAAACTCGCTTAACAAATGAATCAGGGTTCGCAATCCCCCCCCCCCCATTGGCCACTTACAATGGTGTTTCGCTTAAAGAGCAAACTCGCTTAAAGAGCAATCCTGTGGAACGCATTATGCTCTTTAAGCGAGGTACAACTGTAAGTAAAATTTGCCAAAGCAAGCTTCATAAGCTTTGCAAAATAGCCAAAATAAATAGCCGTGGTTCAAGGAGACACAAGAGCTATTTCTGTGCTCTGAAGGATTTAAGTAGGATATTTAGATTTATGCAGAACACAATTACCATATTCTTCTCATGGCTTTGTTCTTAAATGGTATCTTCCCAAACTCGAAGACTAACTCTTTAGAGCTGACTAATTCTGCTCAGAGCACAATGATTTCCTACCATCACATAAAGATACCTTTCCTTACACTCTGAAGGACCAAGAAACTATTCCATTCTTTTTGCTGTGATGCAATGCCAGCTCAAAAAAAATATATACATATGTAAATTTCCTGAAACCTAAAAGTTTATTGAAAAGCTCACCTAAGGTTGCAGATTGGATGTTTTGATCAGGATCATCCAAGTGACTCAGTAGGATCTGATAGATATCCTCTATGTTACTTTTCAACAGGGCTTTCTTATCATCGTCACTGATACATTTGAACAAACGAGTCAAGGCACTCGCAGCAGCTAGACGCACATCGTGTGAGGCATCGTCCAAACGATTTAAGAGTTCTGAAAGGGAGCCAACAGCATCCATAATTAACTAAACAGAAATGAACTGTTGCCCGTTATGTCACAGAGCCACACACTAGGAATTGCCCTCATTCTGATTTATTTTGTTTTCTTTTATTTTGCCTTTCCTCCTACAAGCACAAGACTTTGCATGTGGCTTTGTCCTCATAAAATAACATGAACAGATCAAGTTAAGAGTATGTGATTGACCCCAAGGCCACACAGTCAGTTTCATGACTGTCTGGAGCTTTGAACTTAGCTCTCCAGAGACCTAGTCCAATATTCTAATCATTAATTATGCTGGCTCTTAATGCTGATACACACTTGAAAGTAAAGGTCTCCCATGCTTGAAAGCCAGTTGTGTCAAACAGCCAGCGCTGTCTGCGTCTGCAGACGTTTTCATGTGGAAGGCATGACTAGACACCAGAGCAGATGGAACTCTGTTACCTTTCTTGCCAAAGAGGTACCTATTTATCTACTTGCAATTTCTTGCTTTCGAACTACTAGGTTGGCAGGAGTTGGGACAGAGACAGGAGTTCACTCTGTCATGCAGCACTCTGGTCTCGAACTACTGACCTGCCGACCTTCTGGTCGTCAAGTTCAGCATCTTATCCACTAAGCCACCGCAGTCCCCACATTCTTGAAACTTACCATAAACGGGGATGGCAAAATGGGTGCCGAAATGAGGCAGCAGTGGCCTCCCTGGCACTTCAGGTGTTCTTGGACTTCAATTCCCAGAAGCCCAAGTCAGCGCACCAGCTGATCAGGGCTTCTGGGAATTGAAGCTCAAGAACACCTGGAGTGCCAAGGTTGTCCATCACTGGCGTAGGCTATCAAAGCTTATGACGCAAGCGCACAGGTGCAAAAAGATACATTGCCCTGGTTATGGAAAAGAAGCAGGTTTTCTCTTCCACTCAGTTTCTCCTGAGCCATTGACTGCTTGTTCCACAGTTCACAAATCAGAAGGGAAAAAACACAGCATGGAAGATGAAGAGGCAACCATATTTCCATAAGCAGTAAACTGGCACTTTTTCTGTATTACAGAGAATGGGAAAAAAACTGATCAATGTATAGTATTTCATACCCGTACAAATTTTGGTGAGATCCAGCTCTTTCCCACAGCATTCTAAGAATATGTAAATAATCCGGCAGGACATGAGGCGTGTCATTTTGGAATCCTCCTCCAGCGTGGTCAGTATCTTAGGTAACAGTTCCTTTCCAACGCTCAGCATCTAAGACCAAGAAAAGGAACCAATAGCTTGAGAATTTTGCAGTGAAGTAAGTGCTAAACTGTTTGGAACCAGCTCACTTTTTGTCATCAAATCTACAGTAACCACTGAAAGAATCAAATCGAAACACACAGTTCAGTATTTTGGGTTTCTCTACAAATAGAGGAAGGCACACTTGGTGGTGAATTGCTCTAGACAGAGAACTATAGATCGCCACCCTCCATCTGCAGGGGACATGTTCTGAGACCTACTGCAGATACCTGAAACTGCAGATAACAGCCAACTCTTTATTTTACATTGAAAACAGTGCCTCTAGTGGTCATCACTGGTAATGTGCTATAGGAATCCACATACAGCCTAAGACATTGGTGGTGAACCTATGGCACGCGTCCCAGAGGGCAGAGGCGGCACTCGGAGCCCTCTCTGTGGGCCCGTGTGAGCACCCTAGCACAAGGTTCGCCATGCTCTGGGAGTGCTTTCTCTTTCCCCCCAGCACAGAGTTTGCCCCACCCGTCTGCCCAGCAGTCCAATGGGAGAGTTTTTTCCCTCCCTTGTTGCCACACTGGCACTTTGTGATTAATAACTGGGTTTGGGGTTGTAGTTTGGGCACTTGGTCTCCAAAAGGTTTGCCATCACTTGCCTAAGAAGTGGTAGGTAATTTTATGTTTTTCATACAGCAGCAACTTGACACACATGCTCACATCTTTATGTTGCACACAAAAATAACTTTTGAAACAAAACACACTTTGTGATGCGTGTTTTCATGTTAAAAATTACTCTGGGTTGAAAGGGTTTTTGCAGGGGATGCGCAAATGAGGCTCCTTTCATGTTCCCTATCATGCAGCTCTCAGGGAATCAAACTCTGTCCTTTCAGTCTCCAAGAAGTGCTTTTACTGTCAATTTTAAAATGCCACTGAGTATGACCATGTCCCTTGGAGTGGCCAAAGTAGTTTGCTGGATCCAAGCCATGAATCTCATAATTCCTCCAATAACTTTGTTTCCCGAATAGTCATCATCTCAGTTCCATGGGGTGCACTATAATTCTGTAAAGCCACAATGCATAGGCTGTTTTTTTTTTTTAAAAAAATCAGGCTCATATTTTAAACAAAAACAACTCAATCAATTTCTGCTCCTTGACCAGGCTTTAGGAAAGTCCATTAAGTTAGTTAAAGTTAGCATTTCTTCAATATTCCAGAAGATGGTGCTCATGTTTAAATTTATGCCCTGCCTAAACCAATTTTCAAGTTCAGACACACCTTAACTTCATCCTGCAGTTGTATATTTTATATATATTTATCCCCTTTCTTTGCCCTTGTTTTTCTCTGTTTCTGTTTCTCCTAAATAATACTACATACAGCACTTCCTGCTTTGGGATAAAAGACATTATTGCATCAAACTATGCAAGAAAATGTTTGCATAGGGACAAAACAATAATGCCTATAATCACCTTCTGAGGATCTGTGATCTAATCTTCCAAATTGTTTCATCTGTCAGCAAAGTCAATTTTATTGTCTGCCCACATCCTTGTTACTTCACACTTTGTACGTTCTGAGATGCTGTAGGCAACACCTCTGTTGGCACAGATGGTGCTCAGTCAATAATTCTCTTTGCACTTTGTTTGATTTAGGGAACTCCCCAACTGCCTCCCAGCTCAATAGACCGTAACTGAATTTTACTCCGTTTTACGGGGCAGAAAAAGATGTACTGGTCTGGAGAAACCACCTCGTCAAAACCAAGTCATACCAGGCAAATTATTTTGACCAGGGCTTCTGGGAATTGAAGTCCAAGAACCTCTGGGGTCCAAAGTTGAGAAACCCAATCTACTGCAAAGGTACTCAAATGAAGTTTTGTACTGTTATTTCTTTCCATCATTAACAAAGGTCTAGTCACTCTTAAGGTCAAGCAATGCTTCATGCTCTGGTAAATCTGCCCTCTACTATCACACTATGATTTGTTGAGCATATTTCCTATATAGCATCCTCCCCTATATCTAGCAGGCCCCTGCTAGGTAAGAGCCTTGTCAGAGCGTGGGGGCTTGTGCGGTCTAACTAGGTAGTGTTGCCTATCTCTCTCCTGCTAGGTTGGCAGGAGCTGGGACAGAGATGGGAGCTCATTCCACTGTGTAGCACTCGGGTCTCGAACTGCTGACCTGCAGACAATCCAGTTATCAAGTGCAGTGTCTTAACCATTAAGCTACAACAGTCCCATCTCTTTTCTACTAAATGCCAATTTAATTTTATATTAATATACTAAACCTGACTTTGTAGGCTATATTTTGGATTTATTTTACGTGTGGTGTACGTATATGTGCGTTGGATGACAAAGAATTCTACCCTTGATTTTAAAGCATGGCTGACTGGGAGGGGAAGGAAGTTTACCTCTTCTGGAGAAAGGAGTTCACTGGAAAGAAGAGCCCAGAGGCATGACACAGCCGTAGTGCGGATGGCGGCTGCTGTTCTTCCAGCTTGCCACTGCAGATTAGGAGCCAAGATGTCTTTTATCAGGATTTCAAGGTAGTTACAAAAGCGCCTGAAGCCAAGAACAAAGAAGAGCAGAATGGAAGCTTTGTGAGAAAGTGATGGAATGACTGGGAGGAGGAGAAGGGCGTGTTTTTGGTCTTGAAAACAAGATAACCAGAGCAGGGAAGAACGGAGCTTTAAAGGGAAGGGGGTAGAGGGGGGGGGGAACCATAACTGATGACAGTGTACATTAGCAATATTTCATTACCTGCTCTTAAATCTCTCGAAGGTAAAATAAGTGGACTTGCACTGCAAGGAAGAACAAAGGCTTCTTCTTCTTGTGCCGTATCTGGTTCTGAATACTAGTGATCATCCTGGCAATCAGCCATGAAGATTGTCCTGAGAGTAGACCAGTGGCCTTCCATTTGCCTTCCGCATCACAGCCTGACACCCATAGTACCACTGATCCAGTTCCACGAGTCACTTTCTGGTCCTGAGCCCTTTTTGCACACAAAGTTCTCATCATCAGTCCCAGGCCAGGATGGATGAAGCTGCTGCCCTCCACCAAGATGGATTCAAGTGGGATTTAGTCCACTTGAGGACCATCACCCTTCCCTGTGGACTTTGCCATCGAAAGCCAGGGTTGTCAGGTTAGTTAAACTCTGCCCAACAATCGGTATCGAATCACTGGAAGTTGGTCTACTCCCGTGATGGCAAACCTTGGCACACCATCTGTTCTTGGACTTCAGTTCCCAGAAGCCCAAGTCCCTGTGAGTCCATACAAATGGGTTTACCGCAGAGTAGACCAGTGATACCAAACCTTGGCATTCCAGCTGTTGGACTTCAATTTCTAGAAGCCAAAATCCTTGTGAGTCCACATGAGTAGGTTTACCGCATCAATATTCTTTAGCCTTAGGGGTTAAAATGAGGGCAATTTTTTCAGAAGTTCCAACATGCTTCCCCTTGTCTGAGTAGACCATCCTTTTTTCTTGACACAAGGAAGGCACTGAGTTTCTTTCCCCCTCGCAAACAATGCAGTACAGAAGTCTCGGTTTAGAACTGTGGTCTGCCTCCATCTCAAAGCAATTACTTGATCCCAAAAGCATGTGTAATGGGAAGGAGGTATTTTCCAACAAGCCTTATTTTTGCAATAAATCTGCTAAATAGGAATGTTCAGTGGCCACATAGAAATTAGCTAATCACATCTAATAACTAAAACCACACACAGAAATGTAATACGTTGTGATCATTTGTGTTGTTACTTCCAATATTCATATAGTCATATTCAGGTACAAAGAATCACATGAACAAACTGCCTTGCTTTGGCAAATCGGTGGGGGTGGGGGGTGGGGTTCCATTGTTTGCAACCATTGTATCTGTTGCACATAACACGATCCCCACAAAGTCTTATATGTCTACAATTTTGCGCTGCTACTAAACCTCTGGTGAATTTGTCCTCATGAAATTGATTTCTCAAGTCTGTCCACCAGCAGGTGGCATTTAAAAATCAAAAATGAAGAAACAACTATGATAAAATAACCAAGAAGCCACTCAATAAACTTCAGCGTGGTCTTATACTCATGGTTGAAAAAAACTGTCGGGATAGCCTAGTTAGTAGAACCAGAATAGGGTTCACACTGAAACCAATATCCTATTGAATATACCTTATTTGAATATACATTCTTCTTCAAGTGTCCCAGCTCTTGGGGACATGAAAGGAGTCTCATTTGGGCATTCCCGAGTGGAATTTCTTCCGCAAAAATCCTTTCAACCCAGAATAATTTCTGACACAAAATTATTATTACAGCAAAACCCCGTATAATGATTTAAATTCATTCCATAGGTCTGTTCACTGTGCAATTTTGTTGTTGTACAATTTTTCCTATGAAACGATTTTTCTTCTTCTTGCTAAGCATTTTTCCCCATTGAGAAAATTGTTGTATGATTTTCTCCCACAGGAAAAATCGTTCTGCGGGGCACCCACTTTCTTTAAAAACCTAATTGTTATGTGATTGAGTTGCTATATGGGGCGTTCGTTATATGAGGTTCCATTGTATTATTCAATTGCTGTACCAGATTCCAAATATTGGCTATCATCATGGGAACAGGGTGGTCAGGGTAGTTAACTACCGCCTGACAATCCGGGACCACTTCGGTGGGAAGGTAACAGCGTTCCATGCGCTCCGGTGTCTAGTCATGCCTGCCACATGACCATGGAAACGTCTGCAGAAGCAGACAGCGCTGGCTCTTCGGCTTAGAAACAGAGATGAGCACTGACCCCTAGAGTCAGATACGACTGGCTTTCGAGCAAGGGAAACCTTTAGCTTTACTTTATTATCATAGTAGAATAACCTGGCCAGACTTTTTGAATACCAGAACAATTAGATTTCAGCCAGGAAGTAACATGTATAGAGTTAAGTAGCTCAGCGGCTATACAGCAGCAGAGCTATAAGTTGGGAGTTAGAATTTTCATTATGTCTCCCAAGAAAAGAGACAGCCTATGTCCATAGTGGTGAACCTTGGCTCTCCAGCTGTTCTTTGACTTCAATTCCCAGAAGCCCTGATCAACAGGTGTGCTGACTTGGGCTTCTGGGGATTGAAGTCCAAGAACACCTGGAGTGCCAAGGTTTGCCACCACTGGCCTATGTAATCATGGGCAAGCTACTCAGTCCCAGGGTTCCCCAAGAAGAAGGGAATCGTAACACACTTTTGTGCATGTTTTATCTAGAAAACCCTGAAAAGAACCACCATAGGTCCGAAGTGACATGATGGCACACAATTATATTTACTATTAGAGTTGATCAGGACAGTTATGCATTCATCTCCAAAATAATGTAAAGCCCAGGTGGACACATGACAATTTGGCTGTGCCTCTTGATACAGCCTGCTGTGTGTTGCCACCTTGATATGAAGGATTACGTTTCTGCATGCTATCAACAATCCTATATTACTGCACATTCCATGAGGGATGCAACATTTCTGTGTGCATGCACCTAGCCACCTGTACAAAGAAAGGAAGCTGTCACATTGATGTAATATTCCAAAGTCAACGCAGAGCGGACAGTTGCGTGAAGACCTTTCGTGCCTCTTTTGAAACTTTGTAGCATGTACTGCAGAGTGAAATCAAATAAGCACGATAACATCTGTGTTTGCAGATGTTTCTGTAGACATGTGGCAGGCATGCCTCGACACCAGAGCACATGGAATGCTGTTTACCTCCCCACCAAAGTGGTCCATATTTATCTACTTGCATCTTTTTGCCTTTGAACTGCTAGGTTGGCAGGAGCTGGGACAGAGATGGGTGCTCATTCTTTCGTGAAGTACTCAGGTCTCAAATGGCTGGCCTGCCGAACTTCTGGTTGTCAAGTTCAGCATCTTAACCGCTCGAGCCACTGCAGTCATCGAGACTTGTTACCAAAGCCAGCCTGCGCTCCACAAACTTGTCTAATCCCCCTTCAAGGCCAATCAAATTGGTGTATTTCATACATCTTGTGGCAGTGAATTCCCAAGTTTATGTGAAAACGTCCTCCTTTTCCTTGTCTTCATTCTCTCAGTGATTGATACCAAGTTCTGTTGCATCAAAATGGAAGAAGCCTCTCCCAGCCAATCTTCTTCAAAACATGCCTTATTTTATGCAATTCTATCATGTTCTCGCTTGTCTTTTTCTTTTCGCAAACCTCTGTGGCTGTTTCCCCTCCTATGATTTTACCCCCAAATCCATGTTTCGCTCCAAGGTGGTCTATGCTAAATGACCCATTTCTGCTAATGGCTTCCTTTAATCCCTTAAATAAAATGTGTCAAAAGCCACAAAAGGGTTTTCTTTTCTTTTAAAGCAGAGCCACTTACTTGCCTGTGGAATGTTCTTGTGAAGGTTAATAACATTTAGAATGCTTCCCCTCCCCTCATCCCCTTTTTAGTATATGTGAAGCAAAACAGGAATAACATTGCAAAATTGTTCAGAAAAAGGAGATGTCTGCGCGCGCGCGCGCACACACACACACACACACACACACACACACACACACACACACACACACACACACACACACACACACACACACACACACACACACACACACACACACACACACACACACACACACACACACACACACACACACACACACACACACACACACACACTCCCATTCTGCTGCTAGATAAGATGACCTTCTCACTGTATGGTAAAACAAAACTGCTTAGCTCCTTAAAAAGCTGAGGTCGTTCTTCAACTACAGAAGTACCGGTATGTTTGGCTCTTGTTGAAAATGAGAATTACACTAAACCTTTTCATTTCCTCATCAAGACTTTTGACGTCTCCAAAATTATTAATAATATGTATAAAACACCATAACCATGAACTTTCAGTAGTGAAAACATTGTACTTGGTCCAGAAGCAAAGGAGCCAATATACTGCATAGAACAAAGATTCTCAACCTACGGCCCAGGGGCTGTACCTGGCTTGCGGCACCATTTCATATGGCCTGCACCGCCACCACTGGAAGAGGACGCGTTTTACGGCAGCATTTATGGTGGGGGGAACCACCAGTCCAGCCCACTCAGCTGTCTGAGGGGGCGTGGTCTGACCCATGGCTTGAAAATGTTGAGAACCCCTGGCATAGAATCACAGTTTGAAGGGACTTTTTAAGCTTTCAAATCCAATCCTCTGCTCAATGTAGGAATCCAAATCAAAGCAGATCTGACAGGTGATTGTCCAATTCTCTCTAGAATGCCTCCAGAGCTGGAGCGTTCACCATGACCTGAGAGGATAGGTTCCGTTGTTGTACTGCTCTAACAGTTAAGAACTTTTCCTGATATGAAAGAGCTTTATGGCAAGAACAAACATTCTTGAGGGTACAGAAGAGCAAAACCAAATTAGGAGGTGGAGGAAGGAGCTCACTGGACAAGGAATAATATTAAAGGAGGGTATGGCTGAGGAACTCAACCTCCCCTACGTCACTTAGAGGACCCTGAATATGCTGAGGGTTGGAGTCCCTAAATGCAAGACCAATATGCTCAAGTGAGGGCTGCTGGCGGGCAACAACATGCTGCATGAATGTGGAGAGGTACAGAATCCATTGGCTCATTTGCTGGTGTTGATTACTACCATAAACATGTACGAAGGAGGGTTTAAGTTTGGCCAGCGACAAAGCTAAGAAGCTGGCTCTGTTTTGGCAGTTAAAAGTCTGACCTAGACATGAAAGAAGACAACTAGAAAAGCCTGGGAGGGTTGCCGTAAATTGGAATTGACTTTGTGGCACATAAATATCAGGTTGGGATATAATTATTATGATTAAACCAAATCTACCAGATTAAGATTAGCATAAAGTTTTGTTTTGGGTCTGCCTGAAGAAGTCGCCAGAGAAGCCGCCCAGAGTCGGGTCTTCCCGAGTGGGGCAGGGTATTAAATACAAATAAATAAATAAATAAATAAATAAGTCTGACCTAGGCTGCTTTTGTTTTTAGGGCCAACAGCAGCAGCTAAGCAAATCTACCAATCCCAAGCATCGCTGCTATTTGGGGATTTCTTAGAATCCTCTTATAATCATTAAAAACCCTCATCTGAGGTTGCAGGATGTTATGGGCTATAATTCCTGCCATAGGATTAAGGCACATGCTGGCGCTTGCTAACTGGCTCTAGAGTTTGTTAGTGTCTAAACTTTGGCATAAAGTTGAAAGTAGGAGCTTCTAAACATGCCCTCCTGTCACTTTCCCCAAAGCTAGGCCAATCCTTTTTAATACTTTTGTACCTCAAGGGCTTCCCCTTCTTTCCTCATCATACATCCTGTGTGCCTTGACATTCACTGGCAGAAATCTTACTACACAGTAATACATTCCCATATTGTTCCCATGTAGTATGCAGATTTAAAGGCTGTTCAGAGGCAGTGAATTCAACTCTATTGTACATGTGCTTTCTGCTCTATACACAATGGTTGCACAGATACACAAAGTGTTTCAAACTGGAAAATTGTTATCTCAGTCTGGCCAGGTTATAAAGCATGGTAATAGAACAGACCCTACTGCCAGTGACTCAACGCTGAGTGTCACAATCTTGAGTGTCGAAGTCCACAGGGATGGGTGATGGTCCCCAAGTCGATTAAATCCCACTTGAATCCATCTTGATGGAGAGCAGCAGCTTTTAGGGCTCTTTGTGTGCATAAAGGGCTCAGGACCAGAAAGTGACTCGTGTAACTGGATCAGTGATACGAGTGTTACACTGCAACGTGGAAAGCAGATGAAAGGCCACTGCATTATATTCTCAGGATAGTCTTCATGGCCGATCACCATGAGGATTGCCAATATTCGGATTTGGATATGGCAGAAAGAGGAGGAGGAGGAGAAATCTCAGAAATTTTAAGAGTTTCATTTCTTCAGGTGCTTCCAAGACTGTACAGCCAAATGCACAACTCTAAAATCATACCAGAAGTTGGGATGCAAAATGGACACAACTGGAGATCTGTAATCAATTTTGAAATTTACTTTTGGGTTTTCCCATTTTCATCCCTAGTCTCTCTGATGCTAACACAGAATTTTTTTACAAAATACTGTATGCACAATGCTGCACATGAGAAAAAGAAACAGATTGCAATGAGAACCAAACTACATCCTCTCATTCACAAATTATCTCAATGACACAAAATGGTTCTTACCCTTTAGAATTGACAGTCTCATTTGGTTTTTGAAGCAACTGGGATAATGTTGCGAACAGCTTCAGACGCATCCGGGCATCTTTGGATGTCTGAAGAGATGTTTTGAGAATGCGGAAAAAATCCCCAAGAACTTCACCTATTACAGGGCCTAGAACATAGAATTGGAATCGTTGGCCAAGACGCAATTTAGTGTCCGCACATCACAAATAACTGCATACACAATTGCCACAATGGCATCAATGCACAAGCAATCACTTAAGGGAATCCCTAAGTTGGTTATTCATGAGGCACTTAGAGATCTATTAAGGATTGACCTTATGGACAGAAGACTGCACAAGCACAATCACTTGTGCATTCTTTTATGAGCAGAACAACACTTTGTGCAAGGGTGATCAAGCATTCTCCCCTTCCACAGTGGCTTAGAAAATATAACCCCCTGACAACGGGAGCTACACAAGCATAAGGATCCAATCGGAACAAATGAATTCTGTTCTTAACACAATTTCCAAACCTTACATCAAAAAGACTTAGCACTGGGAATTTTAGTCTACAAACATCTGGAGACCCCAGGTTGGGAACCATTGAGTTTAGACCAAGGTTTCTCAATCTTGGGCCACCAGGTGTTCTTGGACTTCAATTACATGAAGCCCAAGTCAGCATACCTGATGATCATGGCTACTGGGATTTGAAGTCTGAGAACATCTGAAGGCCTAAGGTTGACAAACCCTGTTTGCTTTAGGGCTGGCAAGGCACAAAGATTATATTCACATGCAATACTTTTAGTGTTATGTCCACAAGCTAGAAGGCAGCCAAACAGCACTTGGGGCTGGCTGGCTCTCTCTTTCACACATACACAGAAAGAGCTGAGGGAAAGGACTTCAGGTACCTGAATGAGTGGCGATGACATCCAGCTGCAGTACTTCTGGAGAGAAAGAGGTCCAGCGATCAAGAGTTTGAGATACCCATTCCATAAGCTGAGCTATATGCTGTCGGTATAGCCCAACAGTACCTTCCAGTTGTTGCACCCGAGCTAATGAATTCATTGCATCGTCTAACTGTTGGACGGAGAAAAGAAATAAAAGTGTCAAGTGAGGCCACTCAGCTGATCCAACAAGTCCATATTCTCCAAAGGGTAGGATTTACCCCGATCGGAAAATACTGTGATTATAGCAACTAAAATAATTTCAAAAATCTAACACAAAAGGACAACAAACTGAGAAAACCTCAAAAGTCAAAGTGCACCACACAAGTAAAGAAGGCTTAACCTGTTCATGAG
The DNA here is from genome assembly GCA_030440675.1 of Furcifer pardalis. Classification (NCBI taxonomy): domain Eukaryota; kingdom Metazoa; phylum Chordata; class Lepidosauria; order Squamata; family Chamaeleonidae; genus Furcifer; species Furcifer pardalis. Next base: position 11,977,579 of record CP126900.1, on the reverse strand, counting down.
AGAGAGAAAGGTAAGATTCTCAGTATTATAATGAATGTACTGGTCAGTTAGGTAAAGCCTTCTGTTTATCAGAGTACTGTATGTTAATCTGAATGCTATCTATGCTGGGCAGCTATTTGAGACCTGTCTTATCAACCTGCCTTCCTTCATAATCATCTTCTCTCAGGGAATGTATTCTTTCAAATAAACAGATCTCCAGACTAAAAGCTGAGACCACCCTGCCTTTGAATCAAGCTTAAACATTTTTGTTTCTAACGTCATCGTTTCTGACTCCCATGCATAAAAATAACACAAAGTTAGCCTGCACTAAAGGCACAGTTTTAAAGCTAACTTTCAAAATTATGACTGTTTGGAAAGTGCCTCTCGGAGTGACAAGAGTCATAAATATCACCTCTTGTTATCCTGCCCAGAAGCAACAGACCAGGAAGTAAAGTAAGCATTAAACTTAGGAGTAGGTCAGGAAATACACCAAAGAGTATTATAAAAAGATAGTTTCCTGATTTATTTGGCATTTGAATTGGGAAGAAAGTGATTTATGATGGCATGATAATCATCACACACAAAAATAAAATAATAAAACAAAAGACCAGTCTTCATCAAAGGCATCTCCAGCTCTTAATCTTCAATTTTAAATAAATGAAACAGTTTAAAAACTAGGATTAGCATAGAGGTAAAAAGGCTAAAGACAAGGCTACATCCCTTAACAATCAATCAATCAATCACTTTGTTATGTTTCCAAGCAGGACCAGCACAGTAAAGCGAGAGGTAAGTTTAAAAATTTAAATGTTTAAATTGTGTTTAAAATATATTATTTAGAAAATATATCGAGGTAATTTTTTAAAAAACTTAAATGTTTAAAATGTAGTTAAAATATATTATTTTTTAAAAATTTCCATTCAAAATTAAAATTGAATAAAATCAGTTTTTACAATGGGTGCTACAGTGACTGCTACTGCAATATAGAATTCATGGTTAGTGCCACTGTCCTGTTAGAATTGTTCTTCTAATCCTGATCGGTGCAGCACAAAACTTGGCAGTATTGCGGGTAAAAGCGGGATTTTCGTCTGATAGTAGCCAGTGAGTGAAAGTGCTGTTTGACCGACCAGGATATTTGCAGAGAAGTGGAGATATGAGTTGATCTCAGATATCCCATACAGAAAGGACAGGTGCTTGCTCTTTGGACTTTGCTATTATCTAAACTCTCCTCAAATAGACTCTCTGGGTAGTGCCGCTGTGTTGTGACCATGCCCACTGGATGTAAAAAAAAAATCAGCGTTGTTCTGAAAAGTAGCCTCTAATAATGACTCCCTTTTTTTCATGCTGAAATCATGTCATTCTTTTGTATTGTGCCCAATATACTGTACCAGCACGCACCTGGCTGGACCACACACCCTTGGCGCTTCCAGTGGTGAGGTCCTCACCGTGGGCCAGATTAATTGGTGCTGTGGGCCAGATCCAGTCCACAGGTGCAAATCCCTGGGCTAAACATTAGGAATCATATTGTATATTCATTGGGAGGTTCCTCTCACTTTTGTGACAGTTCACACTGTGTGTGTGTGTAAGAGAGAGAGAGAGAGAGTGTGTGTGTGTGTGTGTGTGTGTGTGTGTGCGCGCGCGTGCGCGCGCGCATGCATGTGTTATTAAGATCATCTCTTCTGTAATTATTTTGGAAAACCCACTGAGGCCTTTTCTCCACAACCAGTAGCTCCAGGACATTTAAAAAAAAATCCGGCCCTTGAGACCTCTTCTTTATGGATAATCTTTCCCAGCCAGGGAAGCTTCAAACAAAGGATTTCTAAGGAAGCCCAGATAGGATTCTGAAATCCTGCCGGGGAAACAGAGTACGGTGCATAATTAGTGACGATAATTAGGCAAGTCTTGATTTTTGGCTTTCTACCCAGCAGCTTATAGAATAAGCATAACTTAGTAATAGGAAACATGCTTTGCATTTAGAAAGACCTCGTAATCAACCCCTGCCATTTCCACCAGCATGAAATGAAACAACTGGATGGAGAGATGCTTCTGTAAAGACCCTGGAGAATTCCCGCAAGACAAGACTAGACTGGACCACTTATCTTATTTAGTACACAGAGGTTATGTCTTTCTAAAGAGTCATGAGAGACTCCATAAAAGCTGCCCTGTCAAGATTACCTTTTCATGTAAGTGTCCAACATTTGGTGGTATTGCCATTATTGTTACCAAAATCTTGATTAGTTGAAGGCTTATTTCTTTACAGTCTTCTTGGCACACTTCGATTAGATTTTCCACGCAGCAAAACAACTGTGTCACATAGAGGACCTAAAAAATACAGAAAGGGAGTAAATATTTGCACAAGGCATAAGTTTTCTCAAGGTATATGTCACAATCTGCTTCGTTTTGTTCCAGTCCAAACAATTTTCTCTTATGGTACACAAGATTCTTTCTACCATGAAAGGCCATTTCCACTGATTCTAACACTTATAACTTCTTCTTGTCTTGTATCGGATTCCAAATATCGGCGATCATCATAGCAATCAGCCATTAAGATTGTCCTGGGAGCAATATAATGCAGTGGCCTTCCATTTGCCTTCTGCATCTCAGTGTGACACCTGTACCACTGATCTAATTCCACGAGTCACTTTTTGGTCCTGAGCCCTTTTGGCACACAAAGTCCTCATTGACCCCAAGCCAGTATTGATGAAGCTGCTGCCCTCCATTAAGATGGAGTCAAGTGGGATTTAATCCACTTGAGGACCATCAGGGTTGTCAGATTAGTTAACCGCCACCTGATGATCAGCACTGAATTGTAACTAACACGATGAAAAAAAGGAAGGCGACTGGTCATGGCAGGGATTCTCAACCTGCGGTCTGTGGGCATTTCATGTGGTCCCCACACTGCCTTCACCGCACCCGGAAGTGCCATGTGCTGGAGGAAGGGCAAAATGGCCGTTCGGCCCCTGAAGCTGTCTGAGGGAGTGTGATTCGGCCCTTAGCTTAAAAAAATTGAGAACTCCTGGATCATAGAAATCCTCCTGACTGAAAGTAATAATCAGTGTTGCAAAGGCAGCATGAAAACAGCTTTAAAAAAAATTAAAATGTTTATTAAATTTTCAAATAAAAATAAAAAATTAACTTTACAAAAGTAGTCGCATAATTCTTCTAATTTGTAGAAAAACATATAAAATGACATAATCAATATGAAAACAAGTTTGCAACTATATAATATCTATGGACCCATGCTGAATAAATGTCCAAGGATTTTGGAGGTTTGGATCAGGGATAGTTTTAGCTCCCCCCCCCCTCCCCCTTACCTCTTCAGATCGCTGGCAGATTTCAGGTCGGGAGAGCATGTTAGCAAGGTAAACCAGATGAGGGTGCAGGATTTTCCTTGGGGAACCTTGTATTATTGCTGTTAGAACCATCAGGTAAGATGGCATAGGCGCTTTCTCAAGGTCAGACACGATTAACTTCAGAGACACTGCTGGGCTAACAAAAACGCCAATCAGCTCCGCTGCTTCCAGACACTGTGAAAAGGAACGCATCACACCAATTGGACAGATCGATCAAACACAACATAGTAAAGGTAAAGGCCGCCCTTGCTCAAAAGCCAGTCGTATCTGACTCTAGGGTTTGGTGCTCATCTCCGCTTACAGCCAAAGAGCCAGCGCTGTCTGTGTCTGCAGACGTTTCCGTGGACATGTGGCAGGCATGACTAAACACCAGAGCGCGTGGAACACTTGTTGTTAAGTGCCATCCAGTTAGAACTGATTCATGGTAACCCTAATAGGACTTTTAAGATACAGCATGTGAGATATTTAAGGAGATGTTTAACCAATTCCACTCTCCCAATAGAGCTTCTATGGTGCAGTGGGGATTTGAACCCAGGCTTCCTGAGTCCAAGACCATCACTCTATCCACTACACAGCACTGGACGGATGGGGAGCTTTGGATTGGCAGCTGCTGATCTAACATTAAGTAAAGGTAAAGGTCACCCTTGCTTGAAAGCCAGTCATATCTGACTCTAGAGTTCAGTGCTCATCTCTGTTTATAGCCAAAGAGCCAGCGCTGTCTGCGTCTGTAGACATTTCCGTGGACATGTGGCAGCCATGACTATACACCGGAGTGCATGGAACATTGTTTACCTACCCACCAATGTGGTCCCTATTTATCTACTCGCAAATTCTTGCTCTCGAACTGCTAGGTTGGCAGGAGCTGGGACAGAGAAAGGAGCTCATTCCGTTGTGCAGTACCCAGGTCTCGAACTGCTGACCTGCCGACATTTCAAATATCAAGTTCAGCATCTTAACCACTAAGCCACCGCAGTTCCACAAAACACAACATGGCCATTTGTAAAAAAAATAAAGTGAGGATGTCAGCTGCCCCCCCCCCCTCCTTTTAATGCTTCAGAAATTGCCTCATAGGCTTTTCCATTCCTTCACTCACTCAGGATCATATGCATGACAAAGTTGTCTTGAAGGGTAGTGAGAAAAGCTCAGAGTGAATGCTCATATGCCTTCTTTCAACACTAGGCTTTCAAACCAAGACAATTGTGGGGACGCAGAAATGAAACACATTATGCCCAGTGTTAACAGGAGATCTTAGCTGGCTGTCAGGCAGAAGTCTACTCAGACTTTATTCATAAGGTTTATTCTGTAAAGTACCTTTGTGAGAACTAGTAAAGGTAAAAGTCACCCTTGCTCAAAAGTCAGTCGTGTCCGACTCTAGGGTGCAGTACTCATCTCCGTTTATAGAGCCAGTGCTGTATGTGTCTGCAGATGTTTCCATGGACATGTGGCAGGCATGACTAGACAAGGGACGCTGTTTACCTTTCCCACAGAAGTGGTCCCTATTTATCTACTTGCATTTTTTTGCTAGGTTGGCAGGACCTGGGACAGAGACGGGAGCTCACTCCGTCCTGCAGCACTCGGGTCTCGAACTACTGACCTGTCAACCATGCAGTGGTCAAGTTCAGCGTCTTAACCACTAAGCCACTGCAGTCCCTAATCAATGGTCACTAAAGTAATGGCAGAGTAAAGAAGCAAAATCTGTGCAAAGGTAGTGAATAATAATAGGGAAAGTGCACATTATTTTTTCACAATAATTGTGAGAAATATTGCATAATAATAATATCAAACAAGGATGTGCAACTTCTTAAGAGAGAAATTTTAAATGGCAGATAAAACTAATAATGTAGTGGATGAAATATTTTTTCCCACATGCAGAAAAACAGTAAGAATTAAGCATTAACGTGTTATATTTGAATACTAATTAAGGCTATCACATGGAACAGGCATAACTCAATATTAAGGGAGGATTTAGACTGCAGAGAGAGAGAGGGAAAAAGAGATAACATGAGAAATTAACCTGAAAGGGCAGGAACTGCGCATAGTTTGAAAGTGGAATTTATCCCTCTAAGGCATTTATACTTTAATCACCTCTTATTTCTAAGAGGCTGTTAGTGCTGTGTTTGGCTACCACCGCAGGTGAAACGCAATCTCATCATCAATGTATAATAATATCAGACAGAAAATTTTTAAGTGAATCATGTAAGTTTCTCATCTGTTGATCACATTTAAGGATCACTCCTCACACATTTTAAAATCACTGCAGGCAGGAAGCAAGAGATTATGGTCTCAACTACAGCTAACTACTGAATCACTATAACAATAATTTTGTGTCAGAAATTATTCTGGGTTGAAAGGATTTTTGCTGGAGAAACTCCACTCAGGGGACGTCCGAATGAGGCTCCTTTCACGTCCCCAAGATCTTTTCCCACCAAAGTGCCCCCTATTTATCTACTTGCAATTTCTTGCTTTCAAACTGCTAGGTTGGCAGGAGCTTGGACAGAGATGGGAGCTCAAACTGTCATGCAGTACCTGGGTCTCGAACTGCTGGCTTGCCGGCCTTCCAGGTAACAAGATGAGCTTCTTAACCACTGAGCCACCGCAGGCGTATTACTGAAACACTGAGACCTACCTAAGTGTTGACTTGCCAGAATTTAATTTTTATGTGGATTTCACCATTAGATTTTGGTCCAAGGATGTGGACACATCATGTGTAATAAGAGTAGCTGCCGTGGACCACAGTTTGAAAGCAAGAAATTGCAAGTAGGTACACAGGTATCCCTTTGGCAGGAAAAGTAACAGCATCCCGTGCACTTTGGCATCGTCGTGCCTGCCACATCACTACAGAAACGTCTACAGATTCAGAACGTGTTTGGCACCTTGGATGTAAAAGGAGATGAGCACTGCCTCTGGGACCGGGTCACAGTTTTTCAGTCAGCTTTGAGGGCCCGATGGCCATTTTTCCCTGCCTGCACAATGGGGGGTGGCCATTTTATTCCAACAGCTTCAAAGAGGTGGCCATTCGATTTCTCGAATGCCCTTGGAGGGGTGGGGCACATGAAATGGCACCATGGGCTGGATCCGGCCCATGGGCCTTAGGTTGGGAACTCCTGCCCTAGAGTCAGACATGACTGGCTTTTGAGCAAGGGAGACTTCTACTTACCTTTACTATGGGGAAAACCCTTTACAATACAGCATGCAAAATACAAGACTTCTTTTTTAAAATCTTGACTACATAGTAATTACTGTAGTTAAAATATGGGGAATTAGATAGCTGCCATTTTAGGGCAGTAGGAGACTCCTGGGGGAGGCTTTACTTACATGCCTAACCACAATTCTGTGCTCATCGGAGCAGACTCTGTACAAGGTCCTGAGAAGCAGTTCCATGTGTTGTGTCATATGGTCTTCTGCATGGAGCAACAGGATTTTTAGAAGCTGAGATGCCTTTATTCTGGTGCCTTCGACCCAATCTGACATATCGTGACAGAGACCTGGAAGTATTTTGAAGAGGTTTCTGTTCACAAGCTCCCGGCAACCCAGTTCCGGGCGTGTCACTAGGACAGTAAAGAAACAGAAAACAGTGAGGATTTAGGACGGAGGGGAAATGCTTACAAAAATCTTCTAACCTAAACCTTCTTAAACCTTTACAACAAATACAGTCAAACCTCGCATAAAGAGCGCCTCGCTTAAAGAGTAACTTGCTTAAAGAGCAGATTTTTCTCTGAATGTTCGCTTTGCTTAACAAATAAAACCAACCAAAAACTCACTTAACAAATAAATCGGGGTTCACAATCCCTTCCACAATTGATCAGTTACAATGGTGTTTCACTTAAAGAACAAACTCGCTTAAAGAGCAATCCTGTGGAACACATTATGCTCTTTAAGCGAGGTACAACTGTATACTCAACATTTCTCAAAAGCAGATCTGCCTGCGGTTTTTTTGTTAGGCGAAGCTAATGAAAGATGCCCAGGATAACGAACTAAAAATGTTCATTACCTGGGGTTTACATTGACTGGGTATAGCCTGGTAACCAAAAAACCCTGCATAACGAAAAAACTTTTTGTTATGCAGGGTATCGCCATTGCCTAACAAACGATTCGTTATGCGATTTTTTCATTATACGAATAATAATAATAATAATAATAATAATAATAATAATAATTATTATTATTATTATTATTATTATTATTATTATTATTATTATTATTATTATTATTATTATTATTATTATTATTATTATTATTATTATTAGACTTATACCCTGTGCATCTGGAATGGACTCCCACTCTACATTAAAATATACTGCATTCTCAAATGGGTTCCAATGTTTATTAATATTTACTGTCCTTTTCGAGACTATAAGCCCAAGATACAAACTTCAAAATGAAAAAGAAATTTATCCGGTTCCAATAACTGGAGCATAACATGTTCTTCGGCTGAAGATGATGATGACTCTCCCCAAAGAAAGCCCTGAAGCCATTTACTAGCTTGGCATGTAACTCTGCTTGTGTCCCTATCCAGTTGTGCTTTTTTTCTTTTTCTTAAATGAAGCTAAAGTTAAACAGGATACAGAACACAGAAGTATTTGTGAAGCACCTACTTAAAGGGTAGACTCTTCAAAGGCACTATGAGCCCAGGTTTCTTTTTGTCATGGAAGAGAGCCTTTGGATTATGGAAATTGACAGCAAACAACAAAGAGGTCAAATAGAGAAATCTTGCCTCAGAAGAAAAAGATCCAGAGTGGCATCCTGTTTAACCAGAGGCGCAGTTTTTCAAAAGATCTTGACTGGCCCTTTTCAACAGTTCCCTTCATTATCTGACGCACAAATACAGCTATTTCATCCACATATCTCACTGCTGTCAAAGCTTCCCCCCACCGCTTCTCCAACCTGTCTACATCCCGTTTCCTAAGGCGAAGTGTTTATTCCCCCTTCGTAGAAAAGTCCTCCCCTGGTTTAAAATGGCATTTAATTTCTTCCTGGCAATCTCTGTCACTGTGAGATCAAAGCGTGGGGAGGAAGAGGTGTCAGGTTTAAGCAGAATTGCTCCATCCATGGTATGTGTACTTGAGAGGTGAAATAGTTCATTCTTTATAAATCATTTGCATTGTTTGTTTTAATAAAAGGAGGAAAAGCAGATATTAAGATACAAACTCTATGCCAATGATGGTGAACCTTGGCACTCTAGGTGTTCTGGAACTTCAATTCCCAGAAGTTCTGATCAGCAGGAGTGCTGACTTGGGCTTCTGGGAATTGAAGTCCAAGAACACCTGGAGAGTCAAGGTTTGCCATTACTGCTCTATGCAATGCTGGGCATTGAAATTGGGGCTGTCGTACAGAAAAATAATCTTGTTCACGTAGGCCAGGGGTTCTCAACTTTTTAAATTCGTGGGCCAGACCACGTGCCATCAGATAGTTGAGTAGGTTGGACTGATGGTTCCCCTTGCTTTTAATGCTGCTGTAAAACGCAACCGCTGCTGCAGGTGCATTTAGATAAATGCAGCTGCAATTAGGGCTGTCATAAACATGTCTGCTTCTGGTGGTGGACCACATGAAATGGTGCTCATAGGTTAAGAACAGCCAATGTAGGCAGACTAATTAAGTTTCAATTGACTCGGGCCCTACAGAACATGACTTCAGAGAAACCAGCTTCCTTTGTTCTAAAAACACAGTACCTCATTTACTTCTAAAGCAGACTTATTTGACTGTAATCCATTAATTCAGATGTACTAGACCAAATGGGCAAACCCAGCAGTTTGAAAGAAAAGGATTTGCAAGTAGCTAAACATGTACCACTTCGGCAGGAAAGGTAACAGCTTTCCAGTGTCTAGTCATGCCTGCCACATGACCATGGAACCATCTCAGGTACAGACGGCAGTGGCTCTTTGTAAATGGAGATGAGCACCGTACCCTAGAGTCGGAGACAACTGGTTTTCGATCAAGGGGGTTAAAAAGATGCAGACACCCCTGTAAAGCTTTTAATTTTTAAAACTGCAGCCATTATCATTTACCACTGCTTCCACTTTTTACACTAGAGTAGCAACTCCTCAAACCTGCTTCACCATTGCTCCACAGTAAATTTTGTTCTCTTCACTTTTCTTAATGAAAATGCCAGATACCTTGTGCTTATGCAGAACTGGATTTACTGTTCTCTTCTTTTGAGACATGGTATAAATTTACTAGGTCAAATGCCTCGAAGACTCTGTGATTTGCTATTAATCCTTTCCCGGGAGATTTAATTAGAAGACGTTCGAAGACATCCAGCACCAAAAGACAGTTCCAAGTAGGCAGCTGGGGTATCGCCCAGTCTTGTGATCTATACTTGTTTTGCAAAGAACGTTGTCTGATGTAGCTTGCAACACACTTAACGTATTCTCCAACTCCCTCTCCTGTTTCAGATTTTAACCTTGGCTGTTAAGTTTCAAATGATCACTTGCTAAAACTGCTAGAGCTAGTCGAGAAAAAAGTGTCTCAAGATTGGCATTATGTGCAACTACAAAGAAACCTGATTAAATGAAATACGTTGTCTCGCCACGAGAAATGGGAGCATTACAGTGCCCTTTCAAGGCCCCAAAGTGCTGGGTTTTTATATATGCATGTCTTCGAAACTTACTGTTAAAAGTATGTCAAAAGGAGGGGGGAAAGTAAAGCTCAGGAAACTCGTTTTCACATATCTGGTGTAATATTCAGGCACCACTTTTGGGCACGGATAACTGGGCATGTTATGGACAAACAGGTTCCAGTATAGACACTGAGCTGTGTTAAAATGGCAGACCTGGATCCAATTTGGAACATGAGGAAAACTGCAGAAGCTTGGACGATACCACTCCTCTTTCCACCACTGCACAATCTTGCAACTGGTTGTACTACCAAACTCATTTTACCGACCTTGGAAGGATGGAAGGCCGAGTCAACTTTGAGCCCCAGTCAGGATTGAACTGACGTCCTTTTGGTTGCAGTACAGGAGTTTGACCACTGCACTACCAAGGCTCTGAGACAAAGACAAAGGATTGTGATCCAGTCTTTGTCAGACTCTGAGGATGACCTGGGTCAGGGGCACTTCCTGTGCCTAGCCCAGTTCTGCCTGCACCAGAACCTGAGAATGTCCTGAGCTAGGAATCTCAGCCTGCTTCTGGCCCTGGCAGATGACCTGTCAAATCAGAGGTCTGACTCTGACAGTGATCAGCCCTCAGTCAGGGGAAAGTGCAGAAGGCAGCTACACCTGAGACACAGGCAAGCTAGAACTAAGTATAGGAGAAGGCTCCCAGCTGACAGTAATTAGCTGGGAGGCTTATAAGCAAGCTTGTTGCAGTCTTCCAGGGTCTGTACAATTCTTCAGTGCAAAGTCTGACATCCTGCTTGACTTTGGATAACCTGACCTACCTGCCGTGACCCTGACTTCTCTGCCAACCCCAAGTACATCCTTTGGAATAGACACTTGCTTGAACTACCAGTAACCAGACCTCAGCTGGTTACTGGTAGTTCTTTGGACTTTGCTATTATCTGAACAATCCTCAAACAGACTCTCTGTGTAGTGCTACTGTGTTGTGACTGTGCCCACTGGGGTGGGTTAGCACAGCTCCATCACAAAGTCTCCAGATATAAAAAGAAATCAGCTTTGTTCTGAAAAGTAGCCTCTAATAACGACTCCCTTTTTTCATGCTGAAATCATGTCATTCTTTTGTATTGTTTTTACTGATTGTTTCATGTTCCTTTTAGTTTTAGGTATGGGGAGAATTGGTCTCTCTTTATAACAAGTCCAGACATTTTCCGTTTCACCAGTCAAGGACTCCAGTTCCTCTCAGCTTCTTAATGTTTTTAAAAAGTGCAGAAGTCTACAAACTAAAGTGTCTGACTTGAAGCAGCAGAATAGTCACCTCCTTTCCATAGAGTGTCACTGGGTACCCTGTGGGACCAGAATTATGCTCAGGAAGTAGGGATTATACTTCAAGAAAGATCTTTTTTTTTTGTTTGGCCCTGTATCTCTTTATAATATCATATCTCAAATTTTAAAAGACAAGGATTATTTTCTAAATCTGCTTTTGTATTTTACTCTTTAAAGAGGCAGTTGCACTATATCACATCAAACAAATGCTATAGACCCGACTTGAGGCAGGCATAATGAGTATTTTTTAAGCTATACTCACATCTCTGAGGATAATAAGGTGGCTGTGAATAAAAGTCAAGTTTATCTTTGATCTCTTCTTCATTTTCTTTTTCCCACTGCAAACCAACTTTCTTCCAATAGGTTAAAGCCAGCTCCCTACATGCAAACCAAAAGCACAGTACATATTATTTACTTTAAGCAACTAAACAAAAATTGTGCTAAGCAAGAGGCAAAAACTAGAAATCATTTTGAAATCATCTGTAGGTAGTAATTCTTAAAAGCCACCAATCTGGGGCAATATCTAACAATATCTGCATTTCAGACTATACTAGGATTGTATTCACAACTTACACTTGTGTTTACTATCTTACTTTACTTTCTCTCTGTGTATGTAACAGATTCAAGACTACACATAAAACTTCAGTAATGCCAGAGATCAACTCAAATCAGGTATGCTACAGTAAACGGAGTACAGTACTGTATTTATGCTTTCCAATGACAGCCAGTATCTAAACTGATTGAAGTGTCTCGAAGATCCCAGTTGTAAAATACTCTGGAAGCCAACTAACACTCTCAAGTCAGTTCTATAGCATCATCATCATCATCATCATCATCATCATCATTATTATTATTCTATTTGTATACCCACCCCAATCAGCATGTTTAAGCATTTAACTATTTCATATGATATAGTGCAGTGGTGGTGAACCAGTGGAACACATGCCAGAGGGCACTCAGAGCTCTCTGTGTGGGCATGCCCCAGCAGAGTTTTCCCCACCCTTCTGGCCAGCCACCCAATGGAAGCGCTTCCTCCCTCCCCCTACAAAGAATTCACCTCACCCCTCTGCCCAGCAGACCAATGGGAGCGCTCCCTCCCTCCCCCAACATTGAGTAAATCTTTATATATTACATTTTTATCCTGCCTTTCTGCCCTTGTGGAGCCCAAAGGTGATGTAATTTTTAAATCCAGAATTAATTAAAACATACAAATGAAAATACAGTGAAACCTCGCATAAAGAGCGTTTCACTTAAAGAGTAACTCACTTAAAGAGCAGAATTTTCTCTGAATGTTCGCTTCGCTTAACAAATAAAACCAACCAAAAACTCGCTTAACAAATAAATCGGGGTTCGCAATCCCCCCTACAATTGGTCACTTTCAGTGGTGTTTCGCTTAAAGAGCAAACTCACTTAAAGAGCAATCCTATGGAACGCATTATGTTCTTTAAGCGAGGTACAACTGTATTAGAAAAATACATTTCTTGTATTATATAACATATGATTTACTAAATGAGTAAAATCAACATTGGCTTTTAATTGGAAATGGCTTGACGTATCCACCCTGAATTTTACCAGCACAGCAAATTGCATGTCACAAGTTTGGACTCAACTGGCACTGCTGAGCACCAAAGCTTCTCCCACCCCTACTACTCATTAAGATCTGTAATAACCTTTACACAGGTTAGAGAGCATCTTCTGTAGAATAAAAGAACTTTATATTTTATCTGGATGAACCTTGTTTTTTAAAATGTTCTGCACATAGATAAGTAGTCTGATTAGACCTGGTGTCAGTTCATTCACCCCAAACAGCTACAAGCACAGGAAATAGCTTTGTACAAATGTTGGAGCCCACATATAGCCAAAGAGCCATCACTGTTTGCATCTGCAGATGTTTCAGTGGTCATGTGGCAGGCATAACTAGGCACCAGAGTGCACGGAACGCTGTTTACCTTCCCATGGAAGTGGTATCTCTTTATCTACTTGCAATTCCTTGCTTTTAAACTGCTAAGTTGGCAGGAGCTAGGACAGAAACAGGAGCTCATTCTGTCATGCCCAATCCTTCCAGCCGTCAAGTTCAGCATCTTAAACGCTGAGCCACTGCAGTCCCTAGTTTGCCCATAGGCTTCCAAGTAATCAGAAATCCCAGTTGTGAAAATTTTCTGATGGTGCGTAAGCCGCTATAAAAGCACTGATAAGCAACAGGCTGGGAGTCAGATTTCTCCCCAAGTATCCCCGGAGCGGCACAACTAGCCAAGAAATTATTTCTAAAAGATAGAACAAACAACCGAAAACTGGAAATGATCAGATTTCTACTTCTGTATTTGACTTTGGGGTGGAGGGAGGCTGTGACCTCCTCTAATTGCAAAACCAACTGCCTCCAGGAGTGGCAAAACATCTCTTTCTAGTCCACATTTTTCTCCTCTCTTGTTCTGCTTACTTGTTCTCATGCATTTCATCGGTAAGACCGCTGAGCAGCAGGGGGATTAACTTGTGAAAATAAGAATATCGGTCTCGCAGGTGCAGTAGCCACTCCCCGATTACACTGATAACAGCTTCCCTAACCTATTAAAAAAGGAACAAGAAAAAAACTAGATGGTGCATTCTACCTTCCGAAGCATGTAAAGACAAGCTATGGTACAGGAGAATCATACTGCTGGGGTTATTAAGGTTCTTTGTTTTTGACTGCATGAAGATCTTTCGGCATTGAAATGCAACTAACAATTACAGAGGCTGATCACATGATCTGAGAAAATGAGTCAAATCATGAGGTTTATTTTTCCCTCTAGAACAGGAGCGGACAACCTGTTTTGACCGTGGGCGTGACCATGCCCCCCAGATAGATGAACGGGCCCAGACACGAAGCGGGTGCATTTATGGCTGATGTAAATGCACCCACTTCCACGTTTACAACAGTTGCAGGTGTGTTTGCATATTGCATGGCCATGTTTTATAGATGATGTAAACGTGTCCACTTCCACTTCCGAGTGCGGCGGAGGCAGTGACGGGCTGGATGGGACGGCGTCAGGGGCCAGCCCACAGGCCGTAGGTTGGGAACCCCTGTTCTAGAACATACACCACAAGGATTTGTGCACATATCTGTAACCAAAAAGGCTAATCAAAAAGGTCCTCAAGGTTGTCCTTGCTCAAAAGCCCATCGTATCTGACTCTAGGGTTCAGTGCTCATTTGTTTATAGCCAAATAGCCAGCGCTGTCTGCATCTGCAGATGTTTCTGTGGTCATGTGGCAGGCTTGAATAGACACCAGAGTCCACGGAATGCTGTTACCTTTCCCACCAAAGTGGTACCTATTTATCTACTTGCAATTTCTGCTAGGTTGGCAGGAGCTAAGGCGGAGACAGTAGCTCATGCCATGGCGCAGCACTTGAGTCTTGAACTGCTGACCTTCTATTTGTCAAGTTCAGCGTCTTAACCACTAAGCCACCGCAGTCCCTAATCAATGGTCTCTAAAATAATGGCAGAGATAAGAAGCAAAATCTATGCAAAGGTAGTGTTGTGTGTTGTGTTTTCTCTCAGCCAGGAGTGAGGAACTTGTGGCCCTCCCACTCCCATCAGTACCAGTGCTACACATGATGGTGTGGTATAACAGTAGCAGCCCAACAACACTGGGAAGGGCCAGACCTCCCTCCCTCCCCTTTGCAAAGACCTGCTTGAATTAAGGCCTTGCCAAATAAAGGTACCTGTGGGATATCATCAAAACACCGTTGAGCTAAGTGAGAAAGGACGTCATCCAGAGACTTCACATTTCCATATTGAATCACTGCTCCCGTAGCCTGAATGACAGCGACACGGACCCTGTAGTGCTGGTGGGAAATTGTCTTCATTAACGGACCGATCAGGCTTTCTGACTGCAGGTGAAAATGCTCTGGTAGGGGAATAGAAAAATAACCATGTTATAGTCCCGTGATAGTGAACCTTGGCGCTCCAGATGTTCTTGGGACTTCAATTCCCAAAAGCCCAAGCTCCCATGACTCCACATGAATGGGTTTGCTGCGCCTCCCTCGTTGCTCCCGGAAGTGGAAGTAAAACACGACCATACATGGTGGTGGGGACGGAAACTATAACTGGACTTTTGGGCAACTCTGGAATTGCAGGGAGGAAGGTATGGACTACAGTAATTTCCAGAGAGGACAGAAGTCGCCCATCCTTGCACTTGATCTTAAAACTAGCTCATGCTGTGGATATCCTATGTCTTCTGTGGCCATTTTGAAGGACTTAGCTGCTTGTGAAAAAATGTGGTACCTACTGAAACAGTAAATCTTTTCCGGAGAGTCTTTGAAATCTTCAGTTTCTTGTTCATTTTTTGAATTTTTATTTATTGACATAAATGAAAAGGGTATCTTTTCATCCTCACGCAATGAAGCCTGAATTTTCAGGGCTGTGGAGTCGGTAGATAAATGGTCCAACTCTGACCCCGACTCCGACCGCTCAGTTTTGTGTACTTCTGACTCCGACTCCGGGTACCCAAAATTTCCTCCGACTCCTCATTTATCTACCGACTCCACAGCTTCACTTTTCAACTTCACTTTTGCTCTTCAGGGAACTAATCTTACAGCTTTTTTTTTTTTAGCCCACAGCACCATTTCATGTGCCTCCACCACATCAGGAAGTGTCCTGGGGTGGAGGAAGGGCAGAAAGGCCATCTGGCCCCTGAAGCTGTTTGAGGGAGGGTGACCCGGCCCCTGGCTTAAAAAGGTTGAGAACTCCTTGCCTTACAATCTCATTCATGCTATCATCCCTTCCAGTCACTCCAGGTAGTAGAGGACTGTCCTCCCTAAAAGAGGACTGTCCTCCCCACCCCATCTCCTCCTTCAGGGCCACACCTGGCACAGCCTTGGCACAAGCCGTGATGCCCGTGCAGCCTTCCAGCTTGGCCTTGGGGTAGGGGTCGAGCAGGGCGATGCTGAGGGCCTGCCCCAGCTCGGGCAGGTAAGGGGCCAGGGCGTGGCCCTCGCACACCTGGCACACCTGGCGCAGGAGCTGCAGGAGGCCCAGGCGGAGCTCCTCGCAGGGCTCGCCCTCGCCCTTGGCCAGGCCGCCCAGGCGATGCGCCAGGGCCGGCATCAGGAAGGGCAAGGCCTGGGCCGGCTGGTTCCCTCGGGCCAGGCAGTCCGCGGTCAGCTCCAGCGCCAGCTCCCGGCACCGCTCGGCCGGGTCGGCCACCAGGCAGCGGGTCAGCGGCCGGAGCAGCAGCTGGGCCAAGGCCTCCTCCACCACCGGCTGGGCCAGCACCGCTTCTCGGAGGCCGGCCAGGGCCTCCAGCCGGGCCTTCCTCGAGTCCTCCTGCAGCCGGGCCAGGTGGCGGGACACCAGCTGGCTCGGCTCGGCCCCGAGCGCCCCTTTCCCCTCGGCCATGCTTCGGCGTTGCTAAGGCGCCAGAAGCCGCTAGGCCCCGTTGCTAAGGGCTCTGCGGCGTACGCGCGCCGACGTTTGCGACTGCGGGCGGCGCGCTTGACGGCAGCGGCCGGAAGGCGAGGGAGAAGGGTGAAGGCCCTCGCCGCCCGCTCTGCGTGGAAAAGCGTTCTAATGCGGAACCCTAATTGGTGGACTGCAACTCCCAGCAGCCCTTGCCGCAAGTGTCAACGACAAGGGATTCTGGGAGTTGCAGTCCATTAATTCTTGCTCTCCCGCTCAGTGTTCCCAGAAATCGTTACAATAAAGAAAGATTTGCTAACTCAGAATCAAACACCATTGTGTTCTGTTTGAATGATTGCCACCTGAATGTGGAAAGGTTGTATTTTGGACTACAGTTCCCAGAATCCCCAGGTGGCAACTCTCAGAATCCCCTTGCTGGGAGTAGCTGTATGGATTTCAAGAGCCGTAGTCCAAAAATGTAACTTTTCCTATTTGTGGAAATGGGAAAGGAAGCTGCCTTGGAAAGCAGCATGGAGAGTAGAGGAGGGAAAGAGAAAAGTTACTCTGACAGCTTATGTCGGTCAACTCTTGCAAAGTTACTTTTTCAGATTACTGCATACAACAGACGTTCTCAACTTTTTAAAGTCAGGGGCTGGGCCACGCTCCCTCAGACATCTTTGGGTGGCCGGATGGCCAATTTGCCCTTCCTCCACCACATGGCACTCCCTGGTCTGGTGGAGGTCCACATGAAATGGTGCCATGGGCCACATCTGGCCTGTGGGCCGCAGGTTGTGAATCCCTGGCATACAGGATCCTTGAACCCTCCCCCCCCCCCCCGTCCTGTAATAATGCTGGCTGGATGTTTTGGAGATTTTTAGTTTTGAAAAGCAACTTGAGCCTTGGCATTGAGCTGCAAACCTAGAAAAACGACTGCCAGTCATTCTCTCTCCTTCCCACTTTATCTTTATTACAACCCCATGAGGTGGTCAAACTAGATCATGCAACTAATCAGAGGTCACCAAGGAAGTTAATCTCTTGTTTTGCTCCCATCCACTGCTTGCTTTAGAATGAGATTTGGAGGCCTTATTGTCTAGAATGGAAGCCCTTTGCAGGGTTGTAATTTGTTATGAGATTCACTACCTCCTTTTAGCTGCAGCTGGTTTTTAAAAAAATGGTTATTGATTTTGTGCAATTATTTATTTAGGCAGAACTCTGTGTTTTGTAATATTTTGACTGTGTGCAAGTGACATGTCTGTGTTTGCAGAAAAGATGTGCTATACTGTAACAAGAGCAACAGCTATAAATAAATATACACGTACAGTCAAACCTCTCATAAAGAGCGCCTCTCTTAAAGACTAACTCGCTTAAAGAGCAGGATTTTCTCTGAATGTTCGCTTCGCTTAATAAATAAAACCAACCAAAAACTCGCTTAACAAATAAATTGGGGTTCACACACACACACACCCCACACACACACCCCAGAAGTCACAATTGGTCACTTACAATGGTGTTTCGCTTAAAGAGCAATCCTGTGGAACACATTATGCTCTTTAAGCGAGGTACAACTGTATCTGAGAGTAAATGAAACAGAACAACATCAAAAAGACAAAAAATGTTGTGGCACCGTAAAGACTAACTCCTGTATTTAAATGTGAGCTTTCTTGAACCAAGTCCACTTTAAATACAGAGTTAGTCTTTAAGGTGCCACAACATTTTTTGTCCTTTTTTTTGCTGTTCTGTTTTATTTACTCTCAGATATGCTTGTACAGACTAACACAGCCACCACTTCAAATGTTTCAACTATAAATAAATAAATAAATAAATAAATAAATAAATAAAATTGAACTGAATTAAATTGAAATAAATATCTTTAGCCTTGCTTTAGTTGTCTGCAACCTTGGCTTTTAACCAGCATCAACCATTGACTTAAGAAAGATGGTGAAGTAATATGAGTAATTACAGTACAATATATTTAATTGTATTTTATTGTATTGTATAATAAACCACCTCGTTATTACTGTGAGGTATATGAGCCTCAGGTCCGCCAACTCAGATCCAGGAGGAACTTTATGGCAAGAACAAATGTTCTTGAAGGAACACAAGATCAAAATCAAACTAGAAGGTGGAGGAAGGCGCTCACTGGAAAAGGAACAACATTAAAGGAAGATATGGATGAGGAACGTAACCTCCCCTACGTCACTTAGAGGCGCCTGAACAGGCTGAGGGTTGGAGTCCCTAAATGTAAGACCAACATGATGAAGTGGGGGCTGCTGACAGACAACAATGTGCTGTGTGAATGTGAAGTGGTGAAGAATCTGGCTTATTTACTAAGCATCTTTAAAATCGTGACCCCCCCCCCCATGGTATACAATTTTTATTATTCAAAAAGTGAACTACTATTCACGTGGAGGAAGCCTAAAAGGCCATTCACTGTTAATAACTCATTCTTGAAGTGCCACACCCCCACTTAAAAAAAAATCAACCCCCCCCCCCCGTGAAGCGTATTGGGAACCATGGCTTTAACTCATTCCTGAGCAACTTCGGATATTCTAATGCAGTGATGGCCAACCTTGGCACTCCAGATGTTCTTCATCTTCAATTCCCAGAAGCCCTGATCAGCAGGTGTTTTGATTTGGGCTTCTGGGAATTGAAGTCCAAGAACACCTGGAGTGCCAAGGTTGGCCGTCATGGTTCTAACGCTTCCATTTTGGGCGGATTTTATTTATTTCCCTGTCGCAACCCTGAGCACGGCTCCAGGTTCCTACAAAATGGGACACCCATTACGGCCGGTTCAGGAGGAATCGGAGGGGGCTGCGTGTCAACCCGTAGCATCCCAAAGGGCCTGGAAAGAGACATCTCCTTCCCAGGCTGGCATTTCTTGTGCCTGTGCCTTTCTCGCTGTCTCTCAGAGGGGCTGAGCTTGCTTTTTTGACTGACAACCACTGGAGACTTCCTGCGGGTGTGAGGCTGCTGTTGATGCTGTGTGCCAGTGGAATGGAGACTTAACACTTTGTGTGCATCGAGAGTGGGGGAAATTGGAAGCGAGGCAAACCCATCCTTTTATTTTATTTAAAAAAATTAAACTGATCCCCCCCTCCCCATTTTGTGGGGTGGAGGGAGGAAGAGGAAGCCACCAGCATCCAAGCAGGAGGAGGAGAAAGCAGCCTGCACTGCGGAATAACGGGATTGGAATAAAAGGAAGAGGCTGTACCTTGTCGTTGACACAACAAGCCAGGTATTTATCGATTGAGCACCTTGGGTGCTGCGCATCTCCATTGGATCATGTCCCCACACCCACCTAGGTAGGACTCTGACCCACTGATCTCTTTCTCTTTGCATCTCTCTTTCCAGCCTTTTCGGCTGGCTTTGCAATTCCCCCTGTTCGCCCAGCAACAATGGCTGAGATGTAATTCAGACCGGAAAGGCTGTTTGCTGATCCAGGAGAGGAGAAGAGAGACAGGACTTTTCCCTATGGTGCTTGTCAGGAGAGAAAGCAGACGAAGGATACTTTTGGAAATGGAGCTTAGAAACCATGGGGATGTCTCCTTTCCCCAGCTGAAAATTATAACAAACTGCCCCCAAACATGAGGTTGTGATGGTGGTGTTACAGCTCAGCATCTCAACAGCTTCGCAATGTTGGCTTGGCCATGAGCGAGGCGTTAAAGACCATTTTGGAAGCATACCAAAAAGAAGGAAAAAGGGGGGAATTCCCTTCTGTGCTCAGCTCGAAAGATTGGAGCATCAGATCCTTAGCACCGCTCGCTCCTTCTAGGATCTTTGTGTGACAAAGAGACCTGGTGGTCTTGGAAGCTCGCACACGGCTTCCTTTGTTTCCCTTTGAAAAGTTGGCGTGAGCCAGGTACTCCCATGATGCGAATTTAAGGTCTATACACTATTTCCCTATCGATCCTCACTTCTGTCCCAAAGGGAATTCGGTTCTTGGCATTTTAGATTTCAGTTGAATTGAGGCGATGCCTGATGGATTTCGGAAAATGCAAAGCCTTCTCTGTTCCAGAAATCTGTGTCATCTTCAGATCCTAGATTTTGGGTTCTCTCTAGGTGAGGACCTCTGTCCCTGCAAAAACATCTTCCGATTTTGGCAACAGGAAAAGAGAGGTCATGAATTAATGGAACAGGGGAGACAATGCTCTTGTTTGCTAATTACCCTAAATAACCATAGTCATTTATAGGTACGGACAGATGTCCACTTCTTTCTGGATGAGCTTGCTATTGAAAATACATTAACCACATCATTTTTTTCATTCTTGTTTGTCTTCTGCCCATTCCTTTTGATAAGAGAGATATGCCTATCACATCTGGTCTATTATTTTTCCACCCACAAATGCTGTTGTTGTTTTTTTCCTGGAAAATCTCCCTGCTCCAAAGAAATCTAAGATCATAAATGCATGCCTAGGTTAAGACGCTTTAACATCTCTGCATAACACACATTTGCCCAAAATATCTGTTGTGAAACTACTGAACAATTTCAAAGGCAAGCAGTTCAATAATTTCAAAGGCAAGCAGTTATTATGTAGCTATATAGTGCCCAATTGCTTCCAAATTACAGCAGTCCCATAACTTAATCACCTCCAAGTGGCCCTACTCAATTTTGCTCAGGCCTTGGAAGGTTGTGGGTTTATTTATTTATTTTATTATTTATTTATTTATTTATTTATTAGTACAAATTTATATTGCCGCCCACTCGCCATGGCGACTCAGGGCGGCTTACAGACAATACATTACATTACATTACAATACAATATGTTGGGGTGGGTACAGGGGAAGGGGTGGCAATGTCCTCATCCTGCCCTGGCTTCTTCTTCCCCTGGCAGTTGGTATAGGCACAGGGGGAGGGGTGGCAAGGTCCTTTCAGGATTCAATCCATTTCACAATTGTTCTTCCTCTTTTACTATCACCATCCATTTTTCTCTGCTAAAGGTCCCCCTTGCTCGAAAGCCAGTCGTATCTCACTCTAGGGTGCAGTGCTATTCTCTAAGAGCCAGCACTGTCTGCCTCTGCAGATGTTTCTGTATTCATGTGGTTGGCATGACTAGATGTCAGAGAGTACCAAATGCTGTTTATCATTAATGGGGTAATAGTAAATAATAATCATTCACCTGTGATGGCAAACCTTGGCACCCCAGGTGTTCTTGGACTTCAATTCTCAGAAACCCAAGTTAGAACTCCTGCTGATCGGGGCTTCTGGGAATTGAAGTTCAAGAACATCTGAAGTTGCCAAGGTTTACCATCACTGCTGTAGCTGTTCCAAAGGCCAAACCACCAGATCAGCTGCTCAAATATTTTGATTCAAAATTATTGAACAGCAAATCAGGTTAGTGCAGAAAGCAACGCTTAAAGTGTAAGTGTGCATTGGGCTCCTATGCTGCTCAAGTGGGAGAACATTTTATCAAGAAATGACTCTCTTTCTGTAAAGCTCAGGATGAAAAGTCTGTGACTTGGAAGAACCAAGATGCAAGAACTGCCATGCAATAGGTAGATTGATGTGTCGCCAAGACCTCAGGGCCATGATGGCGAACCTTTGCATTCCAGCTGTTCTTGGGCTTCAGTTCCCAGAAGCCCAAGTCCCTGTGAATCCACATGACTGGGTTTACTACGCATACATGCAGTAAACCTATTCATGTGGATTTACAGGGACCCGGGCTTCTGGGAATTGAAGTCCAAGAACAGCGTGTACACACAGTAAACCCATTCATGTGGATTCATGGGGACTTGGACTTATGGAAATTGAAGTCCAAGAACAGCTGGAGTTGCCAAGGTTCGCCATCACTGCCCCAGGGGATGATGTCTTCTTCTGGCTGCAAAACCGTGCCATTTTCTCATGTGGGTCTGGGTTGTGTGTTTACAGTTCCTGAACATGGCGACTTCACCCTCCTCCAACCTAGACGACGAGGAGAGCCTGAAGGGTTGTGAGCGCTATGTTCAAAAGCACAACATCCAGCAGCTTCTGAAGGAGTGCATTGTCAACCTCTGCATCGCCAAGCCCGACCGGCCAATGAAGTTCTTGCGCGAGCACTTTGAGAAACTGGAAAAGGTCAGTAGTTACCAAAGACGCACACACATAAACACACACACACACACACACACACACACACACTGGGTAAAACAGGCAAGGGGGAAAAAACAACACCAACCAATTTTTTTAAAAAAACAAACAAACCCCAATCATAGTTACGGAGTGCAAACGATTAAGGGAAGCTGACTTTCCGCCCAGTTTAAACTTCGGTGCGCTGCTACGCTTAATACTTCATGGCCTTGTCCGGACTTTCCCAGTGGATGAAGAGCTCAAAAACTGTGAGTTTTATCTTTTTGCACACCTTTCCTAATGCAGAATGGTGGCCTGTTCCCAAAATGCAGCTTCTGTTTTATAGAAAAACTCTTGGGAACATTTCTCTCTCTCTCTTTCTCAATCTCGATCTCTTTGTCTGATGTAATTTTAAGGTTGTGTGTGTTCTTGAAGAATTACCACCCCGGAGATATTGCGGGACACAATCGCCTGGTCTTAAAGTGTACTTTTCATGTGCCATGATCTGGTGGTATATTTCCACTGGATCCTTGGTTATATTGATGCCTCTCTTTGCTCTTTTCTCCTGCCCTGGTGATATGATTGTTGGGAAACCTCCTAGAACCGTGATGGCCAACCTTGGCACTCCAGGTGTTCTTGGACTTCAATTCCCAGAAGCCCAAGTCAGCACTCCTGTTGATCAGGGCTTCTGGGAATTGAAGTTCAAGAACAGCTGGAGTGCCAAGGTTAGCCATCACTATCCTAGAACAAGTTTTTGGTATCATGATTGAAAGCAATAGAAAGATAATCCCAAGATTTTTGCTCGTGGAATAGCAAAGGAACTCCCTGGATCGGGGGCATTGGGATGCATTTATGTGACAGGACTGTAGCCTCACTCTCATGGTTTTGAACAATTGCATGTAAAGCAGGGGTTCCCAAACTACAGCCCTGGGCCCGGATCCATCCTCTGATGCCATTTCATCCGGCCTGCGAAGCCCTTGTCGCTCCTGGAAGTGGAAGTAAGACGCATCTCTACAGTCACGTTTTACTTCCGCTTCCAGGAGCGAGGGCTCACGGGCCAGATGAATTGGCATTGGGGGCTATATCCGGGCCCCGGGCCATAGTGACTGGCTCCCTGAACCACGTGACTGGCCCGTGGCCTGAAAAGTTTGGGCACCCCTGATGTAAAGCTTGCTCCTGCTTTACCTAGCTAGGAAGGTTTGTTGAAAAAAAATTGGGATGGTCTAGTTTTACATGAACGGTCTTGTTGAGAGGTACGTTGAAGGGTAGTTTCATTGGTGGTGGGCTCTTTGTGATGCATGAATGATTTTATTCAGATCCGAATTAACAAGAAGTCAAAAAGAGAGAGAGGACAGAATCAATTTGTAATGCACGACACCAGCAGAACAACGGCAAGCTTTTGGGCTAGCATGGGAGTTTTACAATAGTGTGCTGTGAGTTGCAGAGGTGGCATCACTGCATTGTAAACAAACGTACGTCCTCTTCCAACTTAAAGCTCTTACAGAGATGGCTACACAGATTTTCAGCATGATAGAAGATGGAACTGAGTGGCGTTAGGAATCAGTCTCCTCCTCTGAGATTGCCTTTCTAGGTTCTCTATCAGCCCTCTCCTTGAGGCAGACCTAGAGAACAGTGTATGTCAGGGGTTCCTAACCTAAGGCCTGCAGGATGGACCCCTGGCATCATTTCATGTGCCCCTCCTCCAAGGACATTTGAGAAAAAAATGGCCACCCCCTTGAAGCTGTTGGGACAAAATGGCCACCCCCATTGTGCAGGCAGGGCAAAATGGCCCTCTGGCCTTCGAAGCTGACTGAGAGAGCGTGACCCGGCCCCCGGCTTGGAAAAGTTGGGAACCTGTGCCGTATGTAATTCTGTCCCTCTGATCTTATTACCATCTTTTCACTGCCAGCTTTCAATATGTCTTTGTTTCCAGCCCCTCACTGGGAGGCGAACAGCTGATTTTGAAGGGTTGTCATTCAGCCGAACAACTACCCTTATAATTTATTTGCGTGATGAGGCTTCTTGTCTCCCGTTACATCTTGTGTTTATCTTTTCTGCCTTTAATGTTTGCACATTTTAATTGCAAGACTCGTTTGAACCGGGTCTCTCTGTCTCTCGTTAAAAGAGCATTCTTAAAACATCAATGACGACAACGTGTTTTTGCTCATGAAGTCCATTTGTTTCCTAGCTGAGAGGAATGAAGGATGTCTGAGAGGGGGGGGGGGGTTCCTCAGGGGAGGTCACCATCAGAGATGGTTGGTATTTTGTACTGTAAAAACCTGGCACTGCTACAACATTGAGCATAGCTCACTCTTTCATTTACGACTTTTCCCTGGCAATCCATAACTCAACAGGCGATAAAGTGAAACCACACATTTCTTATCCATGCCTTGATCAAGAGCTTCTGCTGATGCATTCAGCCAGTTCCACGTCACATATAAAGACCAAGAAAGAATAAAAGGCTATTGAATTGCTCTGGAACTACAAAGCTGGCTTTCTTTTCGTAATCTTGCGGGTCTATTCCTTGTGATCTGTATCATATGGAATTGCAGCCTTGGCGATGCTTCTGGCGAACATGGACACTTACAACCAAACATGAATGGAAGTTGGACACCACGGAAACGAGACGTCTGCACATAGCTATCTATTCGTAGGCATGTCGCATTTGACTGGGTTCTGATTGGCAATGATGGTGTGGATGTATGCCAGGACAGTCTGTTATAACCAGCTGGGTAAGGGGATAGGATATGTGTAGATGGTGCTTTGTGCCAACTGGTTATGTAGTGTGTGGCTATGGGGCAGTGGTTGCCCTCTCTGTGGGCACCCATGCAGTCACCCCAGCACAGAGTTTGCCCCGCCAACCTACCCATCTAGACTAGAATGACTAGAAGGGATAAAATCAGGAATGAGATAATAAGGGAAAGAATTGGAATAGTACCAATCTTAAACTATATTCAGAGACAACGAATAAAATGGTTGGCCCATTTAGAGAAACTGTCTAGGAATTCCATACCATACAATGTTGTCATAGGTAAAGGGGAAACCTCAAACCATTCCCCAACACTGTTTCTTTCTTCTAAAGTTCCGTGTTAAAACAGCAGGAGATTCAACCACTCCAAAACTCATTGTCACTAGGCACTGCCAATGATGCTGCAACATCTGTATTGAAGTAAGATTCAGGTGGCCATCTGAAATGGCTTTTGTAGATGAAATTGAGGGGTGCCTCTTGTTGTTTAACCTCCCACCCAATGAAGGGCACCTTACTCTGAAACTGGTGGTGGTGGTGGGGTATGACATTCCTTTGCCTATTTTGCAGAGTGTGCATGTCTTAGATGGACTATGTCTTTGGTTAGCCATGGCTGCTTGTGAACTTATAACTGTGGATCAACGATAGTGAGTCGGCTGTTGAAGGGTGTCCAGTTTGTTCCAGGATTTAATCTAAATTCTTCAGGAACTTTCCAAGGTGCTGAAACCAGCTCACCTACAAATATGGTTCTGCACCTTCAACAGAGTTCACACTAAAATCCAGAGTAGATTCGACACAGCAGTGATACTATCTACCTACCTACCTACCTACCTACCTACCTACCTACCTACCTACCTACCTACCTACCTACCTACCTATCTATCTATCTATCTATCTATCTATCTATCTATCTATCTATCTATTGTGCTTGCCAACCTATCTATCTATCTATCTATCTATCTATCTATCTATCTATCTATCTATCTATCTATCTATCTATCTATCTATCTATCTATTGTGCTTGCCAATCTATCTATCTATCTATCTATCTATCTATCTATCTATCTATCTATCTATCTATCTATCTATCTATCTATCTATCTATCTATCTGTTTGTGCTTGCCAACCTATCTATCTATCTATCTATCTATCTATCTATCTATCTATCTATCTATCTATCTATCTATCTATCTATCTATCTATCTATCTATCTATCTATCTATCTGTTTGTGCTTGCCAACCTATCTATCTATCTATCTATCTATCTATCTATCTATCTATCTATCTATCTATCTATCTATCTATCTATCTATCTATCTATCTATCTATCTATCTATCTATCTATCTACACACCCAGGCAGCCAGCCAGCCAGCAAATAGATTCCGGGTCTAACAACATGTATGGCTGTTAAATGGCTTGACCTTAACCAATGTACTGTATATACAACCACACTGCCTAGTCTTCAAAAGAGCTAGGAAAAGACTCTAAATAGTGTTGGGTTTTGAAATATGATTCTGAAATCTCACCTTTTGGTCTGTTTCTGCATTTTCCAGTGTCCCATCTGCCTCTCATAATGCCAATGGGCAACAATTTTATAAATAGCATATAATAACAATAATCTACTGTACCATGCTTCTTGTGCTTATAAAACACATTGGGTGTGTGTGTGCCAGAGGCACAGTTATCTATGCTGCATGAGAAAGAAACATTTGTTTCTTAAGGTTTTGAAATATTGCCAGCAAGTAATGATGCAAGCATAGCAAATTTGTGCATTCACTGTATGTTGTGTGTCTGTTTTTTTTTTTAAAGCACATGCTCTTTTCTTCGTTACTTCTCTTTTTATTATCTCTTTTCAAGGATTAGGCATGTGGTGGAAATCAAATGTAATTATCCTGGACTTTTTCTTGGGAAGTTCCACTTTGGTATTCCTTCTCTAGGGCTGCAGTGGCGTGGTGGTCAAGAAGCTGAGCTTGAGGATTGGACGGGCTTCAGATTACCAATTTGAGATCCGAGTGCTGTGTGACAGAGTGAGCTCCCGTCATCTGTCCCAGCTCCTGCCAACCTAGCAGTTCGTAAGCAAGAAATTGCCAGTAGATAAATAGGTACCACTTCGGCAGGGAAAGTACCGGTAACAGCATTCTGTGCACTCCAGCATCTAGTCATGCCTGCCACATGATCACGGAAACATCTGCTGACTCAGAAAGCATTGGCTCTTTGGGTATAAACAGATGAGCACTGCCCCCTAGATTTGGATACAAATGGCTTTTGAGTATACTGCCTCCTACTGAGTCACCTCCTTGACCCACTGCTATTGACAGTGTATTGCAAAATCTCTTTTGGGATTTTAGCTCAGAGCTTTTCTAGCTTCACTTGGAAATATCAAGGACTCAACCTGTCTTTGCCATTCAAATCATGCGCTGTTCCCCTAAGCCAGTGGTGGCGAACCTTGGCACTCCAGGTGTTTTTGGACTTCAATTCCCAGAAGCCCAAGTCAGTACTCCTGCTGATCATGGCTTCTGGGAATTGAAGTCCAAGAACAGCTAGAGTGCCAAGGTTCGTCATCATGGCCCTAATCCCATCTGTTTGAAATCATGGCTCGTGAAGCATCTTCAACAGGTGGGGACAATCTGGCCCACCAGATGTTTAGTTTTGGTCTTCAAGAATCACCAGGCAGCATGGGCAACAATGGTAGGGTTTTCAGTCCATGGGTATCTGGATCACCACTGGTTTCCAAATCTTGCTCTAAAGCAGTGTTTCCCAACGTGGGGCCCAGGCCCCACAGGGGAACTTCATTACCCAGAAGCCTAAGTCAGTACATTGGCTGATCAGTGCTTTGGGGAATTGACTTAGGCTTCTAGGGCTTGAAGTCCAAAAATCAAAGGTTGGTAAACACTGGTCTAAAATTAAGAGGGAGATTTAACAGCATCATATAATCCCACAAGCCTTGAAGAAGGTTTGTAGAGTTGATCAATCGCCTCCTCGTAGCTAGCACCTTCCCTTGTTAATGCTTGACATTCTCACAAAGCATAGCACCATGTTATGTTGGCAGCCGCTGATCTTGATGTTACAATTTAATGTATTATAAATGTATTATAAAAGCGGTGTCGGTGGAGATGCAGGTATGAATTTTGCATGAAAAGCTTGCATTTAGAAATGACGGCAGCTCGGTTAGACTAAAAGCTTTTTGAAGGCTGAGAGAAGTGGTGCTTTCCTGTTTTTTTTTTTTTTTTTTTTTTTTTGAGAGAGAGAAAGGTTGTAGGTTTTTAGGAGAGTAGAGGTGGATCAGATGAATCCCATTGGAGTTGGGTCAAGAGACTGCTAAAAACGAAAGTGGGGTCTAGTTCTTAAAACTATACCCTACAGCAGCGATGGTGAACCTTTTAGAGACCGAGTGCCCAAACTCACCTTAGTCGCAGACTCAATAGGCTGGCCACACCCTCACGCCGCACATGAGCCATCCACCTAACCCCAGACAGGGAAGAGAGGAAGTGCTCCCATTGGGCTGCTGGGCAGAGGGGCGGGATGAACCCTGTGCTGGGAGAGGGAGGAAGTTCTCCCATTGGGCTGCTGGTCAGAGGGGCGGCGTGAGCTCTGCACTGGGGGGGGAGGAAGTGCTCCCATTGGGCTGCTGGGCAGAGGGGCAGGATGAACTCTGTGCTGGGGGAGGGAGGAAGTGTTCCCATTGGGCTGCTGGGCAGAGGGGCGGGATGAACTCTATGCTGGGAGAGGGAGGAAGTGCTCCCATTGGGCTGCTGGACAGAGGGGCGGGGCGAACTCTGAGCTGGGGCGATGGCAGACATGCCTACAGAGAGTGCTCTGAGTGCCCCCTCTGGCATGCGTGCCATAGGTTTGCCACCACTGCCCTACGGTCATATCTAGATCTTGCAACTACAGTAAAACCCCTACTTACGCAAAAAGTCTGTTCTGTAGGAGTTTGCTTAAATTGTTTTTTATGTAACTCGAGGCAAATCCATAGGAAAAATTATTTCTTTACGTAACTCGAAGCCAACCCATAGGAAAAATGAAATGTTTATGTAAATCAAAGCAAACCCATAGAAAAATGAATGTTTATGTAACTTGAAGCAAACCCATAGGAAAAATGAATTTTTATGTAACTCGAAGCAAACCCATAGGAAATCGTGTTACATAAATGTATGTAAATCAGGACATTTATGTAAATCGGGACATGGTTTTAGCACAAAATCATTATGTAAGTTGAATTTTATGTAACTCAGGGCATTTGTAAGTCGGGGTTTTACTGTATTATTATTATTATTTAAAAAAATTGCTCATTCCTTCTTCCATGATAATTTCTTGATGTAACTCATGGCTTTAAAAGCACTATAACAGTAATGTATTGCTAGTTAGTGATGCATTTTGTTGCTTTTAGTTACAGTCTAGGAGGGGGGGGGGAAGTAACTTAAAATGGTCAGAAATCCTTCAGAATGACTCTCAAAAGGTCACAAGTTAATAATATTTGCTACATTTCAAAAAAAGTTCTAGTTTTCATAAAGGGATCGTTGCTAAGCCTTTGTTAGACCTCTAGTGCTGGTTCCGTGAAACATAGTACAGTACGTGAAGACCACAACCAATCAGATAAATCCTAGACAACAGAACCAGTCATGAGCCAGAGCAAAAGAGTGTTTTAGCATCTTCAGAACATCTGTGACCTCATAAGGCAAGAACACCTGCCTCAACCAGAACGCAACGGTCCAATTTCTTATGGTAATTGAGGGTTGGATGGACCAGTATAATGGCTAGATCCACGTAAAGAGACCAAATGATATTAATAAGAGCTCATGACTCTATGAGTCAGGTTGGATAATGTTTGGATCTCCAAATGTTATTGGGCTGCATTTGCCATAGTGCTCCACCACAGTGTAGTGGCTAGATCTGATGGAAGCTGCAGTTCAACAACATCTGGAAGGGCCAAAATTGGCCACCTGTGCTATGAGGAAGAACCTAAGGTGAGCTAAGAAAACATAGTGTTATGACGTTATTGTATGAAGCAGCACTTCATAACTTGGTGCTGTCCAGATGTTTGGGACTTCATCTCCCAGAAGCCCAAGGGACATGGCTGGGGATCCTATGTCATGGGGGATGTGGTCCAAAATGATTAGGAAAGGCTGGGAAAATATTCCATTAAGTGATCCCAAGTGGGACTGCAGTGGTTCAAGTGGCTGAGATGGTGACCTGGAGGTGGAAGGTCAGCAGTTCAAGACCCAAGTACTGCATGACAGAAAGAGCACCCGTCTCTGTCCCAGCTCCTGCCAACCTAGCAGTTCGAAAGCAAGAAATTGCAAGTAGATAAATAGGGACCATTTTGGTGGGAAGGTATACAGCGTTCCGTGCACTCCGCTGTTGAGGCATGCCTGCCACATGTCCAGAGAAACGTCTGTAGTGTCGCAGGATCCACAATGGCCTCTACTAAGGATACACCTTAAAGTAAAGGTCAAGGTCTCCCTTGCTCATCTCCGCCAAAGAGGCACCGTTGTCTGCAGACATTTCTGTGGCCATGTGGCATGCATGACTAGACACAGAACGCTGTTACCTTTCCCACCAAAGCAGTACCTATTTGTCTACTTGCCATTTCATGCTTCCGAACTGCTAGGTTGGCAGGCGTTGGGGCAGATGATGGGAGCTCCCTCTATTGTTCAGCACTCGGGTCTTGAACTGGTAACCTGAGGACCTTTTGGTCGTTAAGCTCAGTGTCTTAACCACTAAGTCACTGCAGCCCTAAGGATATGCCTTAGCCCAGAGATGGGCAACCTTGGCGCTCCAGATGTTCTTGAACTTCAGTTCTCAGAAGCCCTGATCAGCAGGAGTGCTGACTTGGGCTTCTGTTAATTGAAGGCCAAGAACACCTGGAGTGCCCAGGTTGGTCATCCCTCCCTTAGTCAAATATATATAAAAAGAGAGGTTCTTTGAACAACAGCTAGGATCCTATAATAAGAGTCCATGTTGTTGGTCCTTGTTGCTCAGCTTAAGAACCGATCTTTGTTGTGTTGACATTAACCAAGGTTCTATGACAGTGATGGCAAACCTTGGCACTCCAGGTGTTCTTGGACTTCAATTCCCAGAAACTTAAGTCTCTGTTTACTGAGTTTGTGCAGTACGCGGATGTGGATCCACCAAGATTTGGGCTTCTGGGAATTGAAGTCCAAGAACACCTGGAGTGCCAAGGTTCACCTACATGGCTCTATGAAATAGCAGCGAAACAATCCAGATCCCACGGTGTTTTGTTCTAAGACCTGAGATTGAACCTTCTTTCTCTCTTTCCCTTCAATATTTGGTCCCTTCCTTGGAAACTATCAAGTCTTGAGAAGCCAAGCATGACAAGAAAGGATGTCGATTGAGGGTTTCGCGCCAGGAGAATCCAGCCTCTATGGAAAGAGGAGAGTGGAGGGTTCTATGCAGGTCCAAGGTAGAACAAGTGATGGCGGCTCAGTGATGGGATCCATGCAAGTCCAAGGGATCGCTGGCGGCTATGCAGGAAATACAGTGACAGGTTCGATGCGCATCAGAGGAGGGAAGAACTTGGTGGGTTCTATGCAGGTCAGAGGAACACAAAACGGCAACCCAGGGGAGATGCTGGTGGGTGATATGCAGGTCGGAGAAGTACCAATGGCCGCACCAGTGAAAAGAGAGCCACCTGTCATGCAGGTCAGTGAAGTGCCAAGTGACCAGGCAGCAAAAGAAAGTGGTAAATGTGTTATGCTTGTCCAACCATGGTTGTGCTGCAAGGATGGAGGGTAGGGGAGTTGGACAATAAGAAGCAGGATTTATTCGGGGTCCATCTACAGCAGTGGTTTCCAGTGTGGGGCCCAGGCCCCCCAGAGGGGGACTTTAGTTCCCAGAAGCCTAAGTCAGTACATTGGCTGATCAGTGCATTGGGGGGATTGTCTTAGGCTCCTCGGAATTGAAGTCCAGAAACCAAAGGTTGGGAAACGCTGATCTAAACTCTCTTACAATGGAATGCATTGTGGCTGAATTGATTGGTCATGTGCTGGTAGTATGGGTGTGAAACAGGCATGCATGATGCTTGGAAGAGTGTCTCCTCTGCTTTCAATATGAGATCTGAGTGGGGGTGGGGGTAGGAGAATGGAAGGAGCAGAATGTAAGAAGATGTAGAAGATGGAATAAGCTAGTTTCTTATCCTCCCTCCCTCTCTTCTTTCTTTCCTTCCTTCCTTCCTGTCAGAGTGTTGTACAATTTGGAATTATGGACATATATGAAATATAGGCTAAAGTATAAAACAAATCAGAATTATTATTTATTATTTACTTAGTTAGTTATAGTTAGTTCAAATATATATTTTCAAAATAAAATGTCAAAATAATTAGATTACTTTTGACCAGATATGGGCTACTTCAAAAACATTATCTGGCATATCTTAGATCTTTGAGGTCAGGCATTAAAACCCCTTTTTGAAATATGTTTAAGATCATGGCTTATTCCACAGCGAATAATTTCCTGGTTCATACAAAGCAAGGAGTTATTTTTGCCTGTCATTCCTTATGTGCGATCTCTATTTATTGCAAAAAGGCCTGTTCAAATCTTGGCATAGTTTGTCCAATTTTTAATAGTCTCTGTATAATCAAGGATCTCTTAACAAAGTCTCATCATTGCCATCGTTGTTGTTGTTTTCGTCACTCTCTTGTTCTGCTTAGATCAGGGGTGCCCAAACTTTTCAGGCTGTGGGCCAGTCACGTGGTTCAGGGAGCTGGTTGCTATGGCCCAGGGGCCAGATATGGCCCCCAATGCCAATTTATCCCGCCCATGAAGCCCTCGTCACTCCTGGAAGCAGAAGTAAAATGCGCCTGTACAGGCACGATTTACTTCTGCTTCCAGGAGTAACGAGGGCTTCACAGGCCGGATGAATTGGCATCAGGGGCCACATTTGCCCCTGGGCCGCAGTTTGGGCACTCCTGGCTTAGATCATGTCATCAACAATTTTAGAAGTTATTTAGAAGAGGGCTGAATGTCGTTTACTGTTTTCACTTCAAACAGAGACCTTTGATGGTTGCTTTTTAAAGACTGTATCGGATGAAAGGGATGAAGGGAAATATTTGTTTGGCATTTGCTCCATACTGTGATTTTTAAGGGGTGGGACAAGACAAATTGAAAACATTGGGTACATTTCATAGTTCATTTTCCACTTTTGAAGTTCTTCCTGCAATTTTTCAAACAGCCAACTAGAACAGGGCTGCCCAAACTTTTTGGACCGTGGGCCAGTCACGTAGTTCAGGGGGCTGGTCACTATGCCCTGGGGCCAGATCTGGCCCCTGATGCCAATTCATCCAGCCCGTGAAGCCCTAGTCGCTCCCAGAAGCAGAAGTAAAATGTGTCGCTATTGGCACCTGTATGTGTCTGTATTGGCACTTTTTATTTCCGCTTCCGGGAGTGATGAGGGCAACGCGGTCCAGATGAATCGCAGTAAACCCATTCGTGTGGATTCACAGGGTGCTTGGGCTTCTGGGAACATCTGGAGTGCCAAGGTTGGCCATCACAGGGGTAGACATCAAACTCATGATAACTCTGCATTTGTGAATTGGACGCATAGTTCCGATACCTCTGGGAAAGCACGTTGTCATGACAACAATGTCTTCTTCTTCTTTTTAAAAGGATGGCTAGTGGTTGCTTGGAAGGGAGTTTGGTAGGAAGCTTCAGAGCAAGCTGTGTGACAGGATCGTTATTTAAAGGGCTACTCCGAACATGGATTTATTTATTGTTCCAGTAAAAGGTTTGCAGCGGTTTTATGTTTGTGCGTGATCTGCTTTTACCCACTACGGAGGGTGGCTTTTAAAAAGCCCAGCCCCTGCTTCCTTGGAAGGGCTTGAGCTTCTCAATTCGAGTCGTCTAATGGATTTCCGTACCTTGCCATCAAATAGCAGCATCCAGACAAGGCTAGACGGTCCATTCTCTGCACTGTGCGTAGAAAGTGACTTTGTAGTTGGGAGATCTCTCTCTCTCTCTTTCTCTCTCTCTCTCTTTTAAATGAACCGTCTGGTAATTTGCTTGCTTATATTTACTTGGTCGGGGTTTTAAAGGGGGAGGGAAGCTTTGTTCTCAAGAAATGTGGAAGTATTAATTTTTGCAAGATTGTCTCGGATTTTATTGTTTCCCTGTCCTTTCTTAGGGTTCTGTTCTCCGTAACTTGGAAATGTACTTTTAAGTGACCTTTCTCTCTTCCTCTTTCTCGCTCTACTCTCTGTGTTTTGTCCAAAAGCTTTCTATTCCTTCAGTCTACTTTATATGTAAGCAAAAAAAAAAAAAAAAAAGGACAACATTCTTCTTGACTGGTAAAAGTCTGGCATGGGAAGCGGTCAAGTCAGAGGCCATCCTTAAAGTTAATTGTGCATCAAACCCAGAGATGGATGCAAAGTGGTAAAGGTGTCATAAGAGAGATCGGGTCGTGACAAAGATGGGACAGATGAAGGATGTGATGACAACATATACTGTATGGGGCAAAATTGAAGAGTGGATGGATTTTCAGAACGAGACAAGATGAGGTTGGGCAGAGGGGAGAAAAGACCTGAAATGTGTGGTGTATTTTACCAACAGTCACTATAATAATGCAAAAGCTACTTTCTTATTCTAATGGGGCTCCAGTGGCTCAGTGGTTAAGAAGCTTGCCTTGTTAACTGGAAGGCTGGCAAGTCGGCAGTTCGAGACCCAGGCACTACATGACAGACTGAGCGTCTGTCTCTGTCCCAAGAGCCTCATTTGGCATCTCCTGAACGGAGTTTCTCCAGCAAAAATCCCCAGAATAATTTCTGACACAAAATAATTCTAATTCTTCTTCTTCTTCTTCTTCTTCTTCTTCTTCTTCTTCTTCTTCTTCTTCTTCTTCTTCTTCTTCTTCTTCTTCTTCTTCTTCTTCTTCTTCTTCTTCTTCTTCTTCTTCTTCTTCTTCTTCTTCTTCTTCTTCTTCTTCTTCTTCTTCTTCTTCTTCTTCTTCTTCTTCTTCTTCTTCTTCTTCTTCTTCTTCTTCTTCTTCTTCTTCTTCTTCTTCTTCTTCTTCTTCTTCTTCTTCTTCTTCTTCTTCTTCTTCTTCTTCTTCTTCTTCTTCTTCTTCTTCTTGTGCAGTATCCAAATTTGAACATTGGCGGTCCTCATGGCAATCAGCCATGAAGACTGTCCTGAGAATATAATGCAGTGGCCTTTCATTTGCCTTCCACATTGCAGCATGACATCTGTACCACTGATCCAGCAAGTTGCTTTCTGGTCCAGAGCCCTTTTGGCACACAAAATCCTCCTCAGTCCCTGAACAGGGTTGATGAAACTGCCGACCTCCATCAAGATGGATTCAAGTCAGATTTAATCCACTTGGTGACCATCACTCTTCCATGTGGCCTTCGCCTGACGATCAGCATTGGGTTGCTGGCAGTATGGTCTCCTTTATTGCCATAGCACGATGACCTGGCTACACAGAGAATGGAATTAATTTATGTTAGGAATATTTATGGCATAGATTTCCTTTAAAAGGGAGTATTAAAAGCACATCATCTCCTCTAGTCTTAGCACTTAGCTCAGGATTCTCCAAGGCTGAAATGCAGCATAAACATATTTTCTTTTGACAGTGTAGATTCCTAGCCTTGCTACAGCAAGTCATGATTGATTCTGTATCCCTAGTGAAGGTGGGCGTCTCTTGGCCAGTCTTCTGGAATCCAAAATATGGTGTTGTTCCTACGGGATGATGGAGGCAGGTGCGGAAGTGTTACCCTCGGCAGATCTAAAAATGAAATGACATTCTGGCACTGGGTTGGAATGGCCCAGTCTTCCCCCCCACACACACTGGAAGCAAATGGCATCAAGGTTTGCTCTGAATCTGCTTTTTCTGTGGTCTGAGATTTATGAGCCATGGTTGATTTTGTGGATCCGCGGCTGTTGTTGTCTGGCACAAAGGTACAGTGCTTTGGTGTATTGCTTTCAAATGATTTTGTGTAGCTGTGCTCCATTGCAAATTTTCTTTTTAATTGGGGTGGGGGTGGGGTTTGACACCACTGCAGTGGCTCAAGTGTTGAGGTGCTGCACTTGACGACTGGAAGGTCGGAGTGCAACACCCGAGTACTGCATGACAGAGTGAGCTCCCGTCTCCATCCCAGCTCCTGCCGACCTAGCAGTTTGAAAGCAAGAAATTGCAAGTAGATAAATAGGGACCACTTCAGTGGGAAAGTAAACAGCGTTCCGTGTCGAGACATGGCCTGCCACATGTCCACAGAAACGTCTGCAGACGCAGACAGCGCTGGCTCTTTGGCTATAAACAGAGATGAGCACTGAACCGTAGAGTCAGATATGACTGGCTTTCAAGCAAAGGCATCCAAAGAGATTTGTTCCTGCTTGGGCATTTGGTTTTGAGTGCATGTATCCACACTATACATGTAAGATAAGCAAAGAGCATTTTCTCTGGAGCTATTTCTGCAAGAAAAGCATTGAGCGGAATATTATTTCCACCCTCCTCCTTAAAACTGTTGCTCCCAAGGTTTTGGGAGAAGTGTTATTGTCTGAGAGACACCCAACTATAAAGCAATTCCTGGATCTGATTCACCGGACTTGAGGCTCATATCAGGGGATGTCGAAGGTCTTGCTTAGTTCTCTCCACATCCTGGGTTGATAACACTGCATCACCAAAAAAAAAAAAAAATTGTCTGCTACTTGGTCTAATTCAGGTATTATCAACCTGTGGCCCATTTTATGTGCCCCCCCAATGCCTCCACCACACCAGGAAGTGCCATGTGGTGGAGGAAGGGCAAAATGGTCATCTGGTCTCCAAAGCTGTATGAGGGAGTGTGACCCAGCTTTAAAAGGTTGAGAACTCCTGGTCTAATCCATGTTTCCTATCCTAAATCAAGGTGTAATGCAAGACCAGTTTCTAGTTTCCTTGGATCCTCTGACAGCCCCTTCCTACAACATGGATCCATTGGTTAGCTTTGTGGTATGGTCACAATGGAAAGTCATAGCCGGGAAAATTAGCCATGTTGGCAAAGAATTCCGAGAGTTGGCGGTCAAAAGCAAATCCCATGAAAAGTAATGTTTGCCAGCTTGCCCATGATAGTCCTCTATCATGTAGAGATTCTGTCTTCTTTCTGACAGCTCCCTGATATTAGCAAAATACAATCCCAGATATTAGCAGGAAATATCTTCCTTCTTCCAAAGGTGTCCTAATCGCCTTACACCAGGGGTTCCCAACCTATGGCCCACGGGCCAGATGTGGCCCACGGCACCCTTTCATATTTATTTATCTAATTTGTCTAATATGGTCCCACCACCACCTCCGCCACACCCAGAACTAAGTGTCATGTGTGTTTCTTTTTTAATGTACAGGCCGTCCTCATCATGCAGGCAGGGCAAAATGGCCGCCCGGCCCCTGAAGCTGTCTGAGGGAGTGTGACCCAGCCCTCGGTTTTAAAAGGCTGGGAATCCCTGCCCTACACTTTGAGTTGCACCACTGTATTGGCACCTTTTCCAGCTCACCACCTCCTGCTGGTGACTGATTTCATTAATCATGTGTTTTCCTTGCCGTTTAAGCATTTTTGGGACGATGCCACCATAATATGAAACAAGTTTTAAGAGCCATCCTATTCCACCCCCTTTTTTTCCTGTCTCTTGTTACAACTGATGAATGAACCATAACTCATTTCCTGTGTCAATTCAATGGGCTGATGAAGATGGTAATTAGCCACATGTCTACCACTGTTACTCAACAAGCTGTTCTATTGCTCTTCTCCCCTTCCTGCAACCCCCTCATTTGGTAGGAGCAGTTCCTAAATTGCTTGTGATTCAAGAGCAGACAAGCTTTGGAAAGGACTCACGGGCTCCTATAACATAGCCCAGTCAAGAGCAATGTGCATGAGAACATGAGATCATTGGGAGAGAGAGAAGAAAAATACCCTAGGAATAAATTCATTTAAAGAGTCCAAGTGCATAAATAAGTCAACATTCTTTTTCTTCTTCTTCTGCCATATTTGAATTGGAATATAAGCAATCCTCGTGGCGATCAGCCATGAAGACTGTCCTGAGAATATAATGCAGTGGCATTTCATCTGCCTTCCACATCATAGCCATGATGCCCATAGTATCATTGATTCAGTTTTGTGAGTCACTTTCTGGTCCTGAGCCCTTTTGGCACACGGAGACCTCCTCAGCCCCAGACCAGGATGGATGAAGCTGCTGCCCTCCCTCAAGATGGATTCAGGTGGGATTTAATCCACTTGGGGACCATCACCCATCCCTGTGGATTTTGCCAAGGCCGCTAGACCTCAGGGTTGTCAGGTTAGTTAATCACCACCTGACATTTGGCACTGAGTTGCTTGTAGTATGTTCTACTCTATTACCATTGCAGGATAACTTGGCCAGACTGGTTTAGTGAGTGGAATATAATAAATATGCTTGTAACTGAGTGTGGAATTCCTTTTGTCATGAGACATGATAGCTATGCACCTTTGGGAAAGGGTTAATCATTCATTCATTCATTTATTTATATCACCGCCCACTCGCCATGGCGACTCAGGGTGGTTTACAGTCAGAAAAACAAAACAAAAAAACAGCACAAACAGCTAAAATCCATTCCTTCTCCCAGCCAGAGGACATTAGTCTTATCCGTCCCTGGGCAGGTAGGACCCAGGATTAGGAAGTGGAAGCTTCATATCACACAATGGCCCAAATCCTGCAGCTTAGTCTAGTAAATAACACTATAATAGGCCTATTGAATCAATGGGGATTTGGCGAGTCAACTCCTCTGGTTGAAATGGCCAACATATAACACCTACTTGCTTTAGCAAAGTAAGCCATATCTAGAGTAGGCCGATTTGAGCCAATGGAGCTTATGGAAGAGCTGATTCACCAATTCCCCACTGATTCCATGGGCCTAATCTAGTTTGATTTTACTACACTAAGTGATAGGATTTGGGCGATGTATCAATTTCACTTTATGATACTGTTATAGGAGCTTTAATAAATGGGATTGACCCTAATTTTGAAACAATCAATGAATGTGTTCAGACTGTATTTCAGTGGGGGACAGAAATTGGAAGGGCTGAAGCGAGTTTCATGGCAGAGAGTGGGAGAAAGACTTCAGAGGGTTGAATCCCACCGTAGAAGAAAATATATATTTCCTGCTGTTAGAATGGATTTTCCCTCTAGAAAACATAAGGACTCCTTCAAAGTGCAATTGCTCATGCAAATGAGCAATTACATAAAGAAAGAAACCTAATTTGTTAAAAAAAACAAAAAAAACCAACAACCAAGGTGACATTAAACACGGATAATAATATGTCTTTATCACTCTAGACAGAGTCTAGAGCAGGGATTCTCAACTTGTGACCAATGGGCTGGATTTGGACCATGGCACCATTTCATGTGGGGGCCCCCTGCCAGGAAGTGCCATGTGGTGGAAGAAGGGCAAAATGGCTGTACCGGACCCCGAAGCTGTCTGAGGGAGGGTGCCCCGGCCCCCGGCTTTGAAAGGTTGAGAACTCTAGGTCTAGATTAGTCCACTTCCATTGAAGTCCTAAATATATTGTCTATTTAGACCTTTCCCCCATCTTTCTTGCAGGAGGAATGCAAACAGATTTTGGCTTCGCAGAAATCCAATTCACAGTCGGATTCCCACGACGATGAAATTTCTCCTCCGCCTCCGAACCCGGTGGTCAAGGCGCGACGCCGAAGGGGTGGCGTCAGTGCTGAAGTTTATACCGAAGAAGATGCGGTTTCTTATGTCAGGAAGGTAATGAGCCACGGAATCTGTAGTAGCAATGCTAAATGAACAATCGATGTAGGTGGGATTCCATACAAGGTTGTTGGACATTGTATCGATAGGCTGTTATATCGATCCAGAAATCAGAAGTACTCCTCTGATGGAAATCCAACAAAACTAGCGCACTAGTTGAAGCCAGAGCATAGAAAGTTACTTTGAAAAAGCAATCTGTTACACTTAAGAGTTCCACAGCCTGGAAAAATAGTTATCATCCTATTTGCAGGTTTTGAGGCAAGAGGTAGGAATATGAGCCTGCTGCAGCCAAAAATTAGTAATGTTAAACTAAGTCATATTAAGACATCATTGAATTATAGGCTGCAGTGGCTCAGTGGTTAAGAAGCTCGCCTTGTTAGCTGGAAGGCAAGCAAGTTTGCAGTTTGAGACCTGGGTACTGTGTGATGGCTTGAGCACCCATCTTTGCCCCAGCTCCTGCCAACCTAGCAGTTTGAAAGCAAGAAATTGCAAGTAGATAAACAGGGACCGCTTGGGTGAGGAAAGATCTTGGGGGCATGAAAGGAGCCTTATTCGGGTGTCCCATGAGTGGAGTTTCTCCAGCAGAAATCCTGTCAACCCAGAATAATTTCTGACACAAAATTATCGTTATCATTAATTCCATGGTGGGCATTGGGTTGAACTTAGATGACTGTCTCTCCTCTCCCTCTTCCTTTTCAATTTTAGGTCATTCCGAAGGACTACAAGACAATGACAGCCCTGGCAAAGGCTATCTCCAAGAATGTGCTCTTTAGTCACTTGGATGATAATGAAAGAAGGTATGCTATCATTCTTTCATTCTGCTCCATGTTTTCTCTAACCATGGCTAGCTATGGAATGCCACTCCAAGAGGCTGCATTAGGAACCTATAGCTTCTTGATGGTTGATGTTACCATGGAAGGAATATCTAGCTCAGGTTTTGCAACCTTTTTCTGGTGTGGGCTGGACAGTGGCCCTTGAGGTAGCTGTGCATGCTGGAGACATGGTGGGGGCTGCAACCAGGGTGTGTGCATTCACGATGCCTTTTCAGGGTTTTTTTTTTGCCACTCCTGCCACTTCCTGTGGCAGTGGAAGTGAGGGTAGCACATTTTCACCATTTTTTGTGCATTTTCAGCACATTTTTGCCAGGTTTTGGGTGGTTTTTTGGCACTTCTGGCATGTTTTGGGGGTGTTCTCGCTGCTTCTGGTGTGTTTTTGCAACTTCTGGCATGTTTTGCCACTTCCAGAGGCAGTGGGGTTCTCACCATTGGCCGGAATAATTGGCACTGTGGGATGGATCCAGCCCATGGGATGTAGGTTGTGAATCCCTGATCTAGCTGGTGTAGGTAAATTAATATGGAAACAGACCATTCACAATGTAGAGATGTTCTGTTCCCTCTGTCCTTTGCTGTTTTTGCCCCATCCTGACCCTTGTCTTCTCCAGAATTCTTTTGATCCTCATAGGAGGAGTATACTGGATAGATCAAAGACCTATCAAAGCCAACTCGCTATTTGCTCCATGGCCAACCAATTGCCAATGAGAAGATCACCAGTAGGACATGAAAACAACCTTACATTTCCTAAGGGGAAAAAAGATGCATAAAGGTATGCTCTGATACTAAAGGTGATCCATAACCATCTTGGCTAGTAACAATTGATGGCCCAAACATCCACAAATTCATGTTTCCAGCCACAACTCTGGGTTCTTCAAGATAATGTTTACCCTTATGGGCCAGCCAGGATGTGTGTAGTTCTTCTGTCTTTTCCTCCTGGACATTGATTTATAAAAGGTGGGGAAAGCCAGAAGAAACCATATGAAGATATAAGGTTTACACATAAAATATGACAGTGATACTAGACTCCCCATAAAATGAGGCACAGCAAATGCACAGTAAGAAGGTTGTCTGGAAACATCTTAAGCATGACATAGATTCAGGGGTAGAAAATGTTACTTTTTTGGGGTGGGTGAGGGTTTCACCTATTATGACATTGTTGTAGATGTACACAACCCTTGTTTACTCCATGACAGTTCCAGTTTGCACAAATAGAGTTCTGCTTGGGGTAAGGAAGCAGTGAATTTCAGCTTTGTTTGCCTTGCTTTCAAAAGGCTGGACTTTATTGCATCTTGTGAGGTGGCAGCTGCTTTCTTCTTGCTGTTGTAAAGTTTAAAAAGGGGGGTAAATAAAGATTTCCAGAAACAAAAGTGGTCTTTCAGTTGGCTGTAACAGCTGTAAACCTCCAGCCTTGTCAGCTGCTGAGCCTATAGATTGAAGCAGATAGGAATAGAATACTTCCAGTCTTCGACAAGCTGCAGATTATTCTGCCATTTGTTTTCCTTAAAGAATGGACATGTGTTGGGAAGGGAAATCAGGCTGCGGTTTTGTTAGTTGTTAGTGGTAACCACAATGTAATGGGGTTGTGGCATGAAACTCCACAACACCCAGGGCCAATCTAATAAAAGTTGCTGGTTGAAACAAAAGAACGATCCCTATTGAACCTTATTTCATCACTGGCATTAGAGTGTTGCCTTCAAAACTTGGGCAGGTTCCACCGAGAGATCAAAGTTGACTATAAACTTTGTTATGTGTTTCTGTACAGGTGTACAGTCTGACCAGGTTATCCTGCAATGGTAATAGAGTAGACCACTGGTGGCGAACCTATGGCATGCATGCCAGAGGGGGCACTCAGAGCTTTCTCTGTGGGCACGTGTGCTGTCGCCCCAGCACAGAGTTCGTCTTGCCCCTCTGCCTAGCACCCCAAAGGGAACCCTTCCTCTCTCCCCCAGTGCAGAATTCATCCTGCCCCTCTGCCTAGCAGCCTAATGGGAGCGCTTCCTCCCTCCCCCCAGCACAGAGTTCACCCCACCCCTCTGTGGCATGGACAGCAGCCTGTTGAGTTTGAGCATTCGGTCTCTAAAAGGTTCACCATCACTGGAGCAGACCAGACTGCCAGTGACTCAATGTCAAGTGTCAGGTGGAGATTAACTAACCTGACAACCTGAGGTCTAGCGGTCTTGGCAAAATCCACAGGGAAGGGTGATGGTCCCTAAGTGGATTAAATCCTACCTGAATCCATCTTGATCCATCTTGATCCATGGAGGAGCTTCATCCATCCTGGCCTGGGGTTGAGGAGGACTTTGTGTGCCAAAAGGGCTCAGGACCAGAAAGTGACTCACAGAAATGGATCAATGGTATGGGGGTCACACTGTGACGTGGAAGGCAGATGAAAGGCCACAGCATTGTATTCACAGGTCCATCTTCATAGCTGATCACCATGATGATTGCCAATATTCAGAATTGGATGTGGTACAACAAGAAGAAGACAGATGTACAGAACATAAGGAGACATGATAGGTCCTAAACAGGCGGGACAAATCAGCCCAATTTCAGAGAGCTGGCTTTAGGGATTTGTGTA
Source organism: Furcifer pardalis (assembly GCA_030440675.1). Taxonomy (NCBI): domain Eukaryota; kingdom Metazoa; phylum Chordata; class Lepidosauria; order Squamata; family Chamaeleonidae; genus Furcifer; species Furcifer pardalis. The sequence continues at coordinate 11,934,067 of CP126900.1, read as the reverse complement.
CTAGACCCCTCTATAAATGTAAGGGTCTCCCTTGCTGGAAAGCCAGTCATGTCTGACTATAGGGGACAGTGCTCATCTCTGATTACAGCCAAAGAGCTGTTCAGCTTCAGTGTGGATAAATCAGTTCAAAATACTGTATTGTATATTGATTCGTTTTGGAATTTGGGATTTGTGTCAATGCGGTGCACATCTCTAGAGTGAAACAACCCATGTAGCCGCACTCTCGTCGCATCGCAGGGCAAGTGATTCTCCAGAGTCCCAGAACTGGATGAGAGAATTCAGAATTGTATGTAGAACAGTCTTTTGCAGGAAGTCAAAAGATCAGCCTGAAACGAAATGTATATAGAATACCTCCACAAATGCCATAGATATGAGATGTGGAAATGAGATAGTAGAAGAAGTTGATTCATACGTATACCTTGGGCGAGAGGTTAACCTAAGGCATGGTCTAACAAAAGGAATTTCAAGAAGAAGGCAAGTGTCAAGAAGGCAATGTAAAGGATGTGCTTATTGAAGCAAAAATGAGAAAATGATGGTCTGAACTCGTCAACACCACAATTCTGCCTGTTTTATTATTTGGCAGTGAAACATGGGCACCTTCAAAAACTGACATAAAAAAACAATCGATGTAACACATACGCATACGATGGGGTGACTGAATATCAAATGAAGAACTGTGTATAAGATCAGGTGCAAAACAAGAGTCAATGTTGATGGAATTTGCAAGGCATCGGTGGGTCGGGAATGTGTGCCAATTCAAAGATGGCAGGTGGACAAAAAGCTATCACAGAGTGGATACCACTTGGCATAAAGTGACCACTAGGAAGGCCAGCAACCAGATGAGAAGTCCAGTTCAGAGCAAAGTTCCCAAGGCGTTGGATAGGACTGGCATGGGATCAGAAGCAATTGAAGGTGATGCTTCAATCCGTCAAACCTGACATGTGAAATATGGATCAACCAAGTAACCAAGTAAGTCTTTTGCCTTGTTTTGAAAGCCTTTCTTCTCCTGCATCATATCCAGAGAGAAACCAGATCTGACTTCTCAACACACCTCTGCCCATCCCACATATTATATTCTGGGCTGGCTCATGACATGTCGCTGAACATGTGTTCATTTCCCTGCTTGTAAACCTGAGAGGATCAAGGAGATTTGGGCTTGGCACTTGCAGGGTGCCTGTTGAGGTGTTTGCCAGCTGGGGTCACTGTCTCCAAGATTTTTTAAGGGGGGAAACCAAGGAACGAGGCCTGAGCTGACGGTGAAAGAATAGCACAGATGGTAAAAATAATGCTTTCAATGTTCAGTCTTGGAAGCATCCTGAGCATTATGAAGATACAAAGTCATAGAAACATTGCTTTCTTTTGTAGCTGCGAGAACACCCAAAACAAACCTTTGGTAAGAGCATGGCATTAAAACTCAAAATGCTACTTCCAAACTGCCTTGAAAAATATATCTTAAAATATCCTTTTAAAGCAGCCTTTGGAGCTCAAAGATGACTTCCATGGTTGTTAAACCATGTCTTTGGTATTTTCTCTGCCTAGTCAGTCAACCTCTTCGGACAATAAGTCTGAATTTGTGAAGGCCATGATGCAGAGAAACCAAAGCTAGACCTCTAGGAAAGAATCCTGCTTGAAATGCAGGCAAGTCACAGCTGCTCAAAAGGGTTAACCCAGGCTTTCTCAATATTTTCGGGTCGTGGGCTGGATCACTCCCCTTCAGACGGCTGAGTGGACTGGTCACATGGTTCTGTTTTGTGTGTTTTCGACGAGTTCTTAAATCCTTATTGGTATATACGTCCAGTAGGATCGGCAGACCAGCAAATGAGCCTGATTCTGTATTCCTCCACATTCACAAAGTGTGTTGTTGTCTGCCAGCAGTCCCCACTTGATCATTTTGGTCTTACATTTATATACCGTACTCCAACCCTCATACAGGGTCCTCCAACTGACATTGGGGAGGTGGAGTTCCTCAGCCATATCGTCCTTTAATGCTATTTCTTGTCCAAATTATTTCTAATTTGATTTTGCTCTTGACAAGGTAGTGGTGGTGGTTGTGTAGATAAAATGAAGCAAAGGATGACACCTTGAGCTTGACTGGAGAAAACACAGGGCGTAAATATATCCAATAAACAAGATACATACTAACATCTGGTTGCTTGAGACCTTCTTGTGTTATATCCATGGTGCCGATTCCACACATCTTGCATTTGGGAAGGCTGAGTAATCTGTTTCCATGCCAAGCTCTGGCCAGGAAGTCCAAGCCACGCAACAGCGTGGGTAGATGTTTTCCCCCTTAGGTTATTGTGTATATGTGAAGGGAAAACCATCCAACAGGTGGTGATGAGAAAACCAGCTTGGTAGCACATCTGGAGGAATCTTCTGCTGCCCTGCATTCTTGCAGCTGTTTTGCCAGAGTTCTCCCAGGTTGTCCTGTTTTAGCACGCACGCAACTGGAAACATCTTTCCTCCTCAAGACGTACCAAGGTTTGGCATACTTTGGATTATCCCTTCTCCCCAGGGAGGACAGATATAGCTCTCTCTCTGTTTGACTTCAGCTGCTTTGCATTTTTTTCAGCCGTTGAGGCTATGAACATCGCTAAAACAGACTCTGGTGGGAACAACTGCCCTGTTAGACGACTGTGAGTGGGTTGGAAGACTGTATCCAGACCAGCAGACCTGCTGAAGTTTGCTATGAACCATCCGTGACTGGGCCGAAGTTACCTCTTTGTGTTTCTTCTGGCTGTAAAGGTCGGATCTTATTCTGAGGTCACGATTCTTCTGGGTTACTGGGGCTACAAGCCTATGTTTTAAATCAGGGATTCCCAACCTAAGGCTCGAGGGCCGGATCTGGATCCCATTCGTGTGGATTCACAGAGACTTGGGCTTCTGGGAATTGAAGTCCAAGAACACCTGGAGTGCCAAGGTTCGCCATCACAGGCTTAGACACTGTTTATGGAGGGAGGGAGATCTTCTGTCTCCTCACTTAGTACTCCTCAAATCGGGGGATCTAAACAATTTCTTCAAAGATTAGTGGTTAGGTTGCCGAGCTTGACAACAGAAGGTTGGCAGGCCAGCAGTTCAAGACCTGAGTGAAACATGACGGAGTGAGCTCCTGTTGTCTGCCCCAGCTTCTGCCAACCTAGCAGTTCAACAGCAAGAAATTGTAAATAGGTACTGCTTCGATGGGAAAGGGAACAGTGTTCTGTGTGATCTGGCATCTAGTCATGCCTGTGACATGTCCACTGAAATATCTGCAGGAGCAGACAGTGCCTTCGGCTGTAAATGGAGAAGAGCACCGCCCCTAGAGTCAGACATGGCTGGCTTTCAAGCAAGAAAGACCTTGACTGTTACCTAAACAACCTTAGTCTGATGGCCTTTCCATCTCGCTGTCGGTCCCGGACAGCATGTTTGTCTTCTCTCTTTCTTCCCAAACAAGTCAGGTTTAATTAAGTTCATGAAACTCCGTCTGTTTGAAAATCTCCCTTGCCTGGCCACGGAATCATTTCCTTCCTGGGGAAAATAATCTCACTTAAAAGTCCTTTCCTCTTTGTAATAGGCTCCCGTTTTATTGGTGGGTTATTAATCACTTTCCTTTCCCTCCCCCATTTCTACATCCTTATATTATTCCTTTACTGTTAGGAGCCAGGCAAGAACAATGAAGTTGGAATAGCTCATGGCCAGTAATTTTCATAAGTAGAAAAAAAGAATAATGAATAAAAAAATAAAATAAAAAAATAAAAAAAATACAGGAGGAATTATCTGGCCAACTGTAAGGTCTCAATTCCATTTTCCACCTTGTCCTGCTAGTATGGGACTAACAGGAAAACGGGTTGTTAGGATGCTTAACTTTCCATCCACGGGGTTAACCCAAAGCTTGGAAGTAACTCATTACAAGTAACTAGCTACTTTAAACTTGATTTCTAGATTTGTAAGACTGTCATTGGCTTAGTGCAGGCATTCTCAATCTCCAGCCCGTGGGCCATATCTGGCCCCTGAAGCCACTTCATCAGACCCTTGCCAAACCCAGAAGCAGAGAAAAACTGTGTCCCGTGCATGCGCAGAACATCACTAAATGCATTCTGTGCATGTGTGGCACTAGGGTTCAGTGCTCATCTCTGTTTTATAGCCAAATAGCCAGCGCTGTCTGCGTCTGCAGACATTTCCATGGACACGTGGCAGGCATGCCTAGACACAAAAGTGCACGGAACACTGTTTACCTTCCCACCTACCAAAGTGGTCCCTATTTATCTGCTTGCAATTTCTTGCTTTCGAACCGTTAGGTTGGCAGGAGCCGGGACAGAGACGGGAGCTCATTCTGTCATTGCAGTACTCGTGTTTTGAACTGCTGACCTTCCACCTCCAGGTCAGCATCTTAACCACTTGAGCAACTGCAGTCCCACTTGGGATCACTCAATGGAATATTATTCTCAGCCTTTCCTAATCATTTTGGACCACATCCTCCATGACATAGGATCCCCAGCCATGTCCCTTGGGCTTCTGGGAGATGAAGTCCCAAACATCTGGACAGCACCAAGTTAGGAAGTGCTTCTTCATACAATAACGTCATAACACTATGTTTTCTTAGCTCACCTTAGGTTCTTCCTCATAGAACTCAGAAATATATCCTTTTTTTCCTTCTACACATGGGTTCCAATGGCTTCTCATGGACAGCTGGACCAAAATGCATGTGGAGGAAGTTACATTTTGCATGGCTATAGAAGCCAGCACTTTCACCTGGATTCAGCTCCAAGGGAAACAGTAGAGGCAACACTTATTTCATCTGGGCTAGTTTTAGATGTTCTGATCCCACTTGAATGGGCCATTTGCCCATCATGGTATTTTCTGACCTTCCTAGAATCTAAGTCAGGAGTTCTCAACCTTTTAAAGCCATGGCTCGGGTCATGCTCCCTCAGACAGCTTTGACAGCTGGATGGCCATTTAGCCTGTCCTCCACCACAGGGCACTTCCAGGTGTGGTGGAGGTGGTGGGGAGCCACATGAAATGGTGTCGAGGGCCATATCCGGCCCCATGGGCCATAGGTTAAGAATCCCTGATCCAAATATTCATTTTATTTTACTGAAAGGAATTTACACAGTGACGTCCCCCCTTTTATTTCAACAAGTCCAGAAATGAGATGTCAGTGCCAGTAAAAAAAATTTGTCTGTGCAAATTGGTTTTATTTATTTATTTATTTTGGCTGAACTAATTTGGCTCAACATTATGTCATGTCCTGAGGGAAAAGGTGGGAAATTGTAAAGCATTTCCCCCTTTCCTCTGGAGGTAATATTTAGTGGGATTATAATGCCTGGTCCCCCCTTTTTTAAATGAGGGGGCCTGACAGTGCAAGCTCGGTGCTTGTCTAAACTTCACTTCTGTTCAAACTCATATTTGTAGAGAAGGTTATATTGTTGTAGCCTTTGATTTGACAGAAACGTACAAAGTGAACATTAAAGTGGGGGGGGGGGGCACAGAAGAAAAAAAATAAAGTCATTTACAACCAGACATAGAAGACAGAGGACTCAAGTTGAAGCTTGAGGAAGAGGTTTTAAATTTATAAGCCAGGCATCAAATCTATAGGGAAGCATCTGGTTGCGAAATGGTTGATCCTGTAGTAGTGATTTACCAAAAGGAAAAGTCAAAGAGATTTAGAGAGCATAAGTTTGAGATAAACATGGATTCTCCTCTTGACAACTAATCCTCCTAAAGCCATTGGTTGGCCTTCTGTGATGTCATGGAAGCTTGAAAGGTAAAGGAGAAAGCAGAGAGTGGGTGAATGAAAGGTATAATGTAGGAGATGATGGCCAACTGTGAATCTGGAGCAGTGGGTGTTGTGGTCCATTTGGATGTGCAAGCCCTCATCGTGACAGTCTACATAAAGGGTTCCAACCCTAAGGCTTGTGGGCTGGATCCGTCCTGTGGTGCCATTTCATGTGGCCCCCACCCCTTCAAGGGCATTCAAGAAACAAAATGGCCACCCCTTTGAAGCCGTTGGGACAGAATGGCCATACCCATCATGCAGGCAGTGCAAAATGGCCATCTGGCCCTCGAAGCTGACTGAGAGAGTGTGACCTGGCCTGAAAAGGTTGGGAACCCCTGGTCTACATAGCCAACCTCCCCAAAGGACAGTCTTGGAACAGAGACAGGGAGGTTGATCAGTGGATTGGGAGCAGTTTTAAAGTTAATGGATCTTAATGGTTCATTATACAATTTCAATTTGTAAGCATCCTGTTGCCAAGGTTTAGGGAGAGTAACTGATCTGCTACGATTAAGGAACAAAATCCAGTGGAAGTTAGATGGGTTCCCTATGAATAAAAAGAAAGAAAGAAAGAAAGAAAGAAAGAAAGAAAGAAAGAAAGAAAGAAAGAAAGAAAGCAACCAACCAACCAACCAACCAACCAAACAAACAAACAAACAAGCAAGCAAACAAGCAAGCAAACAAACAAACAAACAAACAATTTAATGGGGTCAGATACTGTTCCACTGCTGATAGACAGCACAATTTTAAATCTGGCATTAAATTCCCCTGTTAAAATGCAACAAATTATAACCCATCCACTTTTTTCTAAGCTGGGGTGACTGTGTTTGTCCAGCACTAGCCCAGTTAGAGTACTTCCTAAGTCTGAATTCAATGATAGCCCCACCTGTCTCTATTCTGTATTCTTTCACTCTCTTTCTTGGTTGGCATCACACATGTCATTGCTGTTCATCTGCTTGACTGGTTTCTAGCATGCAAGTGGTAAAGGAAGCAGATTGCTAATGTATGACATTCTAAGTAACTATAATTAAAGAAATGCTTTTATTCTTCCTCTTGCAAATTCTCAGAATGAGTTGTTGAGACTTTGAGTGCTAGTTAATGAGAAAGGGGTGGGTATCTTTTGTTTTCAGTCTTTGCACTTCAGCTGTGCAGCTATAGGGAATTTTACCAGAAATTCAAAACTCTGCAACGATTTCTACCCACTTTCTTCTTTGATATTGGCCTTTCTACTAGTGTAAAAACCGCTACCTGTTTTGGTTAAAAAGTATGTTTACACACTAGGTCAAATCACTTTTCTTGGCAATTAATGTATTTTTATCTGCTGAGATCTTTAGAGCTTTTCAGTTGTCGAGTATGGGTAGATTCACAACTGCAAGGAACAGTGGACTATTTATCACTTCAGATGAGGCTCTGGTCGCTAAAAAGAATCTCAGTGCAGGTTAAAACCTGCCGTGAATCTTCTTTAAATAAAGAAAAGTTCAGAAATTTGATTTCCCTAGTCGAGACAGCTGTTCTCTCCCTACACACATTATCCAGCAGACAAAGATTGCATGTCTGAACAAATTATCCATCCTTTTTTTGCTCATTGAGTTAACACAAAGCCCTACATTACATGAAGCTTGTAAACTTTGTGCTTTCCTCCTCCTTACAGTTTTATTTACTACAGTAGATCACGGTATCAATCAAGTAGACACTGGGCTGTAATTTCTGTGCAAAACTGTTATTTTCCTGTTTAGGATTTTTCTCCTAAAATAAAATAAAAATGTGAGCTGGTTGAATAATTTTGTGAAAGCATTAGCAGGGTTGATCACTTTTGGAGCAGAATCTGGAGATGTAACTAACTAACTAACTAACTAACTAACTAACTAACTAACTAACTAACTAACTAACTAACTAACTAACTAACTAACTAACTAACTAACTAACTAACTAACTTCATCTTGAGAAGTTACATTGGTTCTCTGCTCCACAAATTGCAAATTATCTTGCTTTTACTTTCTGACTGGTTGCTAGCAGCTAAACTTGGGCTTGAATGTCAGGTCAATTGCTCTGACATAGCAGCTTTGAAGGAAGATGTCTCTTGCGGGAAAACTTTCCAAGACTTCTTAACTGTGTGATGGAAAGAGGACGAGATAATTTAGCTTCATGTAACATCAGGTCTTTTTCTGCTGTGTTCTTTTTCTTCTTCAAGTGCTGTATCCGATTCCAAATATTGGCTATCATCATGGCGATCAGACATGATGACTGGCCTGAGAATATAATGCCGTGGGCTTCCATTTACTTTCTGCATCACGGTGTGACACCCATACCACTAACCCATTTGGGGACCACCAGCCTTCCTTGTGGACTTTGCCACCCAAGGCTGTTAGTCCTCAGGGTTGTCAGGTTACTTAACTGCCTCCTGACACTCAGCGTTGACTCACTGGCAATACGGTCTACTCTATTACCGAAGCAGGATCACCGGGCTATCCCCCCCCCCCCCGAGATATTTTACTTTTAAAGTTTTTTTTAAAATGTTGCTTGCAAATCTGATCTCTTTTCCTGCTGTGTTCTAAGATGCTTAAATCTCTTGATTATACCTATACCAACTGCCAGGGGAAGAAGCCAGTGAGGACCTTGCCACCCCTACCCCTGTGCCCACCCCAACATATTGTAATGTAATGTATTGTCTGTAAGCCGCCCTGAGTCACCACGGCGAGTGGGCGGCAATATAAATTTGAACTAATAAATAATAATAATAAATTAATCTTGGGCCCCTGACATCAGAGAGTAAACTCATGGCAAGTTCATTTTTTATGGGGTCTACTTCAGTGGGGTTATATTTAAAAGGCTACCTTCAGGCAGGTGGGAAGCTGAGGTGTGCAGTAACCAAACAATGTATAAAGGAGCGAGGCTGAATGTCTTCTGACCTGAAGATAAGATAATAAATAGTGGCTAGCAGGTTAAAAAAATGTAAAGTAAATAAAGGGGGGGGGGGTGTAGGAGTCTAAGGTGTGGGCGTTGGGTGCCCAGAGGCAGTGTCTTTGTCTTGAGTAATAAAAGTTCAGTGGAGCAAGGAAAATGCCAAACACCTGTCTCTTCTGTCAGAGCGATAATCTATGGATTATAATGGTTTTTAAATTATGAATTTGTGACAGGCCCTTTCTCCCTCTCACCAGCTAAATACGTCAAGTGTCTTTTCTTTCCCCCTTGAAGCACCGACAGCGGCAAAGAAACATTGAACAAGGGAATCTCTGTCCCTTCTTTTGTCTGCTGGGCTTGAAAGTAGTTAGCTACAAGTAACGCAATGTAGTAACGTATGGTTGCGAGAGCTGGACCCTAAGGAAGGCTGAGCGCAGAAGAATAGATGCCTTTGAAATGTGGTGCTAGAGGGGAATTTTGAGAGTCCCCTGGATGGCAAATGAAATCAACCCTGACTGCTCCTTGGAAGGACAGATATTGAAGATGAAGCTAAAGTACTTTGGACACCAAATGAGAAGAGAGGACTCACTCGAGAAGGCCTTGATGCTGGGAAAGATCGAAGGCACCTTTTTAAAAGTGCATTTCAGAGGCGTATTCATGAGGATTTGCCATTTTTAGGCCTTTGATCAATACTAAGAGGAAAACAAAGCCTTATCTAATTTTGTCTTTTTGGTCTTATTTATAAATGCTTCCAAGACACAATATTAGAATCAGCCACCAGAGACTAATTCCTGCTATTTTCCCAGCTTGTTGGTAAAGACAGAAGAGCTTAGCAAAGAATGTGAAATGCAACAAATAACTTGTCTGATCAGAGCCCTGGTAATGACAACATCAACCTAACTGCTAGGAAGTAATGAATAATGCAATAAGTTCCTTTTTAAAATGTCACATTCCGAGCACTGATGGAGGCAGAGAGAATGTGATAAATTGAAAGGAAAAGGAGAGAGAGATCATTCCTTAAGAACAGGACTTCCCGACCTACTCAACCCAGGGGGTGGGGTGGGGGATCATGAAATGTCACAGTGGGCTAGATCCAGTTCGCTGCCCTTAGGTTGGGAACCCCTGCTTAGGAGGCTGTAAACTAAATTCTGAATTCTGGTTCATTGTGGAGGCAATATCTGCCTGCCTGTCTACCTCCTTGAATGACTGCCTGTCTGTCGATCAGGTTTTCTTTTCTGTGTTTTATTTGTCTTTTAAACTCTCAAAACATATCCACCTTCATCCTGACCCATTGGAAGGCTCCCTGCGTTGGGAATAAGTCCCACCGCAGTCCATCCCCATAGGGTTTTGTTCAGATTTCACAGGAGCTCTCCAGGGTGCTGAACCCTATCTCTCAAATTGGTTCAGCGCCTTCGAAAGTTCCTTGATGGGTCAAACGAAAATATAAGATGAATGCACCACTCCACTGGCATCCACCCATTCCCCTTGATACTTCCAAGAAGGCAGCAATAGCAAAAGTTACTCTTTAAAATCATAGAATCACTGCATTTCAGGTGTAGATGTTTCCTGGACCTCTCCCTGACTGAGGGCTGATCCAAGGAGGATCCAAAGTACAAGGTCTAAAGAGAAAGCCAAGGTCTGGTGGGCGAGTGTCTAGTACGATGGATGTCCAGGGGCATCATCAGGTTAGCTGAAAAGTCAGAGTCAGGTCATGGCAGTCAATCACGAGAGATATTAGGAATGTACAGAAGTCAGGCAGGGTGTTGTCCTTTGCACAAATTGTACCAATGCCTGACCAGTACAGTAGATGTGCTTAAGAGGCCTCCCAGCTAAGGACTGTCAGCTGGGAGCCTCCGCTGGGAGTGAGCCCTAGCAAATTTACGATGCAGCTGCAAGTCCTTTTGGCACTGTTCTCTGGATGAGGGATGATTGCTGTCAGAATCAGGCTTCTGATCTGACAGGTCTTGCTTCTGGGGATGCAGAACTGGGTGAGGAACAGGTTGTGATTCCTGATTCAAGTCATCCTCAGAGTCTGATGGGGCTAGATCATGACAGCTTCTGGGAATTGAAGTCCAAGAACACCTGGAGTGCCAAGGTTCATCATCACTGCCCTAGACCAATGAAGGAGAACATGTAGCCTTCCAGGTGTTGTTGCTCAACTCCAAAATCCCTCATCCCTCATCTTTGACTATGCAGGTTGCCTGGCACTGTGCTCCACAGGGGGTGGCAGTTACCCCTTGACCTCCACCACCTCTGTAGACATGTCAAGATGAGGACCACTCATCCACAAGGGGGCACCCTTCATCTTCGAACCCACCTGCCTAACTCTCAACCCACATCTCTCCCATCTGTGCCTGTGAATCATGGTGTGTGTGTGTGTGGGGGGGGGGGGTTGCTCTTTGCAGCAGAAGGATCATTCTTTGGGAGTAAAGATAATGCTTTCATTTAAATTTATGAGCGGGTGTTTCCTCCATCCGAGCTGGAGTGAATTTTGGAGCTGCTGGACAGGAAATAAGCTAATAATGGGATTTTGCAGTGAACGGCTTCCCATATATGGGAGTGAAAATTTGCCACAGGTTAATTGCTGACCTCATGGTTGGCGGGGGTGGGGGTGGGGTGGGGTGGGGGAATCTTTTAAAAATGCCTTTGTTCTCTTTCGCTCATGTGGCCTGGCGAGGCATGTGCTCTCGCTGGGAGGGAAAAACTACCCCATTAACTCTGAAGACCTCTCGGTGCTTTATTAATTCATGCTACCTTAATCATGGGAAAGCAGTTTTATTACCATCTCGATGTTGGTTTTCTTGTTACCCATTCCTTGGCTTATCCCTCTGACAGCCTGTGGCATGTTGACTCCTTGCTCTAATCCAGGGGTGCCCAAACTTTTCAGGCCATGGGCCAGTCACGTGGTTCAGGGGGCCAGTCACTATGGCCTGGGAGCCGGAGCCGGCCCCCGATGCCAATTCATCCAGCCTGCGAAGCCCTCGTCACTCCAGGAAGCGGAAGTAAACGTGCCCGTACGGATGAATTGGCATTGGGGTCTGGATCTGACCCCTGCTCTAATCCACTGCAGTCTTTTCCAAAAATCTCTCCCAGGCTTTTTGAACCCTGCCTCCTTCTCTTTTTTTCTGCAACCTCTTCTCTATATCTATTCACTCTCCCATTGCAGTCCATTTTCTCTCCATTGTTTTCTTTCTTTCTCTCTCATTCTGCACAGTCTGGCCAGGTTACCCTGCTAGCGTAACAGATTAGACACTACTGCCAGAGACTCAATACTGATCATCATGCAGCGGTTAACTAAACCTGACAACCCAGAGGACTAATGGTCTTGGGTGGTGAAGTCCCACTTGGATCCATCTTGATGGAGGGCAGCAGCTTCATCCATCCAGGCTTGGGGCTGATGAGGACTTTGCATGCCAAAAGGGTTCAAGATCAGAAAGTGACTCACGGAACTGGATCAGTGGTTCAGATGTCACACTGCGATGGGAAAGGCAGATGGAAGACCACTGCATTGTATTGTTCCCAGGCTGATCTCCATGATGATAGCCAGTATTTGAAATCAGATACAGAACTTGAAGAATCACCATGACCACCACCACCACCACCACCACCACTGGTTCCGGTGTCACACTGCAATGTGGCAGGCAAAGGAAGATCACTGCTTTATATTCTCAGGACAATCTTCATGGTTGATCGTCATAAGGATCATCAATATTCAAAATAGGATACGGCTCAAGAAGGAGGAGGAGGAGGAGGAGGAGGAGGAGGAGGAGGAGGAGGAGGAGGAGGAGGAGGAGGAGGAAGAAGAAGAAGAAGAAGAAGAAGAAGAAGAAGAAGAAGAAGAAGAAGAAGAAGAAGAAGAAGAAGAAGAAGAAGAAGAAGAAGAAGAAGAAGAAGAAGAAGAAGAAGAAGAAGAAGAAGAAGAAGAAGAAGAAGAAGAAGAAGAAGAAGAAGAAGAAGAAGAAGAAGAAGAAGAAGAAGAAGAAGCCTCATTCTTCTCCATTTCTCTCATCGGCTCACTTTGTACCATACACTCTTCTTCCTTATTGCTTCCTCGATTCTTTCCCCCCCTACCCACCTCAAATTAACCTTTTCCATATTTAATATGTAGGATCTTGACATCACAGTCAAGGCAGCACTTATTGTTGAACCAGACCCTAACATTTGTCTTCCCCGCTTTTTCTTCTGCAGTGACATTTTTGACGCCATGTTCCCTGTGACCCATATTGCTGGAGAGACCGTCATTAAACAGGGTAAGCATAACCTCTAGGTATGATGGTGCAAAAATACATCATTCCTTGTGTGTCCTTGTTGAAGAGAAAGTGACATATAAGGATGGGATTTGGGGCGGTTTCTGGGCTACTTCATTTGTGTCAGACGCACCACCAGCATATAATATCATACAAAGCTAAAAGTAACACATCTAAAAACAAAATAGAATTAAAGAGGGCTAGATGACGTTGGCCCAATATCAGGCCACATTGACAGCATTTATTCTTGCCAACATAAGGTTCTCCTCAGTGCACGTTGAGGGGCATCATGTGCATTGTATCATATAGGAGATAGTTTGTACTTCTTTGCATTCACACAGGCTGTCGTCTACAGGGAAACCCTAGTTTCTCATATTAGCCCTTAATCTTCCTACCCCAAAACACAGTCTGTTTAAAGCATTCCATTCAGGCCATGGCTATTTTTGGCCAGGGAGTAGAGAGTCCTGTGGTTCTGCCCAGATATCTGATAGCTCCTTGCCTACCTTCCATAGTTCCTGGGAGATCTATCTCAGGGAGTCTCAACCTGTGGCTGTCTGAAGGACCCGGCCCCCGGCTTAAAAAGGTTGAGAACTCATGAGCTATCTGATAGACACATACTTTAAAAACACCTAAATCTGGCTCATGGGGCTGCAGTGGCTTAGTGGTTACATGCTGAGCTTGATGACTGGAAGGTCACCAGGTCAGCAGTTTGAGACCCGGCGGAGTGAGCTTCCATCATCTGTCTCAGCTCCTGCCAACCTAGCAGTTTGAAAGCCAGAAATGGCAAGTAGATAACTAGGCACTGCTTTGATGGGAAAGGTAACAGCATTCTGTGCACTTTGGTGTCTTGTCATGCCTGCCACATGACCACGGGAACATCTGCAAACACTTCCTGAAAACCAGAAACAAAACCCAATGTGTTCTTTTGATTTCTTTGCAGGAGACGAAGGAGACAACTTCTATGTAATTGACCAAGGAGAAGTGGATGTAAGTGGTCCCTCATCTCCTAACACTGAAAACGTGGCTAATATCATATCTGATGCCTTAGTTTCAACACTGATGTTCAACTGTCTTGCTTTTGCTAGGATTTATTTATTTATTTATTAATTCACACTTACTATCCCGCCCCAATCGGGCTTACACCCGACTCTGTTACATTCCTGTTACATTCCTGTTATTCCCCATTCATTAGGATACTTCTCATTTGTTTTCATTTTGTTGTTGTTCAGTCGCACAATCAATTACGACCCATTGCGACCCTATGGACCATTGCAGCCACCTCTGTCCTCCACCATCCTCCTCAACCTGCCCAGCTCTGTGCCCATTGCCTCTACAATACCATCTAGCCATCTCATTTTCTGCTGTCCCCTTTTTATTTTGCCCTTCACCTTTCCCAGCATCAAGACCTTCTCAAGTGAATCCTCTCTTCTCATTTGATGTCCAAAGGACTTTAGCTTCATCTTCACTATTTGACCTTCCAAGGAACTGTCAGGGTTGGTTTCTTCTTCTTGACCTATTTGTTCTCCTCACTGTCCAGGGTACTCTCAAAACTCTCCTCCAACACCACATTTCAAAGGCATCTACATATTCTTCTGTGCTCTGCTTTCCTTATGGTCAAACTCTCACATCCATACATTACTACCGGGAATACCATTGCTTTGACTATGTGAATTTTTGTTTACAAGGAGATGTCTCTACTTTTCACTATGGTCCCCAAGTTTTTCATCGTTTGTCTCCCAAGAATCAATTGCCTTTTTATTTCATGGCTGCAATCACCATCTGCAGTGATCTTTAATCACTGCAGATGGTCTTTGAACACTGCAGTGATCTTTGAACGCCTGAACTACAGCTTCAGAAAAAAAGTTACTTTTCAGGATTCCTCTTCCAAGTTCTGGAATTGGTCTCCAGCATCACAACAGTTCTCCCACATGTCTGAGTCTGCCCAGCTCATTTCTGAATCCCCAAGAGAAGGTTTCGTTCAAAATCAGAAGCTGTTTGCGTTCGTATGTGCGTATGTGTGACTTGCATGATCAGAGCAGCGATAATAGCAGCAGCCCAACTAGCTGAGAAGGACTGCAGTGGCTTAGTGTTTAAGACACTGAACTTGACTACTGGAAGGTCGGCAGGTCAGGAGTTCGAGACCCAAGAACTGCATGATGGATCTCTGCCCCATCTCCTGCCATCCTAGCAGTTTGAAAGCAAGAAATTGCAAGTAGATAAACAGGGACCACTTTGGTGGGAAGGTAAACAGCATTCCATGCACTCTGGTGTCTAGTCATGCCTGCCACATGTCCATGGAAACGTCTGCAGATACAGTTAGCACATGGCAATTTGGCTTTTACCTAACTTAGCTGGGAAGTAATGAGTAATGCAATAAGTTTCTTTTAAAATACAACGTTCCAAGCTCCGACTGAGTTATGTTGGGATGGTTTCCCCCGCACTACAGAGTTGCAAGGCAAAGTTATTTGTCTGTATAAGCAAGGTTAATGGGGTAACATACGCAAACAAATTACTGTCAGTTCAGGACCCATATTAACAGTACCCTCTAGGGCAACATCATCGGAAGGCTAGCAAGATGGAATGTACCCGAGGGGTCCATGAGAGACCAGAAAGGAGGCCCCATTTGAGTTAATCACCCAGGTTAGGTTACGTGGAACTTCTGCCTTTTTTAAAAAAGGATGATTGGAAGCCTTAGGCTGATAGTTTGATCTTTCTTCCATTCCATCCCCTCCCCCCCAAAAAAGTTGAGTTTGCTTCTGAAACCCTGCTTTGGAGAAATGGAAGCTTGGCTTGACCATGCTTGAAGATCAAAGACCAGTTCTTGATGGCCAAGGAGAGGTATTAATGATGAGATTTTTAGGAGAACACGAATTCACAGGGTCACCATAATCAGAACCAACCTGATTTTTAAAAAAATAGTGTCAGAAGCACACAAAGGTGCTTTCTAAGTTGTAAGGATTTTTCTGGAGGAACTCAGAGGACGCCCGAAAGAGGCTCCTTTCATGTCCCCAAGATCTTTTCCCACCAAAGTGGTCCCTGTTTATCTACTTGAATTTTCTTGCTTTCAAACTGCTAGGTTGGCAGGAGCTGGGACAGAGGACGGCAGCTCATTCCATCATGCAATACTCGGGTCTCGAACTGCCAACATGCGGACCTTCCAGCTAACAAGGTGAGCTTCTTAACCACTGAGCCACCGCAGTCCCTAACCACAGTCCCTATTTATATAAAATCCTCATTGGGTGGGGCCCCCACCGCTCCAAGGGAATTCGAGAAACAAAATGGCAAACTCTTTGAACCTGTTGGGACAAAATGGTCACCCCCATCATGCAGGCAGGGCAAAACGGCCATCCGGCCATTGAAACTGACTCAGAGAGCGTGACCCGGCGCGCGGCTTTAAAAGGTTGGGAACCCCTGGTTTAAAGTATCATAGTCTTTGTGAGATACACAATTCACGCTGCAAACAGCGACAGCTTTTCCTTCAGTGGTCTTTGGCAAGTAAAAATTCAGGCTGGCTCCTGTAGCTAGTAAAAATGATTATCTCTTTAGGTATTTCCCTTCTTAATGTCTCTGAATCACTATCATGTGCAGCAAAGGTTCTGCCAAAAGGTTTTCTTGGCTGCTACATTTCTCCATCTCTCATATCACCCAGTACTTTGTTTGGGGTGGAGCCTTGAGATGGTGAGGTCAATGGAAAAACCCTTGCTTTGAAAATGCAGATGTTCACCGCGGCAGTCTCCACAGCTAGCCTCTCCTGCAAAGAAAGAAACTACTGGATTGATCCACATCAAAATTAGGAACCTGTCTTTTGTACAGCCAATGGATGTTAGTTGCTCACTGAAGACCAAACCACTTGTAAACACGTTGTGTTATAACAGAAATAGCTTGCGGCAATATGCTTGTCTTGGAACATCTGTTCCTCCTCCAGCTACTATGTGGGTTGAGGGAACAGAGAAAGGAGATGAGGATGTTGTCAAGCTGAGGGCCTAATCCCTGCACTTTAGAAACAATCTCTAAGATTCATCCCTCTCTTCTTCTTCTTCTTCTTCTTCTTCTTCTTCTTCTTCTTCTTCTTCTTCTTCTTCTTCTTCTTCTTCTTCTTCTTCTTCTTCTTCTTCTTCTTCTTCTTCTTCTTCTTCTTCTTCTTCTTCTTCTTCTTCTTCTTCTTCTTCTTCTTCTTCTTCTTCTTCTATGTCCCGATCAAACCCTGGACTGTTAAAATGAAGCCACTTTCTTGGCTTTGTCATTGGCCAAACTCAAGTCCTAATCCGTGCATATCTCTGGCAGTAATCAGCAGGCCAGTAAAAATGAGCCGGATTCTGTAACTCTCCACATTCACACAATGTGTTGTTGTCCACCACAGGTCCCCACTTGAGCATGTTGGTCTTGCATTTAGGGACTCCAACCCTCAGCATATTCAGGGTCCTCCAAGTGATGTAAGGAGAGGTTGAGTCCCTCAGCCAGATCCTCCTTTAATGTTCTCCTTGTCCAGTGAGCTCCCTCTTCCATTTTCTAATTTGGTTTGCTCTTGTGTACCCTCAAGAACATTTGTTCTTGCCATAAAGCTGTTCCTGGATCTGAGTTGGTAGACTTGAGGCTCATATCTGTTCAGAGGATGTCGAGAGTCCTTTTCTTGCTTAGTTCTCTTGGTGTCCGCTGCTTCTTCTCTCCTGATCTTAGGTGGCGTGATACCAACAAGAGGGTATATTTTCTTAACTCGTGTAGGTTCGAGGCATCCTGTTGCTATACACATGGCCTCATTAACAGTGAATTCAACTCTGTGAGCCCTGATATTACTACCCTTTTAGT
Organism: Furcifer pardalis; assembly: GCA_030440675.1. Lineage (NCBI taxonomy): Eukaryota > Metazoa > Chordata > Lepidosauria > Squamata > Chamaeleonidae > Furcifer > Furcifer pardalis. The sequence goes on along the minus strand of CP126900.1, from coordinate 11,916,361 downwards.
TGGAAAGAGACAAATGGAAAAATCCTGTAGTTGCTTCTTGTTGTTACTCAGTTCTAGAATTTGGCTTCAGGAGATCTGTGCTCAAATGTCACCAAACATGAGGTTCTTCAGCACTTTCAAACAAGATATTGAATCCTAATTGTAGAAACTTAATGAGGGTAAAAGAGGAGGATGCAAAAGTTGGCTTGAAACTCATCATCAAAAATACCAAGATCCATGGCATCCGATACCATCACTCCCTGGCAAATAGAAGGGGAGGAAATGGAAGCAGTGACAGACTTTACCTTCTTGGGATCTAAGATGACTGCAGATGGTGACGGCAGCCACAAAATAAAAAGACACTTACTCCTTGAGAGGCAAGCTATGGCAAACCTAGGCAGCATAATAAAAAGTAGAGACATCGCCTTGCCAACAAAAGTCTGCATAGTTAATGCAATGGTCTTCTCAGTAGTAAAGCATGGCTGTGAGAGCTGGACCATAAGGAAGACTGAGTGCACCTTCAAACTGTGATGCTGGAGAAGTCTTTTGAGAGTTCCCTGGACTGCAAGGAGATGAAACCAGTCAATCCCAAAAGAAATCAGCTCTGACTGCTTCTTGGAAGGAAAGATATTGAAGCTGAAGCTCAAGTACATTGGCCACCAAAAGAGAAGAGAGGACTCACTGGAGAAGGCCCTGATGATGGCAAAGATCGAAGGCTACAGAAGAAGATGGAGGCAGAGGATGAGACGGTTAGATGGCATTGATGACGCAGTGGGTGTAGATCTGGGCAGACGTAGGAAGATGGTGGGTGACAGAGGAGCCTAACATACAGTGGTCTATGGGGTTGCCAAGGGCTGGACTCAATAACAAAATGATAGAATGCAAATGAGAGTGAGATCTCTTCCAGTCGTAGCATTATTTTCATCTAAAATTCCTTATCAGTTATTAAAGGGCAGAATCTGAGAATTGTTACGAGGCTGTTCTGTTGATAAGCTAAGCAAGTCTCAACTTCTGAGCTATCTGGAGGGGGGGTGTGCACCACCTGGGAGCCATATGTGTGTTTCCAGGAGGAGGTCTTGTCAAAAATATTACATTAGATAGAGTTCTCAAGACCTGGGCTATGGTTGTGCATTAATAAGGCGCTTCAGGAAAAAAAATTCCATGCAAATTGGCATTCACTGGAGAAATGTAATGTACCGAATGCAGATGGGAGAGAACATTGTGTGAATATCAATCCCAATTTTCCTAATTTTTGTGGGAGACTAATGTGGAAATTGGACAGAAACAGAAATTGGAGAGTCATGCTTAAACTGTGAATTTTAGCTGTAATTTTTAGCTATTAGGTGCTGTTGTAGTTATAGCTTTAAAAGGGGTTCTTTCCTTCCCCATTTCCCAATCACTATCTGAGATGCTTAGTGACTATAAACGATTCTTTGGCAAAATTCACAAATGGTGAATAGACCAGTGGCCTATGACACACGCACCAGAGTGGGCACTCAGCACTCTCTCTCTCTGTGGGCACGTGTTACCGCTGCCCCAGTGCAGAGTTCCCCCTGCCTCTCTGCCCAGCAGCCATTTCATACATCCGTAACTTCCTGAAACTTATAATAAGTAGCTAAAAAGTTACAATTAATATGCTCAACAGAGAGCAAAGTTGTTTCTTGTCCAGTTACTGTATTTACTGGAAAGTGTAGTTTTTGTTGTTCAGTTGCACAATTGATTCCAACCCTTTGCAACCCCATGGACCACTGTCCTCCAGGCACTTCTGTCATCCACCATCCTCCTCAACTCTCTCAGTTCTGTACCCATTGTCTCTACAATACCATTTAGCCACCTCATTTTTGGCCGCCCCCTTTTTCTTTTGCCCTGCACCTTTCCCAGCATCAAGGCTTTCTCAAGTGAATCCTCTCTTCTCATTTGATGTCCAAAGTACTTTAGCGTCATCTTTACTATTTGACCTTCAAGGGAGCAGTCAGAGTTGATTTCTTCTAAGATTGACCTATTTGTAGTTAGAGGAAAAACTATGCAAAATTACTGAGCACTACTTCTGGGAATTGAAGTCCAAAAAGCAAAGATTGGGAAATGTTGGACTAAATGTATCCAACTCTGCTGTTCTGAATAAGGGTTTAGTAAAGAAATGGAGATGCCTTTGAGATGTGGTGTTGGAGGAGAGTTTTGAGAGTCCCCTGGACAGCGAGGAGAACAAATAGGTCAATCTTAGAAGAAATTAACCCTGACTGCTCCTTAGAAGGTCAAATTGTAGAGATGAAGCTAAAGTACTTTGGACATCAAATGAGAAGAGAGGATTCACTTGAGAAGGCCTTGATGCTTAGAAAGGTCGAGGGCAAAAGAAAAAGGGGGAGGTCAAAATTGAGATGGCTAGATGGTATTGTAGACACGATGGGCACAGAGCTGAGCAAGTTGAGGAGGAGGGTGGAGGACAGAAGTGCCTGGCGGACAGCGGTCCATGGGGTCGCAAAGGGTCGGAATCGACTGTGCAACTGAACAAAAAAAATGGTGAAAGTAGTCATCTAAAATCTACTTTGTTGGTTTTAAAGCTAAGTCTGGATTGCTGATTTTTTTTTTTTTTTGGGAGGGGAGATGGGGGGAGTGGGGGCTTTTTTAGGAACTGGATGATTTCTGGACCAAGGAGATCAGAGAATTCAACCCAACAGGCTCCTTCCCACCTTGATTCTATTTTGAGAAATAATGCATGTTTAAGATGCCCTGCAGTTATTTTAGTGGAAGAACAATCTTTCTCTCTCTGCCTCTCTCTCTCTTTTTAAAACCCTTGTTTATAACAGGAGGCCATCTAATTGCCATTGTTGGGAACTGAAAAACCTCACACTTCAAAAGCCAATTTACTTCTCAGGAAACCCATTATGAGTCATTGTTCCCATCCAGGAAGGTGTATCACGCCTCTCCAGAGAAGGCTGCCACATTGGCAAGCCAAGAACGAAAAACCTAACAGTATCGCAAGCGCCGGGTTGTTTATACATAGATGTGTGGTTGCATTGATTTTATATTTAAAACTAGTGGTATGTTGGCAGCTAAATGGCTTGCCATAGCAGAAGCAGAACTGAATGTGGATTCTTGTGGGTTGGGGGTGGGTGGGTAGGTTAAAATATGGCATCAAAATGGAGAAAAGTCCACAGATGCGAGCATAGAAAAATGTGTATTTATTTGTTTCTTATTGCTCGAGAAATTGTTGCATTGTTTGTTTAATTTCCCAGTTGCCTTTCCCCTAGTGAAGAGATCTAAGGTGGCTTGTAAGAATTTAAACAAGAAACACAGAACATTATTAGTTATAAGGTTAAAAGACAATTGAACATACAAAAATAATTAAGAACCAATTAATGAAATAATGAAGTCTAGTGATGTTCTCTGGTATAACTAGGTTGCCCTTCCAATCCCCTCCTCAAAACAGCTGGTTTAGAAACAATGGACTAAGACATGGATTCTCTGTCCAAATAATTTTGGAAGGTTATTTACCTAGATCAGTGGTGGCGAACCTATGGCATGTGAGCCAGAGGTGGCACTGAGAGGTCAGAGCTCTCTCTGTGGGCACCTGTGGGCACAGAGTTTGCCCAGCAGCCCAATGGGAGAGCTTCCTCCCTCCCCCTGCACAGAATTCACTCCACCCCTCTGCCCAGCAGCCCAATGGGAGCACTTCCTCCCTCCCCCAGCACAGAGTTTGCCCCGCCCAACAGCTCAATGGAAGAGCTTCCTCCCTCCCCTGTTGCTGAGTTGGCACTTTGCGATAAATAAGTGGGTTTTGGGTTGCAGTTTGGGCACTCACTCTCTAAAAGGTTTGCTATCACTGGAATAGATGCTACTGCCAGCGACACAATGCCAAGTGTGGTTAACTAACCTGACAACCCTGAGGGCTAACAACCTTAGGTGCTGAAGTCCACAGGGAATGATGATGGTCCCCAAATGGATTAGATCCCACTTGAATCCATCTTGACAGAGGGCAGCAGATTCATCTATCCTGGCCTGGGACAAGGAGGAGATTGTGTGCCAAGAGGGCTCAGGACCTGTAAGTGACTCATGGAACTGGATCAGTGGTATGGGGGTCATGCTGCGATGCAGAAGGCATATGAAAAGCCACTGCATTATATTCACAGGACAGTCTTCATGGTTGATTGCCATAATGATCGCTAATATTTAGATTCGGATACAGTAGAAGAAGAAGTGATTTTCTCTGGTATAACTAGGCTGCCCTCCCAATCTCCTCTTCAAAACAGCTGGTTTAGAACCAATGGACTTCACTAACACATGGATTCTCTGTCCACAGAATTTTGGAAGGTTAATTACCTAGATCAAGGTTTTTCATCCTTCATGCCCCAGGTGTTCTTGGACTTCAATTACCAGAAGCCCAAGTCAAGTACACCTGCTGATCAGGATTTCTGGGAATTGAAGTCCAAGAACATATTGAGAGCCGCGTTGGCTGACCTAGATGTTTCCTGAAGTTCTTTCTTGGACGTTTGCTGATCTGTCATAGCTTATCCATCTGTAAAGTTTTGGCTTGGTGACAACAACTTCAGATAGACACATCATTTATCTCCTGGTCCCTATTCCCAATAACTCACTGTAAGTGATAAACACGATGGCCTAACATCTGCAAACTTATAAATGTCTTTCCGGAGGAATTCATGATAGAAATCCAGTTCTCTGATAGTGTGATTCTCGGGATTGAAGGTGACAATAACTGTCTGAAATACAAGAGCAGCTAAAAGCTTTTCCATGTCGGGGGTGAGGCACCGACCGCAGGAACCTGGTGGCAGTCTGGCCAAATGTGTCTGGTGAAACCGAAATGACGGGCTTCCAGTAAGAAGTGCCTAAAGTACCTGTTGCAAAATATGTCTTTCTTAAACCGGAAAGGTCTGTGATCCATATTTCTAAATATAAACTGTCTTCCTGTTGGTTTCCTAAATTATACAATTCTGTTCTCTCTCCTCTTCTCCCCTGCATAAAGAAGCACTTTTTTAAAAGCTTGTCAGCAAAGCATTTAAAATAGATTTCCAGGATGAATTCTTTCTCTTCTTCTTCTGGTAGAGCTCATTATGGTCAATATCCTGTCAAAATTGCCTTGACTCTTGAGAGCCAGTTCTAATAGCATACAGCAAGAGTTTTGTTGAGCTGGGCTCAGAGTTTTGTGCACTGGTTGGGACATCTCGTCCCCTGCCCAAGAAAAGCCAAAATTTCAAGAAAGACCGATTCTATACCAGTGATGGTGAACTGTGGCACTCCAGGTGTTCTTGAACTTCCAAGTCAACACTCCTACTGATCAGGGCTTCTGGGAATTGAAGTTCAAGAACATCTGGAGTGCCGATGTTCACCATCACTGTTCTATACGAAGTCCAACTATGCATGATAACTCTGAGGAATAAGCCTTACAAAGTTCAGCTGAGCTTGCTCATGGGTGAGTCTGCAACAAGGAAATAACAATATAATGCAGTCGCTTTCCAGTTGCTTTATGCATCGCAGTGTAACACCCGTACCACTGATCCAGTTCTGTGAGTCGCTTTCTGGTCCTGAGCCCCAGGCCAGTATTGATGAAGCTACTGCCCTCCATCAAGATGGATTCAAGTGGGATTTAATCCACTTGGAGAACATCACCCTTCCCCACGGACTTCGCCATGCAAGGCTGTTAGTCCTCAGGTTTGTCAGGTTAGTTAACCGCTGCCTGACTATCATCATCGTTGAGTTGCTGGCAGTGGGGTCTACTCTATTACGATAGCAGGATAAACCTGGCCAGACATGCCTCAGGCACTCACGGTTCAAAAACGTTGCGCTTAAGCCTCAAACTCATGCCAGCCTCCTAAATGACAGAGACGAGAGAGGATAAAGCTACATAAACTCACCTGGAAAATGTATAAGCACAGTGGCTGTTCATATCAAAAGGAATGGAAAACAATAAAGGCCCAGAAATGCTTTTGATCTGCAGAAAGCTAAAAGCTCTGGGTAGCCTCTTTGGATTCAGGGTCTATTTCTCACTCTGCGTTCCATCTTAAAAGCAAGAGAGGCCCCGGTTGGCCGGCTACCGTACAGATGGGGTCACTGGCTGAAGTAACGCCGAAGGAATGTCTGGATTTTGGACTGAGTCTTTCAGGAGCACGGTTTGTAGAAACCTGACCCGTCAAAATTGAATTATAAGCGGAATACTATCTGTTCCAGGATTTCCACGACCATTATTCTTTAGAACCCGAAGAATTCCATTGTTTTGGAATATAACTCTTCAGATCTTCTGGCCAGTCTTCTGTTTGTCTGTTGATGCATCTAATTACAGATTTCCATAGCATTTACTGTTATTACGCAGCTGGAAGGAATTCCTTTTTGGTCTACAAACACCACCGATCAAGATATATATACAGTATATGGATTCTAGTCCCTACACAAGCATCCAAATTGAGCCTTGGGGAAATTGTTAAGGTGCACACAATGCAAAGAGTAGCACAGGAGCCTGGTTCTCAGATATTATGTCTAATTCTCAATATGCACAGGAATATGCTACGTGTGTGTGCATGAATTATGCTAACATAGTGCTACATTACTTGGCAGAACGATTTACATGGGACTGCAGTGGCTTAGTGGTTAAGACACTGAACTTGACAACTGGAAGGTCGGCAAGTAAACAGTCCAAGGCCCGAGAGCTGTACGATGGAGTGAGATTCTATCTCTGTCCCAGCTCCTGCCAACCTACCAGTTCGAAAGCACATGACCACAGAAACATCAATAGACGCAGACAGAACTGGCTCTTTGACTGTAAATGGAGATGAGCACCAAACCCTAGAGTCAGATGCAACTGGCTTTTGAGCAAGGGAGAACTTTGCCTTTACCTATAGTAAGTTTTTTCAGAGAAGGGTCATGCCGCCACAACAAAGACCCATTCCCAAAATAACATAATGCAAGCGATCGGTGTTGTTTCTAGGAGGGTCTTGTCCTGGCACATGATGTATTTTCCAATATTGTGTGTTTCCCCAAGCTGGAAATTGGATTTTTTTTGCCCCTTTCATTTGGGTGATGTGAAGCTTAAACTACTGACAACTTTGAGTATGTGCCACAAGAGTGTATCTTGTTTGTTTGCTTGCTTGCTATTTCCCCCCCCCCCATGCTTTTAAAAACCACTTCCTGTGGCTGGTTATTAGTATTTTGTTTGTTGTACTTTGCGCTGGTTAAAAACTTTCAGATTAACCCTAATAATGATAATTTCATGTCATAAATTATTCTGCATTGAAAGGATTTTTGCTGGAGAATCTCTGCTCAGGGGACGCCCGAATGAGGCTCCTTTCATGTCCCCCAGATCTTTAACCCTGCTCCACTATTACACAAGCAAGCGTGCAAAAAGAAAATGAGCAGAAAAGATCATTTTGAAAGGATTTGTGCAAGATTTTTAAAGGTCTTGATTGTAAAGAGAGCAGATTTCTGATGTGGATTAGCAGTGAATATCCACTGTGGAAAAAGCTTTTAGTTTAGCATTATTCCATAAACAAACCACAGTTTGTCATCAAGGCTTCATTTTGGCAGTTTAAAGTTTGACCTGGACGAAGAAGAAGAAGAAGAAGAAGAAGAAGAAGAAGAAGAAGAAGAAGAAGAAGAAGAAGAAGAAGAAGAAGAAGAAGAAGAAGAAGAAGAAGAAGAAGAAGAAGAAGAAGAAGAAGAAGAAGAAGAAGAAGAAGAAGAAGAAGAAGAAGAAGAAGAAGAAGAAGAAGAAGAAGAAGAAGAAGAAGAAGAAGAAGAAGAAGAAGAAGAAGAAGAAGAAGAAGAAGAAGAAGAAGAAGAAGAAGAAGAAGAAGAAGAAGAAGAAGAAGAAGAAGAAGAAGAAGAAGAAGAAGAAGAAGAAGAAGAAAGACATCTGACGCACTCCCTTCCAGGTAGTCTCTACATGGTAGAGAAACAGGAGTCTTGCAAATCCATCCTGGGTCAGGATCCCACCCATAACTGATCAGGATTGAAGTTTGGCCAAAGAAAGGAGAAGACCATGACCATGACGATTTTCTTGGGTTTTACAGTTTTAAAATTTTTAAAAATAATTCTCCTTTCCAAAAGGCAACACGGAGTGCCACAAGTTACTTTTTCCCAAGTCAGAAACACTATTCATCGTAACACAAATCACTTTTTCTCCAAGACTCGTAGGGTTAAGTATGAATGAATGACTGTTCAAACAACACTCTCTAGGGAATCCTGCCCATTTCCCATCAGAGTGCCAGATGAAGGTATGAGGGGACCTCCAATTCCATGATCCTTGTATATTCTCCACATGGATTTGTGGTGTGGGGTTGCTAGAGAAGTCTGAGCACTGTTTGGGTGGGATGTAAGGTTGAGTAGTATAAAGAAAGAGTTTAGTGCTGGGTGTTGTTTTTTTGCGTGAGTCACGCATTTCTCAACTGCATGGCTGACTACGTTCTCAGAGTCTTCTGCGTAACTAAGCTGTGTCCCACCATTTTACATGATGTCCCATCTAAAGGAGCAAACTTGAGCTCCCATAGCTCTCAAAACTATTGTGCCATCTTCCACGAAGAATCTTTTGAAAGCTTTATGTTTCTTGTCTTCAGAAGGACCCAAAAATAAAATTAAAATAGGATCCTTTGGGTTTTTCTGCATTTTTCACCCTTTTGCATTCCTGGCCAGGAAGCCAGTGGGCTAAAATAAGCGAGGGCTTTAAATAGCCCTTATCCGAACGGACAGTATTTCTTTCTTCCCCTCCTTTGAAGAAGCAGAGCAACAAGTCAATGGAGCAGAGCTGAGCTTTCAGGCAAAAGAGAGGATGACAAATCAGTCTATCATCCGGGCAGTTTGTCATCATCCTAGAGATTAAATTTACTGCCAGGTCTGGCCAAACATAGAGGCTTTAAAATTTTAGTGCACCCAGTTTCCTGCTTGGAGCACGGTAGTCATTTGTGTAAAGTCTGTCTCCACACATAACACCCCCCCCCTTTATGTGACTAATATTTGAAAATGACATTTTTATTGGGGAAGCGAATATGGCTGGGAGAATTGCACTGTGTCAGAAGGCCATGTTTGGGTAAAGTTGACGTAGCTTCTCCAAAGTCAATCTTCCCTCATCCAGCACTCTGTGATGTGCTGACTCAGAGTGGTGGCTTAGTGGTTAAGATGCTGAACTTGATGATTTGAAGGTCAGCATGTCAGCAGTTCAAGATCTTTCTCCCGCACCGCTTGGTCGTCGCCCCTCACCCCTGTCCAGTGCTCTCCCATGGTGCCCAGCACACCCCTGCATGTAACTCATCCTCAACCATCACTTGAGGTGGTTGCCTCAGACTCCCTCAGGGTAGGGCTGGAACCATCTCTTGACCAACCTCCTCTTGCTACGTCTCTCCGTAGGGCCCTTCTTGACCCGCCACTCCTTGAGGTGTCTTGGCCACTTTGCCTCACAGTAGACCTAGTGTCATCTCTTCACCGTCGTCAAGACTATGCCCAAAACAGGCCCTGTTCTCCGGCCAAGGACGGCACGTTGGCCACGAGGAAAGAGTCTTAGAAATAGCTGAAAACATTGTTGGTAAGGGAGGATAAAAAAAATCTCCCTTTATATAAGATGTTTTCTGCCTTCTGTACTGATTTTCGTTCTTTTCCCTGCCACTGTCTCCTCTCTGCCTTTGTAGTTTTGACAGTCTGAATGAAGAAGTCCTGAACCTTGTTTCTCTATGTGCTCCAAATTCAACAAAAGATTTTTCTTTTTCTGGAGGGTGGGGGGGAAAGAGACATTTATTGCCAGCAAATCCCAGGGAGCTGAACGCTCCAGAAGAGTAAATACTGCCTTTGTACTAAAGCAAGAAGACTTGAAATTCTGTTCACAGTGCAGGTTGTTCCCTGTTTTTCCTCTCCTTTATTTTTTCTCTTCTTTTTCCTCTCCCTTTGTGTATCTTTTGGTCACTCTATAAGGAAATAGTTCAGCTATTGTTTTTGGACTGTTGACTTCCAAAGACACTATGTGCGTGTGCGTGAGTGCATGCATGCGTGCAGTGTGTGTGTGTGGGGAGCTGTGGTGGCTTAGTGGTTAAAATGCTGAACTTGAAGACTGGAAGGTCAGAGTACTACATGATAGAGTGAGCTCCTGTCTGTCCCAGCTCCTGGCAATCTAATAGTTCGAAAGCAAGAAATTGCAAGTAGATAAACAGGGACCACTTGGGTGGGAAGGTAAACAGCATTCCGTGCACCCCAGTGTCTAGTCATGCTTGCCACATGACCACGGAAATGTCTGCAAATGCAGACAGCACTGGCTCCGTATTCACTTCCAAACCAAGAAGTGAATACAGATGCTTCTGCACATGCGCGAGCACGTCCATGCTCCAGATGTTCTTGGACTGCAATTCCCAGAAGCCCAAGACACCCCTCCTGCTGATCAGGGCTTCTGGGAATTGATGTTTCAAAACAACCGCAGTGCCAATGTTCGTCAGCACTGTTATAGGCCTTAAAAGGCTTGTTGACACAGGTAGGCAAGTGATTTACGGAATGTTAATAAAATAAAATTGTCCATGTGCAATTTTGGAAGATGATTGCCCTGTCTTACAGCTCAATTCCTTCGATTGAATCTCTACATGTTATTTTTATCTCTCTCCATTCCCGCCGCCCCCCAACTGACTAGGTGTATGTGAATGGAGAATTGGTCACCAGCATCGGAGAAGGAGGTAGCTTTGGCGAACTGGCGCTCATCTACGGGACGCCGAGAGCTGCCACCGTCAAAGCCAAGACGGACCTCAAGCTGTGGGGTATCGACCGGGATAGCTACCGGCGTATTTTAATGGTAGGTTGAAAAACTGAACGAGGTGCTAACGTTATGGCTCCCGTTTGCGTCTACTTTATGATGCTGTAAAATGGCAAAGCACATTTGGAGTTCCCTGTAGAGGTTAGACTTGTTAGGCAACTTCTTCCCTTCACAGGACCCTGTTGTGTTTTGCAAAAGAAACAGCCACTGGGTAAAGCTTGGAGACTGGAAGGATGGGGTTCGGTTCCCTGAAGCTGCACAATGAGGGAGATGAAAGGAGCCTCATTCGGGTATCCCCTGCAAAAATCCTTTCAACCCAGAGTAATCTCTGACATGAAAACACACACACCTGCGCTCCAAGTATGGATAGAAAAGGGCAGTTTAAGCACACATTACTGCACATCCACTTTAAGTTCACAATTTCATCAGGGAAAATGGGAAATTCCCTACCAACCCCTTTCGTGTCCAGAAGTGAAGTGAAACAGTCTAACTGTGGGTATGTACCTGGGGATGAAGGGACTGCAGTGGCTCAAGTGGTGAAGACACTGAACTTTACGACTGGAAGGTCGGAGTTCAATTCCCAAGTATTGCATGATGGAGTGAGCTCCTGTCTCTGTCCCAGCTCCTGCCAGCCTAGCAGTTTGAAAGCAAGAAATTGCAAGTAGATAAATAGGGACCACTTTGGTGGGAAGGTAAACAGTGTTCCGTGCACTCCGGTGTTGAGGAAGCAGCCGATCAGTTCCTAGTGGATTAAGATGGCAGGCTTTGGGGGGAACTGAGGAGGAGGTGGGCGGAGGAGATGGAAGGAATCTGGAGTAAGAGAATGAGATGGAGCGGTGGAAGGAAGCCAGAAAGAGTACAGATGGTTAAGAGCAGCAAAGAAAGGGAAGAAACCACAGAGGGTGCTGAGAGTAAGCTTTGGAAGATGGCAGATTCCCTTGATGTCTAAATGTAGCCAAAAAATCCATCCCAATTTGTTTTTTTTTTTAAATATTCATTTTCCAACTTTGGTGTTCTATTCTTCCTCCCTTTCCTCCCTCCCTCCCTCCCTCCCTCTCTTCCTTCCTTCCTTCCTTCCTTCCACTATGATAAAATGTATTATGGTGGTTCCAACAGAAGCAAGAACAAAGATGGTCTATCCTTCTCTCTTCCTCTTTGTCTTCTTCTATCTTGCGACCCTACCCCAATTCGATGCACATAGTAACTCAGATGAATTGTGTTGTTTTTGCTCTTAAGACATCAAATCACCATTAAAGCCAAAATGCTGCCCATTTCCAGCCCCCACAAATCTGCTACTTGAGTCAAATACTGCCCTCTGCCACATGGTAGGGTCGGCACAAATACCGCCCTCTGCCACATGGTAGGGCCAGTTGCTGTTTATGTTATAGCAGGCAGGCACTTTTTGTTCTCCTTTTTCAACCTCCTGGCACAGTGATGGCGAACCCTTGGCTTTCCAGGTGTTGTTGGACTTCAACTCCCAGAAGCCCAACTCTCCGTGAATCCACATGAAAGGTTTTACTACGCATACACATATGTGCAGTAAATCCATTCATGTGGATTCAGAGACTTGGGCTTCTGGGAACTGAAGTCCAAGAACACCTGGAGTGCCAGTAAACCCATTCATGTGGATTCACAGAGACTTGGGTTTCTGGGAATTGGAGTCCAAGAACATCTGGAGTGCCAAGGTTAGCCATCACTGTCCTAGCAAGACGGCAATCTTCCCACATTCACGGATGTATTGGAGCATTACCTAGACTGGTGGTTCCCAACAAGGGGCCCACGCCCCACAGGGGGCTTCAATTCCCAGAAGCCTATGTCAGTACATTGACCAATCAGTGCTTTGGGGAATTGACTTAGGCCAGGGATCTGCAAACTTGGCTCTCCAGATGTTCTTGGACTTCAGTTCCCAGAAGCCCTGATCAGCAGGTGTACTGACATGGGCTTCTGGGAATTGAAGTCCAAGAACACCTGGAGAGCCAAGTTTGCAGATCCCTGACTTAGGCTATTGGGAATTGAAGTCGAAAAACCAAGGACTGGGAATCACTGAGCTAGACTGTTGTAGATTCTTAAGAAAACAATTTACTACCCTTTTTCTTTGCAATATTTTTTAAAACTATATCTCTTTAGTGACAAATGGATTCCCTAATCTTTTCGCCTCCTTTGATCCCACCTGCTAGTGTGACCTCTTACACTTTTGCCTTTTGTCCCTCCTTCTTTGAGATTTTTGCTCTCTGAAATGTATTTCCAAAGGATTTCCCCCCCTTCCCCCCCCCCCCAGCTTCTCTGTCCCTCCAAAATTTTGTTGATTCTTATCTGGCTCGGAGTGGAGCGGCTACGGGAGAGAGAAAAGAGAAAAACCCAAACCCACACAGCTTTAAATACTTATCCTGCCCCATAAATCATGGGGAGAGAATTTGAGCCATACTTCTGAACTTCCCCGCCTGTTTGTCAGGATCTTTCTGGCAACGAGGCGTCCAGATGGAACCGCCAGCTGCAGGTGCCTCTGCTTCAGAGCCTATTGTCTCCCCTTCGGCTGGGTATCCTGGCTTGTTTTGAAAAGACTAATGGAAATGGCATTGGCTTTTTAAATAATTTTTTCCTGAAACTGGATCACGTTACAAATCCCGGTCTCTGCTCAGTGGCTCCAATACCCTTGTCTACATTTTGAACTAAACCAGGGGTTCCCAACTTTTAAGCCGAGGGACAGGTCACAGATCACTCAGTCGGCTTTGAGGGCCGGACGGTCATTTTGCCCTGCCTGCATCATGTTGGGGGGGATGGCCATTTTGTCCCAACAGCTTTAAATGGGTGGCCATTTTGTTTCTCATATGCCCTTGGAGGGGTGTGAACAGTGGTGGGATTCAGCAGGTTCGTCCAGTTCTCCAGAACCGGTAGCAGAAATTCCAGCTGGCCCTGCCCATCCAAGTTTTGAAATAAAGTACAGTAATACCTCGGATAATGCTAAGACTTGGTTCCATAAGTCTTGGTGTTATTCGATTTTTAGTGTTATCCAATCCATGTTAAAATCCTATGGGATGGATCGGATAACGTTAAAGCTCCATAGAGAAACATTGTAACCGCACAGGCTTTACCGGTTGTTATCCAATCCATCCCATAGGACCTTAACGTTATTCGATCCAATTCTCCTCCCCAGATTACTTAACGATATGCGATTTTGGCGTTATCAGAGGTATTACTGTAGTCCTAATTTGGGTGCAATGCAGGGCTTTCCCCCCTGACCATACCCACCATACTACGCCCACAGAATAGGTAGTAATTTTTTTGGATCCCACCACTGGGTGGGGGGCACCCACATGAAATGGCACCGGGCACCAGATCTGGCCCACAGGCCTTAGGTTGGGAACCCCCATACTAAACATTCGTGTCTTGGATACAGACACAAGCACACCATCTTGGACATAATAGACCCATCCCCACCCTCCAGTGCATCTGATCGTTACCTAGGTTTGTAATCTCAGAGGTACCATTTTAACCCCTCCTACTATCACTAGAAGCATTCAAGAGAGAATTGGACAACCATCTGTCATATTTGCTTTGATCTGGATTCCTGCATTGAGCAAGGTGTTGGACTCAGTGGGCAGCTCTTTCCAACTCAGTTATTCTATGATCACAGATTTTCATAACTATTCTGTTAACTATTCTGTCAATCTGGCCAAGTTATTCTGCTATGGTAATAGAGTAGACCCTACTGCCAGCGACTCAACTCTGGTCGTCAGATGGCAGTTAACTAACCAGACAACCCTGAGGATTAACAGCCTTGGGTGCCGAAGTCCACAGGGAAGGGTGATGGTCCCCAAGTGGATTAAATCCCACTTGAATCCATTTGGATGGAAGGCAGCAGCTTCATCCATCCTGGCCTGGGGCTGAGGAGGAGTTTATGTGCCAAAGGGACTCAGGACCAGAAAGTGAACTGGATCAGTGGTGCCAGTATCACACTGTAATAGAGAAGGCAAATTGAAGGTCACTGCATTATATTCATATGACCCACACCACCTCTGCCACACCCAGAAGTGGAAGAGGGTGCATTTACGTCAGCCATAAAACGCACCCACACAGGCATAAACGCGCCCATATCTGTCATAAACGTGGAAGTCGGTGCATTTACGACAGCCGTAAATGTGCCCTCTCCTGTCTCCAGGGGGCGTGGGCCGGCCCGCTCAACTGTCCGAGGGGGCGTGGTCAGGCCCACGGCTTAAAAAGGTTGGGACCCCCTGTTATAGCTGGGAAACTGAGTCCGGGTGTCTTTATATGTCCATCGCCTCCTAAGTGAATATGTAGAAAACACGATTCCTCCATGAAATGAAGGCTTTTTCTTCTTCGTTGGCTTTCCCCTCTGTGCCGGTCTAATTTCTCTACACTGTTCCAAGCTGTGGTTATACAGTCCCTCCTTTGTACCTTGATTGCCACTTCTTAATATTCTTCTGCACCCACAACCATCCCTGAAAGGCGCCCCAACTTCCCCCTGCCAAGCTGTTAAATCCCCCCCCCCCCTTCGACACAAGGCAGGCAGCTGCCTGGCCCTTCACCGCCATCAACTCGTGAGCCCCAGTTTTGTTCTGTTTCCATCCTGGCTGTTGGAAGAGGGTCCACGGAGTCCAGTTTTCCGTTCTGGGTCCTACGCCAAGCTGTCAGGTCTTGGAGAGCCTTTGTTGTTCCAACGTCTCACATTTCTAAGGCTTCGGCATCTTGGAGGAGGAAGAGGAGGAGGAGGAGGAGAAGGAGCCAGGTTCATTTGAGGAGGAGGTCAGAGGCCGGTCATAGCAGGCCAGGCCAGTTCACAGCGAACCCGGAGCGGAGATAAACCTGAATACGATATACACAGGGTATTTGTGGAGCACTTCATTTCCAAAGTCCGTTTGCTCAGTGAAATAACATCTGCGTCAAAATGCCTTCAGTCCCTGGGATCTCCATTTCAAAGGACCTGCAACAGAACCTCTCTTTGAAACTGTGGAAAAGGTTGGTATTGTTCTGCTGCAGCTTTATTGGCTAAGCAGATCTGACAGCCCAGAGTGATGGAAGTTACAGGTGGACGTTTTGAAAACACTATAGCATCTTTGATATGCCTGGAAGCTAAGCAGCATCTGGGTGGGTTCATATTTGGAAGGGGGACCCCAGCAAATCCCAGGCCATAGTTCAGTGGTAGAGCCCATGTACTGCATGCACCCCCTATATTTTTGGTAGGACTGGGATACAACCCTAACTGAAACCCAGGGCAGCCCCTATGGCTAATTGGCATTACTGGATGAAGTAGTCCAAGAGATGGGTTCCTGTGTTCTGAGAGCTACATGTTTCCCATCCCTATAATAATAATTTCGTGTCAGAGATTACTCTTGAGGAGATAGTATTGTCTTAAATCAGGGGAGGTATCTTATGGCACTCCAGGTGTTGCTGAAATGCAATGCCCTCCGGTCCTAGCCAACTCTGGACACTGAAGTCTGACAGTATCTGGAGATCTATAGCTTGACCATGCCTGACTCAGACAGAGATTACAGCTGAGTAGTAGCGCTCCAGAATCTACCAACTTCAGTCAAAGCAAGAGTGGGACTTTCCAGATGTTGTTGACTAACATCTCCATCATCCATGTCCATCTGCCCTGCCGGCTGGAGATGAAGCCCCATCTGATCATGTGGCAGGGATACACAGAAAGAGTCCACCTGAAAATTGTGAATACAAGCTGGCGTAGCCTGTGCCGGCTAATCTTTCTAACACCAGATCAAACCAAAGGAACTGAAGAATGAATGAATCATGTGGCTGGCATGATTACACGCTGGAGTGCACAGAACACCGCTACCTTTCCCACCAAAGTGGTCCCTATTTATCTACCTGCAATGTCCTTGCTTTCGAACAGCTAGGTTGGCGGGAGTTGGGACGGACGGCTGGCATTCATTCCATCAGTCAGCACTCGGGTCTCAAACTGCTGACCTGCTGACCTTCCAGTCACTAAACTCAGCATCTTAACCCCTAAGCCATTGTTGCCCAAGAATGTTGATACACTTCTGCCAATCATAAAATTTCCAGCTTCCACCTCTTGGGAAAATCTGTTCTGGACAACAACACAGAAAATTCTGTTTTGTAATATACAGTGGAACCTCAGTTAACAAATGGCTTGGTTAACATAAAATCGCATAACAAAAGGAAATCCATAGAAAATGGCCCTCCAGGTGTTGCTGAAATGCAATGCCCTCCGGTCCTAGCCAACTCTGGACACTGGAGTCTGACCAGGGATGGGATGTAACAGGTTCTCACCAGTTGGCCAAAACCGGTAGTAACTTTCCCCAGTGTTCCAGAGAACCGGTAGCAGCTTTTGGGGGGAACCACCTTTGGGTCTTACCTTTTCACTGGTTCCCCCACTGCACATGTGCACCAAGCACTTGGTGTGCATGCATGTCTACAGTGCTTGGTGCGTATGCACGGCCTCCTTACTGTCCTCCATGCTGTCCTTGTGTTGTGTGTGTGTGGGTGGGTGGGTGGATGTGTGCTTATTTTTATTTTATTATTATTATTTCTTTGGCTCCGCCCACAATGTCATGATGTCATGACATTGGCTCTACCCATACTGATGACATCACGGTGGGGTAGTAAAAAATTTGACATCCCACCACTGAGTCTGACAGTATCTGGAGATCTATAGTGCTCGGTTGATGGAATTTTTTTCAGAACAGATTAATTTGTTTTCAATGCACTCCTATGGGAATTCATGTTCCTGTTACGGTATTTTTGGTTTTCAATACATTCCTATGAGAAATTCGGTTAGAGCCATTTTCGCCGTAAGAAATGTCCCGGAGAACGCATTCATTATGTTAACTGATGTTCTACTGTATATTTCAGGATTCTCAGGAGTCTTGTAGTTATAGCACTAAAGAGCAACAGTTTGATTGCACGAGGCTGGTGGGGCAGGGAGAAATTTAAAATAAATATATAAGGATGCTGCCCTGCAATTGATCTTTTGTAATCTCTCTTCGCTTCCTTGGAGAGCTTATCGGCATCTTTCCCTTGCAAAGAAGGCGAGGCAAGCGGCCTCCTCCTCTCCTGTGAGCAAATACTCCCTATTTGTTCATGGCTTAACCATCTAGTAGTCCAAGAAGGAGCAGTCCTGGTTTCTCGTCGGTCCCCCACCGTCCCCAGCCTTTGAAAGATTAACATGTCATCCCTTTGCTAATTCTTCTGGTCTTGTTTTAAGTGCGGGTCTGGCAGGTGCCGCCGAGTCGAGGAGGCTGCCAGGAAGTGATTCGGTACAGCTTGGCATGAATGCGGCAAAGCCTGGACTGGCTAATTGGTGTGATGAATTGATTAAAAGCGCTGATCGCAGATCTGAAAGCCCTCGGAGGGACCCAATGGAGTTGTGCCCACTAGTTTGCGTTCCAGCTGTTGGTAGAGCACAGAGAATATCCCTCTGGAAAGAAAGCGATAATAATCCCAGGGAACTGGAGGAATCGCATGCCTTCTATATATTCAACTGGGGATTTGGTCTCACTCACTTGGCAACTTGCTTCCGAGGAGGGTTTGCCAGCTCTCACGTCGGCCGCTTGAAGAATGGCTACGCTTTCCCCAGATCTCCAGGAGAGAAATTTTAGGGCGAGTGGGAATAGAAATATGTTTTTTAGAGATCTCTGCATGTACACAACATTGGCCTATGTAAAAGCCCAGAGTGAGGACTAAAGAATCGTGGAGAAAGCCCAGTGGTGTACCAGAGGACACCAAGCTTGATAAGTTGGGGGACTACACAGTATCTTCCAACCATTCTAGCGTGATGTCTCTCTGTCTATATCATGGGTTCTCAACCTTTTTGGCCCCGGGCCACACCATGACCCTTGGACAGCTGAGCGGACCAGGGACGTGGTCCCTCCCACCAGAAACGCTGCCATAAAATGCGCCTGCAGCTGTCGGAAATGTGTTTATGACAGCCACGGGTGCATTTATGGCAGTGTTTACGGCAGCTGGGGGCATGTTTACAACCTTTGCAGGAGTGTTTTACGGCTGTTGTAAACATGTCCACCTCCGCTTCTGGTAGTGGTGAGGGTGGTGGCGGGCCACATGAAATGAGTGAGTGAATGAATAAGATTTACTGTGCTCCCTCTCCCTCTCTCTCTCTCTCTCTCAGTCATGTGACTGGCCCATGGCTGGAAAATTCTGGCTACCCCTGGTTCACATCTAGGCTCCTCTTTTTATCCCACATGATTATTAATCCTGTTCTTAACCTTCTCTCCTTTCTATTTCCTCCTCAGGGTAGCACACTCAGGAAACGGAAGATGTACGAAGAATTCCTCAGCAAGGTCTCCATTTTGGGTGTGTCTCCATGTTTATTTTTAAAAGGATTTTTTAAATTACCTAACATGTATAGCACCACTTTCTCCCACTGGGCTCAAGGTAGTTTGCCGGCTCTCATCTTTCCTACTTTATGTTCATAACAACTCATTGAGTTTAGCCAGGCTGTGTGAGAGTGAGTATCCAGGGGAGCCAATGCGTTTTGTGGGCCAATAAGCATGGAGGCGGCGGCGGCTTAGTGGTTAAGATGCTAAGCTTGATGACCAGAAGGTCAGCAGTTCAAGACCCGGAGAACCTGAAGCGCAACGGAATGGTTTGTTGCCATAAAGAATTATATTGTTGGCAGTTTGAAAATGTAAAATTGCAAGTTAATAAATAGGTACTGCTTTGGCAGGAAAGGTAACAGCGTTCTGTGCACTCTGGCATCTAGCCATGCCTGCCACATAACCATGGAAACATCTGCAGATGCAGACAGCGCTGGCTCTTTGGCTGTAAACGGAGATGAGCACCGAACCCTAGAGTCGGATATGACTGCCTTTTGAGCAAGGGTGACCTTTACCTACAAATAATAACCAACATCACTACAACATCAACCACATCGCCTTCTCTCTGCTTTATCCTAACAACAAACTTGTAAGGCAGCAGAGGCTTGTATTAATGGTATGGTAGCAAAATTCCCACTTTATCATCTTCATAGCGCTCTCAAAGTAACGAAGACTAGAAGCCAACGGACAGAAGCACAAAATCTACCGACTGGGAGTTGTGTTTTCCTCTTCTCCCTTCCTTATCTCAGGGGGGTGCTGTCTATGGACAACTCTTCCCGGAATACCCTGAGCAAACATTTCCCCCCCTCTTCTGATAATCCGTGTAATCATTTCTCATGAGGGCAGTTGGCAAGGCGAGGAATGGAAAGAGATATCAACGTGCCATAAATGATTGTGTTTTCCAGCTGACAAGTGAGAAATTAATTTTTTTCCAGACGAAAGCCGTTCAGATTAGCCTTTAATGCGTCTGAAATGTGCTCCGAAACTGGGCCAATATGCAGCTGCTTTTCTTTGGAGTTTATCTGCAGCTTGGCTTTGCATTCATCTAACCTTTGCTTAGGGACTGCAGTGGCTCAAGTCACTAAGACGCTGACTGGGAGGCGGAAGGTCAGCAGTTCGATTCCCGAGCACTGCAGGACGGAATGAGCTCCCGTCTCTGTCTCAGCTCATGCCACCCTAGCAGTTCGAAAGTAAGACATTGCAAGTAGATAAATAGGGACCACTTCGGTGGGAAGGTAAACAGCGTTCCATGCGCTCCGGTGTCTAGTCATGCCTGCCACATGACCATGGAAACGTCTGCAGAAGCAGACAGCGCTGGCTCTTCGGCTTAGAAACAGAGATGAGCACTGACCCCTAGAGTCGGATACGACTGGCTTTCGAGCAAGGGAAACCTGTACCTTAACCTTTGCTTGGCGTAGACATCTCCAGTCCAGGCTAGAATGCGATGCCCGTTTTCCTGAGCTGGCAGCCATGTTGATGGGAATTTATCTGGAAAGTAGCAGGGAACCCACCAGGGTGGACTGAAGGGAGCTTTGAGACATCCTTGAAGGCCTGCTCCCATAAGACATGTTTCATGCGACAGTTACAAGGGGGCTGAGCCACTAGGACCGTGATGGCGAACCTTGGCACTCCAGATGTTCTTGGACTTCCATTCCCAGAAGCCCAAGCACCCTGTGAATCCACACGAATGGGTTTATTGCAATTCACCCGGCCACGCTGCTCTCGTCACTCTCAGAGGCGGAAGTAAGATGCACCTGTACAGTTAAGCTAACCCTTCCTCCGTACGGCCGTGTTTTACTTCCGCTTCTGAGAACAACGAAGGCAACGTGGGCCGGATGAATCACAGTAAACCCATTCATGTGGATTCACAGGGTGCTTGGGCTTCTGGGAAATGAAGTCCAAGAACTTCTGGAGTGCCAAGGTTTGCCATCATGGCACTAAGAGGTTCTCCTCTGTGAACTCACTAACAACTAGAAACCTGAAATTTTATACAGTTCTATAACACTAGGATTTTCAGCTTTGCAAAAGTTCTCCTCCCCCCACAAATAGTCTAAATCAGGGGTTCACAACTTATGACCCATGGGCCGGATCTGGCCCCTCGGCTGAATTAATCCAGCCCCCAGGCCAGATTGCCACCAACACCAGCAGTGCCCCGACATCACTGGAAATGCCAAATGTGCTGCATTTTTGCACCAGAACGCCATGAAAACACAACAAAAGATTTTAAAAATGGCTCATAAATGTTCCTCCCTCCTGCGACGGAAGCAGCGGAGATGGAGAGAATGCCCAGAAATGTGGCACAAATACACTCAGTGACAGTGGGAGGAACCACATGAACAGTCCCTCAGCGCCTGAGGGGGTGTGGCCAGGTCCCTGGCAGGAAAAGGTTGGGGACCCCGGTCTAAATTCTCATGAGGCCAGAACTCCTTGTCTTGCCCCTTGCTTATGATGTGAGAAATAATTAAAGGTTTGGAGATTTCTTATTGAGGGGCCCCTTTGTTTCAAAACATCTCTTGTTTTTCATGGACTTTTAAAAACTCAGAAGCACTGGATGGGTTGTTTGTGGTTCCTTTTCAGCACTGTGCTTGCTCTTATGAGCATGTTTTGCACCCCAGCGAGGAAATGAATTTTGTGACAAGGCCCCGTGTAAAGGGGAACGAATACACAGCCATCCTACACACTGGGCAATTTAGTAATGTGCACAGTGCTTGAGAAGTTAGGAGGGCGCATGAAGGTTTTTGAACATCGTTGGAGAGCTCATCAGGAGAAGTTGCAATTAGACAAAGATTGGAGGAGTTGTTGGCAGCCATGCAAATAACTGAGTGTACCTTCTTTACAGCTTATCCCCCACCCCTCCCTAAGCTTAAACGAAGAATGCCAATTACTGCAAATCGCAGCAGGCTTTTTCGAAATTACCATACCTGCACCTATAAGGTACAATTATCTCAATTTGACTTTTTCTAAATCAAATGGATGGGTTGGAAATTCTTCAGCGATGGACTCGTGTAACCCCAACTTAAGCAGAGCTCTCAACTTGAATTAGGAGCTATTTTAGGATTCTCAATAAACCACAGGCACCAATGCAATATTGTAGGTCTTTGTAGAAGCTTCTGGAGCATTTGCTTTTTCAGAGGGTCCAGGTTGAACCCAGGAGTCAATTGATGATCAAAATAGTGCTTAGTATAGGGAAGCAGTGGCTACCAGTAGTATCAGGAGAAAACGGTGCGGTATAAATGTTAGTCTGAAACTGTAATACTACTAGCCTATCGTTAGAAGTGGAGCTGTCTTAGGAGATAAACGCTTTCTGTTTATATTCACACATGCTCTCCTTTCGCCTGTATCTTGCAAATTAACTTGGCTTTTGCTTTCTGATTGGTCATCAGGAGGTAAATGCAGACTTTGTTCATACGTTGTAATGCCCAGGCATGGAGATTTGAAGGAATTACATCTCTGGAGGGAAACCGTCCAGTCAACTTCTAATTCTAAGCATAATGTGTCTCATCCATTTAGGCTCAGTGGGTCAGACTGGGGCTTGGTGGTCCCTCCATGGCATGACTCTGGCTGGGTGAACTTTGGTCCAGTCCCTCTGTCTCAATTTGGCCTGCCTCAGAGGATTGTTGTGTTACTGTCATATGTGTCTAAATGGGTGGGTCTCAGTTGTCTGTCCCTGATCCTGCCAAGAGTTTGAAAGCAAGAAATTGCAAGTAGATAAAAAGGTACTACTTTGGCAAGTAGATAAATAGGTGTCCATTCCTTGCTTTCAAACTGCTAGGTTGGCAGGAGCTGGGACAGGGACGGGCATTCATTCTGTCATGCAGTATCGGGTCTTGAACTGCTGACTTGCTGGCCTTTCAGCTAGCAAGGTGAACTTCTTAACCATTGATCCACCACAGTTTCATGGGTCAATGAAATGGATGCAACTAAAACCTTCTTTGTGCTCATTCGTATTTCAGAATCACTGGAGAAGTGGGAACGATTGACGGTCGCAGATGCGCTAGAACCTGTCCAGTTTGAAGATGGGGAGAAGATTGTTGTGCAAGGAGAGCCGGGCGATGATTTTTTCATCATCACAGAGGTAATCCAGATGTTTCTAATGCCAGATGTTTGCTAACACCTATCCACCATTGTATGGATTGCTTTCTTGTGAACAGTGTTTTGAAAATAAATGTCGGTCGTTATCAGTAGCTGGGCTTTTTTGGGAGGCGTGGGGGGGCGGCGGCGTGGGAGACAACTGTATAACTGAGGCGGGTGTTCTATGCGCAATGCTGTAGATTGTGCAGCTTTGCTACATTTTGTTGTGTTTTCTTAAAAGTATTTTAAACTGGTTTAAAGTTAAGAGTTCTTTTTAGCATTGTGATGGAGTACACAGAAAAAGCCTTCTCGAAGAGTGTGATATTTTTGGACCACAATCAGGCATACCTTGGTAACGGCAACCTTGTGTTGCCAGCTAATCTTTCTCACACTAGGTCAGGCGAAAGGAACTGCAGAATGAACTCACCAAAAAGGTGCCTTCATTTTTGCAGTTTCATGTCTGGCCTCTTGACACGGAGGAAGAAGAAGAAGGTGAAAGGAACCATGGAATGAACTCAACCAAAAGTTGCCTTCATTTTGGCAGTTCCACATCTGGCCAAGACAAGGAAGAAGCAGCAACATTATGATACGTTTAATTTTTAAAATGTTTTGTTTGCTTGCTTGCTTGCATCCTGCCTTTCCGATAGACCAGGATTGCTTGGAGCAGTTTACAAATTGCAAATGATAGCTGGTGTTTATTTTTACCTGTTTCGTAAACATCTGCCAACCCTCTCGAATCTATCCCTTACGGGGAAGAAGGGGGCAGAGGAAACAAACAAAATGAAACCAGTACAGAAAAATGTCATGGGAACACTACTGATAATGCTCAACTTTTATTTCCAAAACACTGTGAGGAGTAAGGAAGAGTGGATTTGTTTTTAAATGCTACAGTGAGTCATGCGAAGAAAATTATTTTTTTTTTAAATTAAGCAATTTTCTAAGCTTTGTTCTTTGCCCGCTTTACATGGGGGAATGTCTAGCTTAAATCCACCCTAGCTCAAAAATTTGGGTGGCAATTCTGGACTCTTTCAAAATCCCAATCCCCGGAAAGTCTCTACCAAGTCAAAGTAAACACAATTGCCCAAACTGATAGAAACTAACTTCTTATTCGCCGTAGGACTGCATAGTTTGATCTGTTGGCAGGCCGGTCGGTGAACGAGCTTCTATGAAATCCTTATCCTTTCCTTCTGTGGCTTCAGACCTTGTTTATCTCCTTTCCCACTCTGCCTTTTACACAACAGGGTCAGGGTTTTTTTTCCTCCCCCAGCCCAGGCAGATGTGGAATGCATCTGCTAGATTTTCAAGGTCACGGAATTATCCCGTTGGAGATTCTTGGCACGGAGAACCTGAAGCGCATCGCAACGGTTTGTTGCCATAAAGAATTATATTGTTGGCAGAAGAACCTCCGAACAGATGCACGGTTTCCCAAAAAAACAAATGTGTGGCCATAGCGTAAACTGGGGCTTTAGCGTCTATAACACCCAAGAGGCTTTGCCAGCCTGGTTTTATTTAAATGGAGGCATATTCTGGAGAGTGTGTGTTTAAAAGTACGTGTTTACAAGGAATGTCTTTGGATTTCTTATTTTCCTATTCATTTAGAAAGTTGTCTTCTTCTTCTTCTTCTTCTTCTTCTTCTTCTTCTTCTTCTTCGTCTCCTCCTCCTCCTTTGTTTGTTTCTTGTTGTTGTTCAGTCGCACAGTCGACTCCGACCCTACGGGACTCCATGGACCATTGCCTGCCAGGCACTCCTATCCTCCACCATCCTCCTCAACCTGCCTAACTCTGTGCCCATTGCATCCACAATACCATCTAACCATCTCATTTTCTGCTGCCCCCTCCTTTGTCAGCCAAACTTAAATCCTCATCAGTTACCTCTTGCACTAGTGAAAAATGAGTGGGATGGGGAAATGTACTTGAATAGTCCCAAATTCTTCGTAAGACACCAGCTTTTCTTTTTTTAATTTCATCCTGGCATTTCTGGGACGACTGGAAAGATTATCTCCAGAAACCGTTGAGAGTTACTAACTACTTAACAGGATCTAAATTTCAATCCTGTTTAGTGGCATGGGAATGAGAAAAGGTAGATTAAATCAACTGGGCGGAAGGAATGAGGCCCAGACAAAGGCTATTGGAAGTCACCAGCCAAGTCCGATGAATCCTCTAGTTCATTTTCCGTACCTGAATTAGCTCTATCAGTCTCTACCCCAGGGGTTCCCAACCTTTTCAAACCGGGGGCCGGGTCACGCTCTCTCAGTCAGCTTCATGGGCCAGACGGCCATTTTGTACTGCCTGCACGATGGGGGTGGCCATTTTGTCATGGCAACTTCAAAGGGGCAGCTAATTTGTTTATCAAATGGCACCATGGGGAAGATCTGGCCCTCAGGCCTTAGACTGGGAACCCCTGCTCTTCTCCCTTCCCCTATTTCAGCAGCTGGTCATTCCATAGCCATGGGGGCTTGAGGGGTGCTAGCTTGGGCGTTATCGTGGCTCTTAAGACTGGGCTTCGTAGGCAACGGTTGTTGAGCAGACCTTATGGGACACTATTAACAGACCCATTGTTAGCCTGAAAGCCATGTTGGAGAAACCCCACCCCTTCAGGCTGCCTTTATCAAAACTGCCTTGTAGGCGGGAGTCAGTGTGATTCAGCTGCCGGAGAATGCTGAAGCCCACAGCTGTGGCAGGACAACCCAGCCTTTTCTAACTCCTACGCTTGCCCCGTATCCAATCCATTTGGCTCTCTCTAGAGATCTTTAGCAAACACCAGATATAGGATGGAGTCCTGGCCTGGGACTCTTCATCTCACAATGTGTCAAAGGTAAAAGTCACTCTTGCTCAAAACCCAGTCATATCTGACTCTAGGGTCCAGTGCTCATCTCTTTTTATAGCCAAAGAGCCAGTGCTGTGTACATCTGCAAACGTTTCTGTGGACATGTGGCAGGCAACACCAGACTGCATGGAATGCTGTTTACCTTTCCATTGAAGTGGTGCTTATTTATCTACCATGTATACTCAAGTATAAGTTGAGTTTTTTAGTTCCAAAAATGAACCCCCAAAAGGTGACTCAGCTTATACTCTGGTCAATGACCAAGAAGGTCCCAGAACTGTGCTGGATTGATATGTGCCCCACACAAGAGGATTTTGCAGCAGGGTGAGGGGCTGCCTCTGCATTTGGTCCCAGGACACTTTCCACCTGCTCCTGGGACCCACCCTGGCTGGGGCTGTAAGAACTGCTGAGGCACAGGACTTCCTTGTTGCCCCACCCAAGAGGCTTTTGCAGCAGGGTGAGGGGCTGCCTCTGCATTTGGTCCCAGGACACTTTCCACCTGCTCCTGGGACCCACCCTGGCTGGGGCTTTAAGAACTGCTGAGGCACAGCACTTCCTTGCTGCCCCACCCAAGAGGCTTTTGCAGCAGGGTGAGGGGCTGCCTCTGCCTTTGGTTCCAGGACACTTTCCACCTGCTCCTGGGACCTACCCTGGCTGGGGCTTTAAGAACTCCTGTGGCACAGCACTTCCTTGCTGCCCCACCCAAGAGGCTTTTCCAGCAAGGTGAGGGGCTGCCTCTGCATTTGGTCCCAGGACACTTTCCACCTGCTCCTGGGACCCACCCTGGCTGGGGCTTTAAGAACTGCTGAGGCACAGGACTTCCTTGCTGCCCCACCCAAGAGGCTTTTGCAGCAGGGTGAGGGGCTGCCTCTGCATTTGGTCCCAGAGTTCGAGATTTTTGTGGACTGTTTAAAGTGTTTTTGATGTGCTTTTGAAATGAAATGAAATGTTTATGAATTTTTAATTTTGTAATCGGGACGGGGGATTTTTTGTAATGTTTTTGATGTACTTTTCATATGTGATTTTTGTGATATAATACTTGTAGTTATGAAACATTGTTTTGCTGTGAGCCGCCCAGAGTCGCTATGGGCGAGTGGGGCGGCATAAAAGTCGAACAATACAATACAATACAATACAATGTGCCAATAATTTAATTAGTTTCACTATATTTTCATGTATTTTGATTATAGCAACTCATTAGCAGCTGCAATTCCCACCCTTGGTTTATACTCGGGTCAATCTATTTTCCTGGGGTTTCAGGTCAAAATTAGGTACCTCAGCTTATATTCGGGTCAGCTTATACCCAAGTATATACAGTACTTGTAATTTCTTGCTTTCAAACTGCTACATTGGCAGGAGCAGGGACGGAGACAGGAGCAAACTCGGTCATGCGGTACTCGGGAATCCAGTTGTTGAGTTCAGCATCTTAATGTTTTGAGCCATTGAGTTTCAATCCATATATTGGTTGCATGTCAAGAACATTCATTCATTCATTCAATTTGTATAGCCGCCCCAATCAACATGCGACTCTGGGCGGCGTACATAAGATCCCCAATGTTTGAACTCTAGAAACCCTTAAAATTCCAAAAAACACTGAAAAACTGCCTCCCACCTGCACTAATTAAAAATCTAATTTAAAACTTTTAAAAGCATGGGTGACCCTGCTCTAAATGAGCTGGTGTGTGTGTGTGTGCTCCTTCTGCACCTCCCCACACCTGCCCTGCCAGCCAGGTTTCCAGCTCTTTCCTGAAAGGCAGCAGCTCCATCTGGAGACGTAGTTCAAGTGGCAGGAGGTTCCATAGGGCCAGAGCGGATACCGAAAAGGCTCTTCTTCTAGTGCTAGGTGAAACTACAGCCTTTAATACTATGGAGAGGAGGATTTGAATTTAGGCATGGAATAAGAAACATTCCCTGTCCCCTTTAAAAAAAACAAATACACACGCACGCACGCATGCACGCGCGCACACACACACACATGGCATGAAAATGAATTTCCCTCTACATCAGGCGTTCTCAACCTTTTAAAGCCAGGTCACGTTCCTTCAGACATCTTCAGGGACGAGACGGCCATTTTGCCCTTCCTCCACCCCATGGCACTCCCTGGTGTGGTGGAGGCAGTGGGGGGCACATGAAGTGGGGCTGTGGTCCGCATCCGGCCCACAGGCTGAAGGTTGAGAATCCCTGCTCTGCATCATAGAGGAGCAGAAATCTATCAAACATGGATTACTGGTTAAGGTTTTGGCTCTTCAGATTCCTGCCGTCAGTCTTTCATTAACCTTCTCCCATCCTTGTGACGTAACAGTGAGGTAAAGTAGACTGGGGGGGAAATGTCATTCCAAGCCGTCTTCTAAATACCCGGCGCCTCTTTCCCGCAAACTCAACACATAGCGCAACAAATCGGTATGGCAGTCTCTGAAATTCACATCTGGAATGGCAGCTTCCTCCAAAAGGGTCAGCTTCGTCTAGATGTAATAGAACACATCTGATTCATAAGCCCCTTAAAATTGAGGTTTACGCCGGTCCTGCCAACGGGTTCTGAACTTAGCTGTTCCCACCGTAGGCTCCTTTGAAAGCTAAATGGAGAAAGGTGATGCATCCGGATGCATAAATCTTGTGTGGATTTATTCCGAGCAAGCATCATCTCTCAGAGATTGTTTTCCAAGGGGTGAGCATGTCAAGTTTTACTAGTGCTTGTCCATGAGATACTATCGTTTTGGTCAGCAGTGGAGAGACCTGCTCGTACTGGCCAGGAGACCTAGCTGACTTGGAGCTACCACGTGCCTTTGGATAGGAGGAATGACCTCTCTTGTTCTGCTTCAGGCAGCAAGAATGCCATGGGCTCAGGACCCTGGGGCCGTAGAGTAGGGAAGGATCCCAAAGGTTGGATTCCCAACATGGGACCCACATCCTACTGGGGACTTCAATTCCCAGAAGTCTAAGTCAGTACATTGACTGATCAGTTCTTTGGGAGTTCAGCACTAAATTAAAGTGGCCACCTTCTTCTCATCTGGGGTTACTTTCAGATGTATTTATTCATATATTTAAATATATGTCAATGATGTCATAGGGACTGCAGTGGCTTAAGCGCCTAAGACGCTGACTGGAAGGCGGCAGGTCAGCAGTTCGAGACCCAAGTACTGCAGGACAGAATGAGCTCCCGTCTTTGTCCCAGCTCCTGCCAACCTAACAGTTCAGAGGCAAAAAATTGTTGTTGTTCAGTCTCACAGTCGATTCCGACCCTCTGCGACCCCATGGACCACTGTCCGCCAGGCACTTTTGCCCTCTACCATCCTCCTCAACTCGCTCAGTTCTGTGCCCATTGCATCTACAATACCATCTAACCACTTCATTTTTGGTTGCCTCCTTCTTCTTTTGCCCTCCACCTTTCCCAGCATCAAGGCTTTCTCAAGTGAATCCTCTCTTCTCATTTGATGTCCAAAGTACTTTAGCTTCATCTTTACTATTTGGCCTACAACATGACCATGGAAACTTCTGCAGATAGCGCTGGCTCTTCGGCTGTGTAAACTTCTGCAGAAGCAGACAGTGCTGGCTCTTCGGCTATGAAACAGAGATGAGCACTGAACCCTAGAGTCGGATACGACTGGCTTTTGAGCAAGGGCGACCTTTACCTTTACCTAATGATGTCATTCCCATTGCATAGATAGAACTCGCCTAACATAGTTTCAGAGTGGATTGGCTATACAGTACTGTAGTTGGAAACAGGATGCTACAGTAGATGGATTTTTTTCCACCTAATCATGTAATTACTGTTGAAGCCCTTAGAGCAGTGGGTCCCAATGTGGGTCCCACGCCCCACAGGGGGCCTTCAGTTCCCAGAAGCCTAAGCCAGTACATTGGCTGATCAGTGCTTTGGGAAATTATCTTAGGCTTCTGGGAACTGAAGTCCAAAAACCAAAGGTTGGGAAACACTGGTCTAAGACAAAAGAATGGTAGGGTTTTTTGGGGGGAATCAGGTGTGGGTACACGTCTGTGCCCATGCCTATATGTGTGCACACACACGACCTTGATAGAGGCAAAGAATATGACAGTGAGGCATTAACAAACTGAGTAATCACTCTTTTGGACCGATAACAGCCACCTGTTTCTAGTAGCATTGATTTAGTTTTGCAGACTGCTGGTGGATGGACACAGTCTCGAGTCAGGCTGTGGGAGGAACAGGCTTGCCAGAAAGAACATTATTTATCTGACAAAGCCAGAGATTGGAAACGCTACTTATTTTTGCAGGACATTTCCCCAAAATTCTCAGCAGCTCGACCAGAGACAATTCTCTCTCTCTTGGATTTGGATGGCATTGGGTTTCTTGGAGAGTTTTCCAGCCATGCCTTAGAGTGGCTAAAGAGGGAGATAAGATATTACTGTATTCTTCAAATACTGTACCTGATAGATCAGGGGTGCCCAAACTACAGCCCGGGGGCCGGATCCAGCCCACCGTGTCAATTCATCTGGCCCACAAAGCCCTCGTCACTCCCGGAAGCACGATGATGATGATGATGATGATGATGATGATGATGATGATGATGATGATGATGATGATGATGATGATGATGATGATGATGATGATGATTCAGACAGATAGACATCTGCCTCACAACACACCTGATATAACTGTTGTATAGGAGAAGAAGCTCTAGTTTATTGACATTGCTATACCAGGAGATACACGAATTGAAGACAAAAAACAAGGGGGGGAGGTGTCACAAAATATTGTGATTTGCAAATTGAAGTCAAGGGTCTATGGTGGAAGAAATCTGTTGTTCCCATAGTGATTGGACTCATCTGATTTGAACATCCTAACTATCCAAAAAACAATTCTACTGGGAACTGCATATATACTCAGAAGTTACCTAAACAGCTCTTAGGCCCTTGGTTAGGGGTTGAACTTTTAATTTTAATCCAGTCCTTGACTGTGCATTAATGATAATAATTTCACATAAATTATTCTGGGTTGAAAGGATTTTTGCTGGAGGAACTCCACTCAGGGGACTCCTGACTCGCTGGCCTTCCAGGTAAACAAAGTGAGCTTCTTAACCACTGAGCCACCACAGCCCCTCCGTGCCCAATGGGGACGTCTCATCCTTTTTGGGTTCCCACACAGCTGCCGGCCCAACCGGCCTTTTCTTGTGACCTTCCTGAGGGTCCACGGATAATATATGCCGCTTGCCAGGCTCTCCTACGCACTCGGTTTCTGCTATCGGCCCAAAGTTTCCACGGAAGAGCAGGTGTCGGTGGTAGGAGTGACTACAGCATAACAAAGTCTTATTGGGTTGGAATGACTTTCTCCAGAAAGGTATTTGAGAAGCTGTGTTAGATCCAAGCCGTCCTGCGTCGCCTCTGCCTTTTTAATCAGCATCCCTCCCTTGGGCTCTTTATTTTGTCTTCCTTTCTCCTCCCTGCCTTAATGTCTGTGTGTAGGGGTGGCTTTCGGCAGCTCCCCTGCGTGCAAACTGCAAAGGTCAGTTCTAAATATGAAGCCCCGATGAATAAGCCATTATCGAGTCACTTTTTATGTTGACTTAGCGGACACTTTCCTGGTTGCAGAGGGGAAAAAATACCGGAGATAATGGCCAGCTTTGTCTGAGCAGAAGAATCTTTAAAATGCAACATTTCCCCCTCCTTCCCCGCCTTCTTTGGTGACTTTTATGGCTTTGTTCGTTGGCATGTCTGAAGGAGGGAAGCCGAGTCTTCTTGGCCGCATGCCATTCTGCTTGGCACCGAAAGATCTGCGTCAGGGCACTTGGTCATGCTGTTGATTCCTCACAGAGTTTTTCCTTAGCCAGAACTTATTGCAGGTGATGATTTCTCGGCTGGCACCTGAAGCTCCTTCTTTAAAAAGACCTGGATGCCCAAACGCAGGTCTGCCGTCTTTCTCCTTCCACGGATTTGGACGACGTGCCGGCCCAATTCTTTGAGAAGCTGGACGAGTCGGAAGTTGGCTTCTCAGATGTCAACAAACTGGCCGACTCAGCGAGCGACCACGGGATGAAATCAGCGTGTTCCTTTGTAAGATCCTAGTCCTTAAGGCGTATCTGAATCATCAGGGATTTCCACCGATCTTGGAAGCAGCGTTTTTGTGAGCGTGGAGATCATTTTTTCTTCCAAATGGCAAAAGCAGAAGCAAGATAAAGTGATGGCAGAGATGACTCAACATCTGAGGCCAAGGTTTCACTTTCCAAGGGCTTGACGAGAGGAAATTGCATTTTGACCGGTCAGACAATTAGTCTGTCTCGCCCAATGTTATTGCCTCATCTGGCTGTTAAGAAGAAAGTTCAGAAAATCCCCCATATTTTTGTTGTTGATTTAGGCTATCTTGACCCGAGTGACATCTCAGTGAGGAATCTGTAAGCCAAAGAAGTTCTACAATTAAGGGCTAGGATGGCTTAGTGGTTAAGACACTGAGTTTAATGACCAGAAGGTCAGCCTGTCAGCAGTTCGAGACCAGAATGCTGTGTGATGGAGTGAGCTCCTGTCTCTGTCCCAGCTGCTGCCAATCTAGCAGATCGAAAGCAAGAAATTGCAAGTAGATAAATAAGTACCACTTTGGCAGGAAAGGTAGCAACGTTCTGTATACCCTGGCATCTAGTCATGCCTGCCACATGACCACGGAAATGCCTGCAGACGCAGGCAGTGCTGGCTCTTTGACTGCAAGCAGAGAGGAGCACTGCACCCTAGAGTTGTATATGACTGGCTTTTGCGCAAGGGAGACATTAGTCGAAATGGATGGTTACTTTTAAAAGCATCTATCCCACCCTTATATTTACCATAAAAAGCAAATAGCTGTGTGTGTGTTTTTGTGTGTTTGTGTGTTTGTGTATAAGGGGCCGGATCCTGCTCTCTCAGTCAGCTTTGAGGGCCAGATGGCCATTTTGCCCTGTGTGCACAATGGGGTGGCCATTTTGTCCCAATGGCTTTGAATGTGTGTTTCTTGAATGCCCTTCAAGAAGTGGGGAAGGGGGGCACATGAAATGGTGCCATGGGCCAGAACTGGCCTACAAGCCTTAGGTTGGGAACCCCTGTCCTAGAGGGAATACACTTTCCAAAGGGAAGTTGGATTTATTGGCTTGTTTTCTGTCCCACCTTTCCCCCAACCCTGAGACTTGCAGGAGGGGTTTCAAAATTACTTAGAAAATAGATGCAGCTAAAGCACCCCACCCGGCCTCGCACAAAACACACTAAGCTGTGATATTAAAATGTGATTCACCATGATATTTAAAGAACCCTGGAATTAAAGCATCGTAAAAGCGCATTTGGGAAAAGATAAAAGTAGAACGAAGCAAACAAAACACAGTTTCCCCTTTAAAGCGTCTTGCTCCGCACCAGGCAATTCTCTCCTAAAAGCAAGGCTGATTTAAGTTGGCCTGTTTTATATTTTCCTTCTGCCAGGAGGCAAAGGGAAAATACAGATCGGGCCAATTTAAGGTTCTCTTCAGAGCAATTTCTGTAGTTTGGGAGTCGCTCTTGGAAAAACCCCTCTTGTGTCCTCACCAAATGAGCCCTTGAAGTCTTTATGATGATAGACGGAGATGACAGAATGATCTGGCCATCACCCACCCAGTCCAAAGCAGCAATGAGACAGACGCAGGAGAAGACCTCTCTGTGCCATTGATCAACAAGATGAGTCGAACTCTGCAATTTTTATAACGGCTGGGTGTTTGACCATCTGATCTGGACGGCTGGCACAAAGAGACATCCTGTCTGCTGCAGCTCCCCTCTTTAGACAGAGGTGGAAGGATGGTGGCCAACAAAAGTTTATTATCGAGTCTCTCTCTCTTGACTCTCTCTCATCCCTAATTCAAGCTTGGAGGCCTTCAACAGGGCTACATTGCAGGGGTGGACAGAGCAAAAGGCAAAAGGGTAGGATGGGTACCTAGGGGGATTCCAGAGGTTCAGATTCAAACCCAAGCCTTGAGACCCCACACCTCTGATTTAGTGTGACAAATTGACTATAGGGTGCTGGTCCTTGGTTATTTCTAAGGATGGGATTTTTGGATATTTTAGACCAGGGATTCCCAACCTTTTCAAGCTGGCGGCCGGGTCACCCTATCTCAGTCAGCTTTAAAGGCCGGATGGCCATTTTGTCTTTTGTGCAGGATGGGGGTGACCATTTTGTCCCAACAGCTTCAAGGTGATGGCCATTTTGTTTCTTGAATGCCCTTGGAGGGGTGGGCGGCCACATGAAATGGTGCTGTGGGCTAGATCTGGCCCATGGGCTTTAGGTTGGGAACCCCTTTTCTAGAATGCAGATGCCATCATGATCTATTCCAGGAGTTCTACCTAACTTAT
Source organism: Furcifer pardalis (assembly GCA_030440675.1). Classification (NCBI taxonomy): domain Eukaryota; kingdom Metazoa; phylum Chordata; class Lepidosauria; order Squamata; family Chamaeleonidae; genus Furcifer; species Furcifer pardalis. Next base: position 11,882,130 of record CP126900.1, on the reverse strand, counting down.
AGACACCTTAGGTAAAGGTAAAAGTAAAAGTAAAGGTTGTCCTTGCTCAAAAGCCTGTCGTATCTGACTCTACAGAGCAGTGCTAATCTCTGTTTATAGCCAAAGAGGCAGCACTGTCTGTGTTGGCAGACATTTCTGTGGACATGTGGGAGGAGTGCACAGAACGCTGTTTACCTTCCCAAAGAAGTGGTCCCTATTTATCTACTCACAATTTCTTGCTTTCGAACTGCTAGGTTAACAATGCACCTGACATAGATGGATGAATATATCAGCTATCTTCTCCTATAACTTTGGCATCAAAATATTTTGGACCAACCCAAAATGATGGTTAAGGATTAGGGAATGATGAAGAGGAAATGTCAAATGGTGGCATGGAAAATCCCACATGAGTGAGGCTTCCTTAAGAAGGAAAAGTCACTGGTAGGCAATGCGCAACCACAAATACTTTAAAGAACTCGTGTTTTGGAGGACGACCGCTCAACTCTTGTGGACATGTGACTGTTCTTTTCTTCAGTATCGTTTCCAGCATTGAATATGATATGGGGGTAAATCTCCCAGAAAAAGTCAATAATGCTGGTGAAAGTTGAAGTCAGCAGGAAAGAAAGAAGACTAAGTATGAGATGTACCAACGCCATAAAGGGAGACATGACCTCACATTGACAAGGGCTGTTGAGGCCAGGAGATTTTGGAGGTCACTCTTTCATAGGGTCACATAAGTCATTGATGATCTGACAGCCCATAACTGACAACAAAAGAGTCTTCAAGATTCCACCTTATTCAAGACCTACTTGTTGGTTCGTGTTTACTCTGTCTTCCATAGCTTCACAATCGTACTGGGATCACTTGAACCCTTGGGCACCGGAATTGTGCAAAAAAACAGTAGTTGACTGTCCGGTGGAATAATAATTTACGATTTTGTTCGGAAGCCACTAGCTCTTCCTGTTGCTTAGAAGCTGGTGTCTCCACAGACGGAGAAATGCCCCTTTCATCACATTATTGTCCAATTAATCTTTGCCGACCAAGAAAAGGGTGAATCAGTCGGTCGGACTGAAGCGTTTGCTTTTGAGATGCAAATCTGAGGCTGGTCTGGGCAACCTCCGATTCAAAAGAGGGTAATCATTCTAACAGGCAAGAAGACAGCATAGGCATGTGAGAGAGCGAAGGCGGGTGAAATGGAAGTGAAATGGCTTTCAATTGCAGCGGTGTAAAGTTTAAATTAAAACCAGCTGCCTGGTCTTAAAGATTGTTTTCCGGGCTTTTGAAACCTCCACTCTGAGGCTGGCCTGCGTCTCCACGCGTCTGCTGGACCTATTAGGCTGTCGGTGTTTCGGAACTTGTAATTCCAGCAGTTACAGCTTCAATAACCATTTTAATTCCGCCTAATAGTGCCTATGAAGTATCATGTCAGTCATTCAGTTTCTGGTAAATTCTCAAGCTATTGCCGAAAGAGGCTCGGAATGATTTGAATCCTCTGTGCCGTAAATGGGTTTTACTCTTCTAGGGTTCAATCCAAAGGAGGCCAAAGCCAAGAAGACTTTCCACTAGCTTCAGCGTGTCTCGAGTAATGCTTTCATTGGACTGTGCTTTCCACTGGCTCACACCAAGTAGTAGCTGGGCTTTATTTATTTTCTCGGTATGCTTCTGCATAGCGTACTAGTAAAAATGTTCAGTAGTTTCCTTCGGGAAGCCAAAATCCAACAGCAGTATTTTAATGGAGAAATAACGGTACACACACAATCTGGTTTCAAACCGGGGACCGGGTCATGCTCTCTCAGTCAGCTTTGAGGGCCGGATGGCCATTTTGCCCTGTCTGCACAATGGAAGTATCCATTTTGTCCTGACAGCTTCAAAGGGGTGGCCATTTCACCCTTGAATGCCCCTGGAGTGGTGGAGGCCATTGAAATGGCACAATGGGCTGGATCCGGCCCACAGGCCTTAGGTTGGGAACCCCCGGGTTAGAGTGTTCAATATGAATTAAGCAAGTGTTACAGCGTTGTGTAACTCGATTCCCAATGTCATTTCTTATTTTCCGACTCTTTTCATTTGTACATTTTAAAGTGCCACAAGAAATTTTTCAGAGGGGAATAAAATTTTTACTTGCTCGAAGGCTGGTCGTATTCAACTCTATGAGGCAGTGCTCATTTACAACCAATGAGCCACCACTATCTGTGTCTGCAGATGTTCCTGTGGTCATGTGGCAAGCATGAATATCACACAAAACACATTACCTTTCTGCTGAAGCAGTACCTGTTTATTTACTTGCAATTTCTTGCTTTCAAGCTGCTAGCTTGGCTGCCAACTCTGTCCTTGCCCTGCACCATCCTTTGAAAGTACTTTGCCTTGCCTGCTCTCTCGGACATCTGGCTCGTTGGACTATGCCCAACATAAGGCCCATGGGCTGGATCTGGCCCCCGGCACCATTTCATGAGGGCCTCCACCCCTCCAAGGGTATTCGAGAAACAAAATGGCTGCCACTTTGAAGCTGTTGGGACAAAATGGCCACCCCATCATGCAGGCAGGGCAAAATGGCCATCCAGCCCTCGAACCTGACCGAGAGAGCATGACGTGGACCCCAGTTTGAAAAGGTTGAGAACCCTGGACTATGTTTTTGTCATTTGGACTAATCCTGCATCTCTGATTTCATTTGGATTTGGACTGAGATGTAGTTACTGTTTGGCCTCTTACCTTCTTGCCCAGGCTCCTGGCATTTGCATCACCTGTCAGCCGCATATGTCCCAGACTCTAACACTGGGGTGTTTGGTTTCAAACTCCGCTGCATGTAGCATTTGGCTGGAATTTTCCTCCTGACTCTTTCAACAAAGAACCTCCCCAAAATAATCTGCATTTACCTTCCCGTCCCCCAATGCCTTATTTTGAAATTCAAGGTTCCTATTTGGCTGGGGAAAAGATAATACGGAAACGTGCAAGTCTTCATCAAAGGACTGGGATTAAAATTTAGTTTACCTGCTAGGAGAGCTTATTTCCTTGAAGCATTTAACCCAACCGTCCAGCTATAAAAGAGGTTGCAGAATGATTTATGAAGAGAAAGGCTGTCTCGTGTTCAGGCTTATAATCACATGGACAAGTTAAAACAATGCTAAAAGGTAGGATAGCGCTGAAAGAATGTTAGAGTACTAGATTATCCACCCGTGTTGTGTTCAAAGCCATCATACTAGTGGAGCTTGTGGTGGCTTAGTGGTAAAGATGCTGAGCTTGATGACTGGAAGGTTGGCAGGTCAGCAGTTCAAGACCTGAGTGGTGCGGATTGGACTGAGTGTCCGTCATCGGCCGCAATGAAGGAACGAGTTAGTAGCCACCAAGTTTGATGTGGGTTTCGCTCATCTCACGTACTGAGCTCAAACCTCCACCAGTTGAGAAAATATACCTTCTTGTTGGTACAGCTCCAGCTAAGATAAAGAGAGAAGTATCATTTTTATTTATTTTATTTTATTTATTTACTGTAATTAAATTTATAGTCCGCCCTATTCGCACAGGTGACTCAGGGCGGATCACAATCGACATACAATAAACAGTTAAAAACTCTAAAAAACAAAGTAAAAGATTAAAATCCAATTTAAAACAACCTCTCATTCCTTTAACTAAAGGAATGAGTGGAATAAAAGGGATACGAGGGTAGGTGTAAGATGTTAAATAAGCCAGCGGGGAGGGGTCAATGAACCATCATAACCCCACACCATTCCTGCCAGCCAAGTTTTCAGACCCTTCCTGAAAGCCAACTCCAAAGGCAGGCAGTTCCACAGAGTCGGAGCAAACAAGGAGAAGGCCCTCTTTCTTGTGACAGAGAGTCGAGCCTCTCTGGCAGATGGCACAACTAAGGCACCTCTCCGATCCGCTCTGGTGGGATGGACCCTTGGGGAGATGCGGTGGCCGCCAAGAGAACTAAGCAAGAGACTAACCCTCTACATCCCCTGAGTGGATATGAGTCTCAAGTCCACTGGCTCAGATCAGGAAGAGCTTTATGGCAAGAACAAACAATCTTGAGAGTGTAGGCAAGAGCAAAATGAAATTAGAAGATGGAGGAAGGAGCTCACTGGACAAGGAACAACATTAAAGGAAGATATGATTGAGGCACTCAACCTTCCCTACATCACTTGGAGGACCATGAATAGGCTGAGGGTCAGAGTCCCTAAATGTAGGACCAACATGCTGAAGTGTGAGCTGCTGGCAGATAACAACACACATTGTGAATGTGGAGAGATACAGAATCCGGCTCATTTATTGGTCTGCCAATTACTTCCAGAAACATGTACCGATGAAGATTTAATTTTGGCCAACTGCAAAGCCAAGAAGGTGGATTCACTTTGGCAGTCCAAAGTTTGATCTAGACACAAAAAGAAGACTCAATCCCCTCCTCCACACTGGGCACCTATAACTTTTCCATGTACATGTTAAATTTGGGGAAGCATCCAGCTCTTATAAGCAAAAACAATCCCAAAGATACTTTATGACTCCCAAAGTGGCTTCATTTTGGCAGTCCAGGGATTGATCAGGACGTGACAGAAGAAAGTGCTGACCTGCTGATTCAATGGCATGACGCAGAGAAGCAACATTCAATCCAAACCATAAGTCTCTCTCCACTTTTCTTGCCTCCATTGTATGTTCCTTCCTTACAACAATATTCTTACCACACTTTTCATCAGACATTGAGTAGATGGAAAGAGCATGCGGCTGATCCACCAAAGAGCGAAAAGGAGAATCTGTCTTAAAAGCACAGATTCATGCAGTGTGGCATGAGTAGAGTTTGTTTGCCTTTCAAAGATGGCATTTCAGGGGAGTCACACCTCAAATCTACCAGCTGGTATGGCTCATAAATCCATGTTTTGTTGGTGAGGTGTGTATTGAAACTAGAGGTGGTCTTAACTGTTTTGGAATTGTTTTGGGTGGGCAGATGTGACCTTTAAAATTGAAATTCAGAACTTGTCCACCTCTGGTCTAAAAGCACCAGTCCACCTTCACTTGTTGCATCATGATTATTGATATAGACAGTGATGGGATGTTACCGGTTTGGACCGGTTTGCCCAAACTGGTAGCACCCCATCAGGATGGGTCGCCGGGGGGGACCCCCAGGCGAATGGTTCGGTCGTCTCTCCAGCCCCCTCCAGAAATGTATTTCTGGGCAGCCAAAATGGCTGCCCGGAACTGCGTATGCGTCAAACCTCCGTTTGACACATGCTCAGTTCTATTTTATAGTGCTCATGCGTCAAATAGAGGTTGTTTGACGCATGCGCAGACATTTTTATTTTTTTATTTTTTGCTCCGCCCACGACATCATGACATATGACGTCAGCTAGGCCAACAACGTCCATGACGTCACGGTGGGGTAGCAAAGATTTTGACAACACACCACTGAATATAGACCAGAGATTGGAGACATCAAAACTCCCAGAACATCCCCAATAGAGAGAAAGGTCTAAACTGAGGCCTAGCTTCACCCAAGCTTCCTGTTCTTACCCTACGGCCGTGATGGCAAACCTTGGCACTCCAGGTGTTTTTGGACTTCACTTCCCAGAAGCCCTGTGAATGCACATGAATTCAAGTCCCTGTGAATCCACATAAACGGGTTTACTGTGCGTACATGCATTAAACCCATTCATGTGGATTCACAGGGACTTGGGCTTCTGAGAATCGAAATCTAAGAACACCTGGAGTGCCAAGGTTCGTCATGCACGTTGCATGGAGGATCAGCTTTAATTCCTCTCAGCCAGGCTTTGGCAATCCATCCTTTATGACATTTGGGAAGTCTTCCAACCATTTCCGTGTGAAACAGGCATCGCTTGAGTTTTATAGCTGGTTTCTCTAATATATATATATATATATCCAAAGCATAATAAAAACTCCACAAAACCTCATTACTTCAGAAGGGATGCAAGTTCACGGGCTGTGAATCTTAATTGGTTTTTAATGTCCTAAATTACGGCGCCATAAATAAGCAATTATATATATATATATATTACACAGCAAATCATCCAGTGCATCTGAAACTCATTAGAAAAGCTTCCATGTCACTGCAAAGCAAGCTGATTGTGGTGTTTGGGGAGGCAAACAGGTATGAAAGGTGGAGACAGAAAGGCCCGTAATGTCTGGGTGATGGCAAAGTCAAGTGTTTGTCAGGTCACCGATTCCTGTTGTTCTTGCAACATGATGCTCATATTTACTAGAGGAAGAGATGTTAGGCGATATTATTTCCTAGAATGAAAGCAAGCAAGATCTCACAATGTTTTGAGATGGCAGAAGATTTATCCTTTCAGTCTCCCTGGAGAGGGAGGTCTGAGCTGTTCTAAACTCAAATATCTCAGGTTTGCCAGGCAGCAAGGAATGAGAAATCTTTAAGCACATTAAAGCTGCAAGGTACCGTTGTGAATCTTTCCAACCTTTATTTATTTATTTATTTATTTAAATTTGTTTATCGCCCTCCTCCCCGAAGGGACCCAGGGTGACCCCTTCATGGGTTGTCTGAACTGAACAACTCTATGAGGCCACCAGAACCCATGGACCTGTCTAGCATGTTCATTTCTTGTACAGTACTATGAAATTAACTGGCATGTAATGAAGTTAAGGGCACTTTTATTCATTTACGAGGAAGCTCCATTTCTAGCACATTAAAACAGAAAATGCAAATGCTAAAACATTAAACATAGCCTTTCCTTTTAATACTGAGTAACATCCAGAGGGCCATGGTGTCTTAGTAGTTAAGCTGCTGAAATTGATGACCAGAAGGTCAGCAGGTCGGCAGTTTGAGCTCCTGTCTTGCCAACCTAGCAGGTCGAAAGCAAAAAAAAAAAAAAATGCAAACAGATAACTAGGTACAATTTTGACAGGAAAGGTAATAGTGTTCTGTGTGCTCTAGCATCTAGTCATGCCTGCTACATTACCATGGAAATGTCTACAGATGGAGACAGGGCTGGCTCTTTGCACTCCAGAGTCAGACACAACTGCCTTTCCAAGTTTCCAGACATCTCTGAGCAATTTATCCTTAAGGATAAATTAGCATCCATCTATTTCTGCTCAGAATTGTTTCTCCTATATTGTCTCTCTATAAATAAAATGGATTCTACTTTCCATGGTTTTACTAGAAACATAATTGAGTTAATTGGACAAAACTGGGGAGGAGATTATTGGATTTTTGGACCAAAAATCGCATAATTTTCCATTCTGGGTGTTTTAGTTAACCAATACCTAACTGTGGCTTATCTAGGAGAAAGGTCTCAACTGAGGCCTAGCTTCACCCAAGGTTCTTTTTCTTGCCTTTGGGCAGTGATGATGAACCTTGGCACTCCAGGTGTTCTTGGACTTCAATTCCCAGAAGCCCAACTCCCTTTGAATCCACACGAATGGGTTTACTGTGTGTAGTTGTAGTAAACTCATTCGCGTGGATTCACAGGGACTTGGGCTTCTGGGAATTGAAGTCCAAGAACACCTGGAGTGCCAAGGTTCACCATCATGGCCCTAGGGCTAGCTGGGAACTTCTTTCTGGGCATGACACTAGGCGCCGGTACAGCGAGGTTGGACTCAAAGCTTTCCGGTTGAGGCTGTTTCCTCAGATGAGTCACCCTGATGTAGACTTCCAGATGGTGAATCAAGCAAGGCATTTGTAGTCCAACTGAAATTCCCAAAATCCCCTCTGTAGATAACACTAAATGGTGTTGAGTTGTACTTGGGTGGTTACTTTGTCAAGGAAGTGGTTCTGCTGATTTAGTCACAGAACGGTTCAAAGACTCACAACCCTGGTGGAACTGATAAGACCCATTGTGTTCCTCTGTGTAACCATTTTGCTTTATTCAGAATGAAGTCAAGGGAAGCCACATGGACCTACCAATGTTGATGTTTGCATGTTGCCGAGTAACAACAATGTTCTGTAGGTTGTGTTATCAGTGTTTCTACAACTGGTCTTCGCATCCTTACTGGGTGGAATGATGGGGTTTCGTCGAGATGGAGGATTCTGCAGGATTCATTCAAAAATGTATACTGAGATAGCCGCTAATGATTAATTATAAACAGCCTTTCTTTTGTGACCTGTAAATCCAGTAGGGTCACCCAGTGACAACTTCCAGGAAACAGTAGTGGAGCACAGGCTATTAGGAATAGCATAAAATCTGGTCTCGCATCTGTTTCCTGTTGTCTGAATTGAAGCGAGTTTTCCTTTGGTCCATGAAAGACTTTCTGCAAAAGCAGAAATGAGACAGTAAAAAAAAATATGGGTGAAGGATATGTATCTGGAATAAGCATTGTTCCATGGTGACAAGTAGATCTTTTTTTCTTTGAAGAAAAATGGTGCCTTTTGCTGGTAGACGTCACAGTATTTCTTGAATCCAGGTAGCAACAGAATGGCAGTAGAAAATGCTGTAAGGAAGAAAAATTAATCTGCTTTTGGAGTCTTTGTATCTTATATAGAGCAGAAATGAGGAAGAATGTCAGAGATAAGAGAGATTGGTTAAGACACTGGGCTGGATAACCAGAAAGTTGGCAGGTCAGCAGTTTGAGACCCGAGTGCTGCAGGTCAGAGTGAGCTCCTGTCTTTGTCCCAGCTCCTGCCAACCTAGCAGCTTGAAAGCAAGAAATGGCAAGTAGATAAATAGGTAGCACTTTGGTGGGAAAGATAACCCCATTTTATGTGCTCCGATGTCTAGTCTTGCCTCCCGCGTGACCATGAAAACGTCTGCGCATGCAAACAAGCACTGGCTCTTTGGCTGTAAACGGAGATGAGCATCACACCCTAGAGTCAGATATGGCTGGCTTTTGAGCAAGGGAGACCTTTACCTTTAATTGCTTCCATACATATCTAATTAGTCCTTGTGGAGGATCACAAACATATTGTGGCCTTTTTGGCTAGAAAGTATACAATGCGCTTTGAATGTAGAACCTTCTATTCTGTTCATCTTCCTCTCCCCGAAGCAGATTTTAAATTGGGTGAGCATTTTCTTATGAAGCACTAGTGTGCAAACCTGAACCAGAACTTTGAAGTAAGATAACAATTTGTAATGACTTACTTTGGCAGAAGATTCAACTAAGGGCTAATGAAACCATGTTGTCAAAAAGCAACAGAATGAATCGGAAATGACTGGTGTAAAAAGTGAAGATGTCTAATTATTTTTCAAAGTTACTTCTGGAGGACAATTTAATGCAATTTTAGAGGCACTTCAACAGATAATTTAGTTCTACACCATTAAGGTTTCTTTTAAAAATAAGAACTGAAAATTGTTGAAAAAGTGGGGGCTGGAAGCCAAGTTGGGTAATACCTAGAAGAATACAATATGATTAAAAGGTGGACTTTAAAGTCCAGCAGACATTCCATCAGGATAGGAGTATTGCAATGAATCACTTTGAAGCATGGTAAAAAAATAATGGGAAGAAATTAATTTTTTCAAGCAGTTAAGCCTAGCAATGGGAAAGAATTGCATTTAAAAATACCAAAGTGAAGTAACATGGGTCTCTCTACCTGTATCTTCCAGGGCACAGCCTCCGTTCTCCAGCGTAGATCTGATAAAGAAGAGTATGTGGAAGTCGGACGCCTTGGGCCGTCGGATTATTTTGGTAAGCTGCCTTTCAAGTTTTGGTGACAAGGGTGTTTTGAAAGAGAAAATTGAGATCCCACGTTTGTTGGTGGGAAGCCAGTACATTGAGATGGGTTTCCTCTTGCAGAACGAAAGTTGTACATTCGCTAAGATGGTGGTTCTCCACCATGGGTCTCCAGATGTTGGCCAAGATTTCTGGTCCAAGAACATATGGGGATGCAAGGTTGGGACCCACTGCTCCTAGAAAGATGGTGATGTGGAATAACACAAGCATTTTGTCTAAATAGCAATAACAATTACACTTCTATTCTGCCCCATAGTGGTTAGTGCACTCTCTGGGCCACGGGTGCCCAAACTACAGCCTGGGGGCCAGATGTGGCCCCCGATGCCAATTCATCTGGCCCACGAAGCCCTTGTTGCTCCTGGAAGTGGAAGTAAAATGCGCCTGTACGGGTGCATTTTACTTCCGCTTCCATGAGCAACTAGGGCTTCACGGACAGGATGAATTGGCATCGGGGGCCACATCTGGCCCCCAGGCCATAGTGACCAGCTCCCTGAACCATGTGACGAGCCTGCGGCCTGAAAAATTTGGGCACCCCTGCTGTGGGCAGTTCATAAAGTAATTAGTATTTTTGCTCCCAACATGATGGGTCCTCATTTTATTGACCTCGGAAGGATGGAAGGCTGAGTCAACCTTGGTCCCCCATCAGGACCAAACTCACAATGTCAGCAGTGTTGGCTGCAGTACAGCAGTTTAACCCCTGCACCACCAGAGTTGCTAGGTTGGTGGGAGCTGGGACAGAGACGGGAGCTCACTCTGTCGTGCAGTTCTCAGGAACCAAATTCCGACCTTCCAGTCATCAAGTTTTAAGGCTGTCAAGAATTCTGAAAGAGGAAGCAAGAAACGGAGAGTTTCACTTTGGGCCAAGGTAACCGAAAAGGGTCGTTCTCCAGGGATCTAACCATGGGGCCTTTTATTCTTGCCTCCAGGGGAAATAGCTCTTCTACTGAACCGGCCCCGTGCCGCCACTGTGGTGGCTCGCGGTCCGCTGAAGTGTGTCAAGCTGGATCGCCCTCGTTTCGAACGGGTCCTCGGTCCTTGTTCTGAAATCCTGAAGAGGAACATCCAGCGGTACAACAGTTTCATTTCCCTCACCGTTTAAGTTACACACACACACACACCCCGGCTGCCCTAAAACCCGTGCACTTAACAACAAACACAACCTGTGCCATTCCATAGCTTTACGATGAGCGCAAGAGACACATACATTTTAACATGTGTTGTTCAGATGTCCATTTCAGGTGCACTGGATATCAAGTCATGGCTGATGTTTAAACAGGGGTAGACAACCAGATCTGGGAGGGAAGTTGCCTTTTAGAGAATGTTTGCCATTTTACATTCCTGGGTTGCCCGTTGCGTCACCACCACGGAACTTCACGGGTGCCATTTTAAACACTGAAACCCACAAAAGAGTAATGGCTGGTCTTGTCGTTGACCCACGATTTTTAGAATTCAGAAAATATTGGACTGTTTCACAGGCCGCCCTTCAGAAATCAGCCATCAGGCTCTTTCCTCAAAAAGAAAATAGAAGTGCCCACTTCTGTTCAGGCATCTTTTTAATTAATGCCGAAAAGCTAGTCTTAATTATGTTCGGTGAGATTGGGGAGACTTACACTGAACACATAAGACTGGGAGTCTTGACTGTCCAGATGTTGTTGTTCTTCCGTGCCTAGGCCAGATGTGAAACTGCCAAACTGAAGGCACCTTTGGGTGAGTTCATTCTGCAGTTCCCTTTGCCTAACCAGTGTGAGAAAGATTAGCCGGCAACATAAGATTGCCATTACCAAGGTATGCCTGATTGTGGCTCAAAAGCACCACAATCTCCGAGGAGACTTTTTAAGATGTAGTATGTATTTTGAGTCTTTGAAACATGCCAGAGACTTAACCCCCCGCCCCCTTCCCTGGCCATGAACTATACAGTATTTGAAATTGAGATTAATCATGATGTGGTATTCTCCTGCAGGATGCCCAAGATCTCGGACATAGTATGAAAAGATTGCTTGATTGCTCTGTTCCACCACATCCACTAGAGCTTTCTCCTGCTTCAAGGGGAACTGGCTTTGTGGTCAAAGTCAGGAACTTGGCATCCGGAAAAAAGAAGACTGTTGTCATTGGCACGGTCTTGCGGCAGGTGATTCAGGCACGGCACAAAAACCCTCTGGCCTAAATTAAAGCTTGTTGATGATGGTGAAATCGTTCTGTTGTGCCATCTTTTATTGTAGGATCTCTCGCTCAAGGAGGTGTAAGGACAGATTTTACATTAAGGTGCCACTCGAAGACCCAGAGGAGACAGTAATGGCAGTTCCACTACCCTAGGCTGTGTAGGTCCACTGCATTGCCTTTCCTAAATCCAGTTGAGTTGGTCTGCTGCCTTCTGATGCAGTCAAAGTCCAATTACACCCGAGCCAAAATCAGAACGAAAGCGGGTGACTCCAGTTTCTCAGGGCCCATAACTAGGACCCAGGATTGAATCCATTATGACTGCTGTCCCAGGTCCTGAACCTTCTTCTTTCCAAAACAAATCCACTTTGGGCTGCACTTTTGAAAGGTTTGGACTAAAATCCAGGAAGAATAGGCACTTCTCCTCTCCAGCCTCCACTAATTTGCCTGTCTAGTCTGCTCATGTGCATGGCTTGGAGAGGAAACCATCTTGTCCTTTGACATCCAAGTATCCAAGATGGAACCTAGTCCTAACTAGCTCATTATTAGTTCTTGTAGAAGTCTCTCCCCCCAGAGCTTGTTTTCTGAGACCCATTTAATGGCAGATGCTGGGGATTGAACTGGTATCCTCCTGCATTTGCTTGCCACTGAACTGAACAGGAGTGGGTCTTTCGTAGGGATTGTATCTCCTAGCCTTTCCCATCGTCAGCTACACTGGTTCAAAGAGCTGTGCTCCTACAATTTCTAGAAGGTCTTTGCCCAGCCTGGGTTGTGCCCTGTGATAAATTGTCACTAGCCCTCTACGTGCTCTCAGGAGCATGGAAGAGAATGTGGTTTAAATTGGAAACTTGTAAGGAAAAAGCCCAACCCCATTGGTCCCCCCCCCAATGTGTCCTAAATTTGAAAACCAACCACAGCCTTGGGCACTCAAGACCTGCGCAGGGCTGATGAAAAGATCTTTCAGAAGTCATTCATTCGTAGCGCTGCTGTAAATCAGAAGCAATGTGGCAGCATATTTAAAAAATTAACAGATTTGCACACCTTGGTGAAGGATTGAAGTCTGCACTTCACATCATTCCAGTGCTACCATAATTAAAGCAAGATTTACATTTGGTTAGTTTTCCCCACTACCTTTTGAACTCATTGAGTCATTGGTCATTTTTAATATTTAGCTCCATTTGTTCAGTACAGGGTCGAGCAAGTTGGATTTCCCTGCGGGAAAGTTATTTACAATAAAGTGTATGAGTGTTCTTCATTGTACAGTAGGGTATGTCCAGGACAGCTTCATGTCATATTGTGGGCCCTAAATAAAGGAGAACATCCTTTATCTACAAGAAATTATCTGTCTGATGTATTTTTGCCCCATGCACTTTGTTTGACTGTTGCAATCTGTATTTAATATTTTTATTTATGACCTCTGTTCATCATTTTTTTAAAGAGCTGTGGCTAGCAATTGTGGCACCCAGGGCTTCAGCACGCTATTGGTTTAGCTTAGGTTATGTAAGGTTGGGCAGAGAATGGAAGAATGGGTAGAAACACCCGGGCATGCATAGGGCACACTGTGTCCCCACTTTCAGTCTTCTTTTATGCCTGGGATGTAGAGATCGGATGTAGGGTGGCAGGTTTATGATCTTCTACCAGCAAATTTCTGCACCCTATAAATTTCAGTCCTGCTGCCCCAACCCCCTTTTGCCATGGCCTAGTTACAGCTCTGCCATTTGTGCATGTATTACAAAATGTGGAAAATCAGATGCTGTGTTAGGTAGCTAGTAATGTTGGTGACACTTTTTCAAGAAGATTTTTGAAAACCAAATATATCTATATATATCTGACATAATCATATAAACCAGTGATGGTTAGCCTTGGTACTCCAGATGTTCCTGAACTTCAGTTCCCAGAAGCCTTGATCAGCAGGAGTGTTGACTTGGGCTTCTGGGAATTGAAGTCCAAGAACATCTGGAGAACCAAGGATGACCATCACTGGTATAAACCATCTTTCCTGTGAATTGTTTTGGGTATTCTATTCTGTGTGATTTTTTAAAAATAAGAATTATGGCTGTTGATCCACTCCTTTTCTTCTGCTTCTTGTATTTCTGTAACTGTGTTCATTGTAAAAGAAGACGGGATACTATGCAGGTGGTACTTGATCGTAACTGCATCCATGGAGAGTTTTGGACTCACAATGCAAAAGTTTACGGATTCTAAAAGAGTGGGTAGAATTCAACAAGGACAAAAATAAGCTCCATGGGTCCTATAGAAAGAGAGAGAACTGCAGGAGAAACTAGAAATCATAAAAGGATATTGTAGGGTCTGTTTGGTTGTGTGTCATATACAGTACTGTACATTAGTTTCTGTGGGCCCTAGAGGATGTCTTGTAGGATACCTTGGTCCAACCTTCCAAAGCTGGAAGGAGAAATCCAACTTTGGAGAAGGAAGAGTTGACGTCCTACATTTCTCTCAAGTCCACAGAAAGGTTTCTTTCACGTTCCCCCAACTCTATAGCTGTGCACATCAGGACATGAATGGGTCATGACCTGGAAATCATGGGAAATATTTGAGACTCACAAGAACTGAAGCCCTCCCAATCCTCAACCGTGCCCCTGAAAAGAGATGGAGATGTATACCAGCCTTTAAGCTGGAATAAATAATTTTACAACGCTTGTAACCAGAGGGAACAAGATCAGCCAGCCCAACCCCTGGAACGAGAAGGATCTAAGGAGAATCCAGTTGTGGGATTCCATTTTTTAAAATTACCTACTCTATGGGAGTGGCATGGCAGGCATTGCCATGTGACTAGGTAGGTGTGGCCATGTGACCGGATGGGTGTGGCCATGTGACTCGGTGGCCATGGCAACCGGATGGGGGAAACCCGGGGAGGCTGTGCCACCAGTCCAGGAAGCAGGTGCAAGCCTACCACCTGACGCTCTGGCAACCAGATGGGCAGGGCCAGCCGGAATGTCTACTACCAGTACTGGTGTACCAGGGCATTCTGGCTGAAGCCCACCACTGGGAGTATCCCATGAGATGTTCCTTCACTGGAGCACTCTGTCATCCCCTATGAACTTCCTGAGAGTAAATCTCATTGCATTCAGTGGCACTGGGATGTGGTGGCCAATCTTGGCACTCTAGGTATTCTTGAACTTCAATTCCCACAAGTCCAGATCAGCTGGTGTGCTGACTGGGGCTTCTGGGAATTGAAGTCCATGAAAATCAGGAGTGCCAAGGTTGGTCACCGCTGCTATAGAGGGAGAAAATTACCCTGTTAAAAAACCTTCCAATTGACTGGAAGTTTGCTTTCAACTAGTGCAGCTGGTTTTGAGAACTAAGAAATTCTGACCGACAAATTCTTTAAAAAGAAGGCATTCTCACAGCGCCTCATCCAAGAAGATTCCTTCAGTTTAATTTATTTGTTACAGCCCTTGCCATATACTAGGGCAAGCCTTCCAAAAATTAACAGAAGTATGCAGGCATTCTATCTGTAAACAGCCACAGCTGGTTTTCCCCTCTGCCGCTCTGACACAATGAAGTCCACTTTGCCTCCTTGGGCACTTGAGCCAGAAGTGAATCTGGAGAGAGGTAGGCTGGTGTTATTTCCTAGACTCACAATCCTGGAAAGCTGAGACACCAGGTAGTTGGAAGGAATCCATAGCATCTCTAACAGACAACCATCCAACCAGTGCTTAATAATCTTTGGAGGATCCACCACCTTGGCAGGTAGTCTGGTCTCCTGCCAAATAGCTCTCAGGAAGTTCTTCTGGATGTTTAGCCAGGATCCCTTTTCTTGACAATGGAATCTGTTTCTTTGGGTACCACTCTTTGTACCAGCAGAAAAACCAACCGTTGCTCTACTTTCCATATGATAGTCCTACAGATATCTGACAAATTGCAATTGTATCACCTGACAGCCTTCCTTTTTCCTCTCTACACTGGGGGTCCCCAACCTAAGGCCTGTGGGCCACATCCAGCCCATGGTGCCATTTTTTGTGACCACCCATCGCTCCAAAGGCATTCAAGAAACAAGATGGCTACCCATTTGAAGCTATTGGGACAAAATGGCCATCCCCTTTGTGCAGGCAGGCCAAAATGGCCATCCAGCCCCCAAAGCTGACTGAGAGAGCGTGACCCGGCCCCTGGCTTGAAAAGGTTAGGCACCCCTGGTCTAAACAAACCCAACTCCTTTGACCATTGTTCCCAATGTGGGGCCCAGGCCCCACAGGGGAGTGGCAGTTCCCAGAAGCCTAAGTCAGTACATTGGCTTATCAGTGCTTTGGGGAATTGACTTGGGCTTCTGTGGAATTGAAGTCCAAAACCTGAAGGTTGGGGAACATTGGCCCAGACCCTATGGATGGTATTTATTTATTATATAAAAAAAAATTTCTTGAACCACAAACTGCTCATTGCTCCATTCTGGTTCACCTGGGATAAAGGACTCAAGTGCATGTCTTTGAGGCTTGGGTTGACCTAGCTCGCTCAAGCTTCTTCTTCCTGCTCCAAGGCTAGCTAGCTGCCTTCTTCCTCAACCGGAAGCTAGGTAGAGCTAGGCTTCGCTAAGCCTCAAAGCTTTCAAGTTGAAGCCTTTCTCCCAGGGTGAGCCAAATTTAGGTATCTATCAGGTAAAACTCTCAGAATGAAGCAGTGTGGGATTTGGCCTGGGGCTGAGGAGGACTTTGTGTGTCAAAAGGACTCAGGACCAGAAAGTGACTCATGGAACTGGATCAGTGGTACTATGGGTGTCACACTGTGATCCAGACGGCAAATCAAAGGACACTGCATTATATTGTTCCCAGGATAATCTTTGTGGCTGATCACCATGAGGTTTGTCAATATCCAGAATCAGATATGGCACAAGAAGAAGAAGATGGGATGTGTAGTTAACAAAATCCTAACATCTCATCCCTACCTGTTACCATCTTAATTGCCCTTCTTGGGACACTAGGTTGTTTTCCAATTCTGAACTACAGTCCACAGTTAAATAGTCAAATCATATTAATTTTAGTGAAGTTCTATTTTTCCCCTTTTTGAATTGCACCCATTCTTTGCCAGAATCTTTTGGCCAAAACCACATTGTTGTTATTGTTCCAGTTAAAAGCAGTGAATATGAACCACTGAAGTCTACGCAGCGGAAATGAAAGAAGCAAGGTTCTGTTGTGTTTCGAGATTAGGATGATTGGGACAGATTTATAGCACTCAATAAAATACTTAAAACCAAAGAAGTGGCTTGTGGTTTTCTTGAAAGGAAAGATGTGTCCGTCATATGTCCTTCAAGTACACATTGGGAGCATTCTTGGGAACTCAAGCAAGATACATGCATTACATCCACATGTCTGAAGGCAACTAGCTTTTGAAAATGTTAAGGCAGGGATTCTCAACCTGTGATCCTTGACCCAGATGCGGCACACGGCACCATTTCATGTGGGGGGCCCACACTGCCTCCACCACACCAGGAAGTGCCATGTGGTGGAGGAAGTCCGAAATGGCCGTCCAGCCCCCGAAGCTGTCTGATAGAACATGACCCAGCCCAGGGCTTTAAAAAGTTGAGAGCTCCTGTTGCCGTCATTAGAGAAAGAGTATTCCTTTTTAATCATCATGTAATTTCTTGAGAAAGCCTTGATGCTGGGAAGGGTTGAGGGCAAAAGAAGAAAGGGGCGGCCAAAAATGAGATGGCTAGATGGTATTGTGGACGCAATGGGCACAGAGCTGAGCGAGTTGAGGAGGATGGTGGAGGATGGAAGTGCATGAAGGACAGTGGTCCATAGGGTCATTGCAAAAGGTCAGAATTGACTGTGCAACTGAACAACAACAAAATTATTTCCTCCCATGTTTTAGATGTTAGTGGAACTAAGTCTGATCAGACATTTTAGTCTTCTGAAGCCTGCCTTATTTTTATATTAATATTATAACATGCAAAGCTTAAATAACAGTGCTAATATTTCTCAAATTGAAGTTTTGAGACTGTTTAAAATGTTTTAAAATGTTTTATCTGTTTAAAATGTTTTATCTCATTCTAGTCCATCTAGTTCTTTACTCCAGTCTGGCCAGGTTATCCTGCTATGGTAATGGAGTAAGGAATAAGTGTCTGCATTTGGTTGTACAAAATTTAGATACAATAGTATCTAGTAGTTCTAGTAGTATCTAGTAGTTCAAGGCCCGAGTGCTGCAAGACTGAGTGAGCTCCTGTCATCTGTCCCAGCTCCTGCCAACCTAGCAGTTTGAAAGCAAGAAATTGCAAGTAGATAAATCTTCATCAGGGAGGGTAATCTTCATCAGGGAGGGTAACGTTCAATGTGCTTCGGCATCTAATCACGCCTGCCACATGACAACAGAAAGGTTTGCAGACACAGACAGGGTTGGCTTTTTGGCTGCAAATGGAGATGCACTGCCCCCTAGATTTGGACGCGGCTGGCTTTTGAGCAAGGGAGACCTTTACCTAGAAGCAGGAGGACACAAGACCCACACTACCATTTAGCCGTGAGCTTCTGTAGTCATAGTAGTAGTTGGTGGTGGTGACAACGACGATGATGTTCAGTCACACATTCAAGTCCTACCCTTTGCGACACCATGGATCACCACATGCCAGGCTACTCCGTCATCTGCCATCCTCCGTAGCCTACCCAGATCTATGCCCACTGCGTCAACAATGCCATCTGGCCATTCCATCTTCTGCTTCCCATCTTTGATCTTTCCCATCATCAAGGCCTTCTCCAGTGAGTCCTCTCTTCTCATTTGGTGGCCAAAGTACTTGAGCTTCGGCTTCAGTATTTGTCCTTCCAAGGAGCAGTCAGTATGTGTCATTTACATAGTGTCCAGTTAGCAGGTTAAGTAATTATCAGTGCCAGTCCAGCCATTACATACCAATGGCCAGGAGACAGACATAGATAGATAGATAGATAGATAGATAGATAGATAGATAGATAGATAGATAGATAGATAGATAGATAGATAGATAGATAGATGGTTGGATGGATAGATAGATAGATAGATAGATAGATAGATAGATGGATGGATGGATGGATGGATGGATGGATGGATGGATGGATGGATGGATGGATGGATGGATGGATGGATGGATAGATAGATAGATAGATAGATAGATAGATAGATAGATAGATAGATAGATAGATAGATAGATAGATAGATAGATAGATAGATAGATAGATAGATAGATAGATAGATAGATAGATGGTTGGATGGATGGATGGATGGATGGATAGATAGGTAGATAGGTAGATAGATAGATAGATGGTTGGATGGATGGATGGATGGATGGATGGATGGATGGATGGATGGATGGATGGATGGATGGATGGATGGATGGATGGATGGATAGATAGATAGATAGATAGATAGATAGATAGATAGATAGATAGATAGATAGATAGATAGATAGATAGATAGATAGATAGATAGAGGGAGGGAGGGAGGGAGGGAGGGAGGGAGGGAGGGATAGGGAGGGAGGGAGAATTTTATTTTTATTTTTAAATTTTGCAGATAGATTGATAGATAATATGAAACAGACTATCATGGAGAGCTTTAGAATTCAGTCTGTTATGTTGTACAGCACTTTAAACAACCCACTGGCTTTACAATGAACCGTGAAAGTGTTGTTGAAATAAGAATTTATCTGGCTAATATGTCTTGCATGGTGAAAATCTGAGTGCGCTGGCAAGGCCCAGCGGCTGCATCTCTTGCCATCTGGCCTTTGCCTGGAAAGTGGAGGATGTTATTTTGCACTTCCTCAGCCTCCCACAATCACAGACGAAGACTAGAGTTTGCCAAGGCTGTGCAAAAAAACTGTGCCGGCATACCGTAAAGCAGGAGTTCCCAACCTAAGGCTCGTGGGTCAGATTTGGCCCATGGTGCCATTTCATAAGCCCCACCCCACCCCTCCAAGGGCATTTGAGAAACAAAATGGCTATCCCTTTGAAGCTGTTAGGACAAAATAGCCACACACGCACCCCACCATGCAGGCAGGGCAAAATGGCTATCCAGCCCTCAAAGCTGACTGAGAGAGAGTGACTCTGTCAGATTTGCTTTGATTTGGATATTTGCATTGAGCAGAAGGTTAGAGTCAAATGGCCTAAAACAGAGGTGCCCAAACCATTCGGGCCATGGGCCGGTCACACGTGGGCCGGTAACACAGTTCCTCCCACCAGATACGGAAGTAAAACGTGCCTTGCAATCTGTTTTGCAACAGATTTTTTTTTTTTTGCAACAGGATGAGATAGATTTTAGGCTGCCATTTTCTCTACTTAAACCAGGGGTACCCAAACGATGGCCCACAGGCTGGATCCAGCCCCTGACACCAATTCACTCCTGGAAGTGAAAGCAAAATGCACCCATACGGGCACGATTTACTTCCATTTCCGGGAGCAATGAGGGCAGCGCAGGCAGTGGTGTGATTCAGCAGGCTCGCACCAGTTTGCCTGAACTGGTAGCAGAAATTTTGCTCATCCAAGTTTTGAAATGAAGTAGTTCTAATTCGGGTGTAATGCAAGGCTTTCCGTGGCCATGCCCACAGACTAGGTAGTAAAAATTTTCGAATCCCACCACTGAGAACACGCCAGATGAATTGGTGTCGGGGTCCGGATCTGGCCCATGGACTGTAGCTTGGGCACTTCTGGTCTAAAACTTCCATCAGCAGACGATAAATAAGACAAAAGGTGGCGGCTGCTTCTGTTTTGCAAACATTCAAGCCACCGGCCGAAGCCAACTCTCCTCCCGCAGAATCTGAAGCAGCGGTGTCATAACTCGGGGATGTGGTCCAACTAACGGTGAATGGGTTTGTGGTCCCAGGAGGTGCGCTTCTGGTGCCAGCATGCAAACACCAGGCCCCGTCCTTCTGCTGGCAAACGGCTGCCTGCCCGCTTATTTTACACAGATGGCCGGAGATAATTTTGCTGCCTCGGGTAGCCGAATCCAAACGGTGCCCCTCTGAATAGGCCTGGCTGCCAGACCCACTGGTAAAACTATAACAGCAAATGCAATAAACCTGAGAATTTGCTGCCTTTTAATTAGGGTTGCCAGCGGGCCATAAAGAAACCCACCTGGCCTTTGGGGGGAAGTGTATAAGGGTAGGGATTTTCTGGGCTACTTGACAGAAAATTGAGGGACAGGGCTGTAACTCCCCCTCCCCCCTCCATGATCATCCTTTATTAACTGATTCATCATCTGATCATTTCAGGTTAAAATATAATACATTAGATAAAATATGATTACACAAAGCAAGATAAAAACAGGTTAAATGCAGGACGATGCAGTCACAATAAAATGAGTTATACAATTCACTCAAAATAATTCATCAACACAATTCATCGCCTCGACATACAACCCCTCTGTGATTAATAAAACATCTTCTTTTGAATGGCCCCAACTCTCAACTTGACATTTAGGCAAGTTACAATTCACAGCATGTTGTTTATAATGTGACCTTTCTTGTCTATCCCCCCCCCCCCCGATTTTTCCAAGCTATGTATTTTGCTTTGGGGAACTCAGTGGTTAAGAAGCTCACCTTGTAAGCTGGAAGGCCAGCAAGTCAGCAGTTTAAGACCCGGGTACTGCACGATGGACTGAGCTACTGTCTCTGTCGCTGCTCCTGCCAATCTAGCCATTCGAAAGCAAGAAATTGCAAGTACTGTAGATAAATAGGGACCACTTTGGTGGGGACAGATCTTGGGGACATGAAAGGAGCCTTATTTGGAAGTCCTCTAAGCGGGGTTTCTCCAGCAAAAATCCTTTGACTGTAAACAGAGATGAGCACCAAACCCTAGAGCTGGATACGACTGGCTTTTGAACAAGGGTGACCTTTACCTTTTTACCCATGTGAAACTAGACTAGAACAGCTTGTGCAGACACTTGACCTAATACCAATCTAATTGTCTTGTTTTATTATAGCGAATGGACTTCTTTTTAATCTACATCTTTTTTTTCTGCAAAAGAGGGTGGGTGATAGTGAATGTGAACCTATTTGAAGACATACAGGATCAGAAAAACCCATAGATTCTTGACTTCAAGGTAGTGGTACCTCATAAGGAACCTCCAGCTCTTAAAAGCACACAAAGGGGATTTAGAAGTTCTCTTAGGAAAGAAGAAATCTGCCATGCCAGATGTGAACGTAGCCAAGAAACCACTTTGGCCCATCTGCCAGCTCTACTGCATGGCTTGGCAGGTGGGCTGAGCTGCTCATTCAAATAACAAACCCTGCTATGCGCTTGGTGTGTGAATTCCACTTTCCATTTGCTGTTTAGATCAAAATTTATGACGGCCCTGGCAAAAGCCTTACGGTCATGCTTTTGATTCGGTGTTCCTGCAATGTCTGGGTCTCCCTTCGATTTTATCAAGGGTTTCTTGAAGAGAAGGTCATAGTGAGAAAAACCAGCTTTTATGCAGAGAAGTTCAATCAGTTACTCTCTATCAAATATCAAAGGGTTTATCCACCATCCTGGTGGGGGATTTCTGTCCGTCCGGAGCAAAATGAGGCCTAAAGGTATCGTCAGTTCATAGAATCATAGGATCACTGGGTCGACAAGAAACAAAGTGGCTTGCCCATTTTGGAGGGAATGTCTTGGAATTCCATACCTTATGAGGCATATATGGCAAGAGGAGAAGGACAAAGGCCACGAGGCAGACCCAGAGGATGGTGAAGAGATAACATCCAAGAAACATTATAAGAACACCAAATTAGGCCCATGGAGACTGCTAGAAATGTCAGAACAATAACCTTGTGCCTAGAAGAAGAAGAAGAGGAGGAGGAGGAGGAGGAGGAGGAGGAGGAAGAAGAAGAAGAAGAAGAAGAAGAAGAAGAAAAGAAGAAGAAGAAGAAGAAGAAGAAGAAGAAGAAGAAGAAGAAGAAGAAGAAGAAGAAGAAGAAGAAGAAGAAGAATGGATTTTATTGCCACATCTGAATATTAATTTATTAATTTATAACATATATGCTATGTTACTTGCAGTGACAATTTAGTCAGTTGAGTGGTATAGAAATAAAATAAAATAAAATAAGATGGATGGATGGATGGATGGATGGATGGATGGATGGATGGATGGATGGATGGATGGATGGATGGATGGATGGATGGATGGATGGATGGATGGATGGATGGATGGACGGATGGACGGACGGATGGATGGATGGATGTGGCTTAAGAGAATCAGCAAACTATGACAGAACACCTACTTCAAACATGGGCTTTGAATGCAAGAACCGCCAATTAAAAGGCAACACTTTTGGTGGAAGCTAATCTGTCATTGCAAAACCATGTGATAAATGTTCCTGCTGGATTTTATTACTCTAACACTTTATGCTGTCCTGAGCCTTGAACATGGGGAAGCATCATTCACTCAGAGACCTGTGCAGCCTGCATCCCACAAAACTTGTAAAGCTACAGCAGTGATCAAAAAGTTTACAAAACTCAACAGAGAAGTGTATCTAAGTGATGTATTTTCCACAACAGTTAGAAAAGTGTGTATGTGTGTGTGTGTGTGTGTGTTTGTGTGTGTGTGTGTGTGTGTGTGAAATCTGACAGGCGTTTGTTCGCCATAACTGCATCAAATTCTTTCGTTAAGTGTGGAATTTTTATGGATTGTAGAACGGCTTTTATTACATGACCATGTGTTTTTAAGATAATCTGTTGATTACCTGTATTTCCAGGGAGTTTTATTTCTATCACACCCCTATGGTTTAAACCACAGTTGTAGTGGGAAGGAAATTTTTTAAAAAAATTAAAACATCAAGCACATACCTCAAAACCATATATAACCATAGCCTCTGGCAAATCCACTTAGCCCAATATCAACAGGGCTGAGTGTTTTTTCCAGCAGAGAGGGAGAAAGGGAGAGAGAGAGAGAGAAGAAACTAAGATGTAATTGGAAGACGGCCTTCATGGCCCAGTCTGGCTCAAGAACTGGGCCAGACTGAAGAAGGTGGATTATTTCATTAAATCGTTCTGATATTATCCACGTCTACTTTCTAATCCCACTTTGGGTTTTGGAAGGCTTCTCTGTTACCAAAGCCCTCTTCACACAAGGTTTTCTCATGTGTCCAATGCTTCAGCAGTGACCAGAAAGATGAGAAGTGACCAAACAGTGGGATCTTGGGACAATAAGCCACATTTTCTTAGGCTCAAGTTAGGTATCCTCCAGTACACATAATGTAGAGCTCAGGTTGGGTTCTTGGGGTATTGCTCAAGATCTTAAAGATCTGCTGTGCTTTCAAGGAGAGGGATAAATTCCAGGTGAATAATGCTAGAGGAGGAAAAAACAACAACTTGATTTCATGGAACCTGGTGACTCTAATGTTGGCTGTCCATATCCTTACCATTATAACAGGTGCCCAGGTTGGTGAAAAACCAAATAAGATGTCTATTGTCTTCATGTCAAACATCTACTGTCTTTCTTCAGCCATCTATTTGGCCATCATGGGGATCTGGGAACTGGGTTAGATCATTGATTCTCTATCCTCAGTGCTCCACATATTTTGATTTTATTGGGAGGTGGGCATGGCCAGCCGGTTCTACTACAGGTACGCCTGAACCGGGTGGAGCCCACCACTGGATCTGGCCCTTGGCACCATTTCATATACCACCCACCCCTCCAAGGGCATTTGAGAAACAAAATGCCCAACTCTTTGGAGCTGTTGGGATAAAATGGCCACCCCCATTGTGCAGTCAGGCAGAGAATTCTCCCAGGTGAATGTCTTATTTTCTCAAGCATGTCATATCACTGGTGATGTAAGTATGTAGTAGTTGGAACGAAGCATAGGTGCTCACTATACATCTCTCCATCCAGTCGCCTTATCTGTAGATGACATTGCACCTGTACCAGTGCTGGGTCACACAGTCTATGTACAAAGTCAAGATTGTGTGGGATCCCCGCACCCGCCTAAAGTGGCGTCAATGATTTCAGCTGTTTCTCAAAGTGCCCGAAAACCGTCTGGCCAATTCGATGGGCTGGTAAGCAGGGGAGGCAGGCATGGTGAAGCAAAGCGTAGCAGTACCTGGCCAGGGATCAAAGTCCTCCCCTGTCCAAAGGGCTGTGAACAAAACGCTCCTTTCGCTTTGTGGGTGGGGAAAACAACTTGCCTTGCCAAGAGCACATTCAACCGTGTTTGCTTTTTTGGTCAATGCTCAAAGAACGACACCAGGAATGGCAGCTGTAGCTTCTGGAATCGGGCCACAAAATTGGGCAAGAAAACTAAGGCTGTTTTGGGGAACAGGAAGGTGGAAGGGAACATCGGTGCATGCATTATTCTCCAGGAGCAAAGGATTCACCAACCCGAGCTTGGAAAAATTACTTTAGGTGAAGGTGGACCTTATTCGAAAACCAGTTGTATCTGACTATAGGGAGCAGTGCTCATCCCTGTTTATAGCCAAAGAGCCAGTGCTGTCTGTGTCTGTAGACATTTCCATGGATATGTGGCAGGCATATTTCAACACCAAAGTGCATGGAATGCTGTTTACCTTCCCACCAAAGTGGCCCCTGTTTACCTACTTGCAATTTCTTGCTTTTGCACTGCTAGGTTGGCAGGAGCTGGGACAGAGACAGGCATTCACTCTGTCATGCAGTACCCGGGAATCGAACTCCGACTTTCAAATCAGCGCGTTCAGCGTCTTCACCACTTGAGCCACCACAGTCCTGGCCCACAACTCCAACTTGGAAGAAAGATTTGATATGATTGACAGCTCAAATGAATGGGCTACAACAGAAACCTATAATGGCTTGTGGCTAATTCCTTCTATCATGGATATCTGCAGAGCAGTGTTTCTTAACCTTACATCTGCAGGTGTTCTTGAACTTCAATTCCCAGAAGTCTAAGTCTTTATACCTGCTAAATTGGGGCTTCTGGGAATTGAAGTCCAAGAACATCTTGGGACCCAAGGTTGAGAAAACACTGTTATAGAAAGAGTGGAACAACAATGGGCAGGCATTCAACCAACGTAGAGGACAAAACAGTGTCTAGTCATGCCTGCCACACATCCCACAACGCTGGTTCTTTGGATGTAAACAGAGATAAGCACTGACCCCCTAGAGTCAGACATGCCTGGCTTTTGAGCAAAGGAGGCTTTTCCTTTGACCTTTAATTGCCATTGAACTTAGTACTAATTAATGTTGAGCAGACCTGAAAATACTTGAGCTATTAATCATGCACAGTGTATGCATGTGACTTAATATGCAGGTCACATACTGTATATAATCAAAAAATTAAACTTTTATCTAGCAATGGAGGGATTGGAACCTGATTGGATGCATGAAATAGAATTTAAACCAGGGATTCTCAACCTACGGCCTGTGGGTCGGTTTGCAGCCCATGGCACCATTTAATGGGGCCCCCCACTGCCTCCACTACACCTGGAAGTGCCATGTGGTGGGGGAAGGGCAAAATGGCCATCCGGCCCCCGAAGCTGTCTCAGGGAGCGTGACCCAGCCCCTGTCTTAAAAAGGTTGAGAACTCCAGATTTAAACTATTTGGAAGATTTATCAAGCAACAGGGGTCACTAATTTGGTTTCTTTCTTTTTTTATGCGAATGCTGTAAAATCCATGCAAAGATCTACAGTTGCTTTCCACTTTGACTTGCCTTCACAATAACCCTTTGTATCTGACCTTTGTATTAATAGTTGTACAGAAGGAGAAATCTCAAGCTGAGATGACAATTTTGCCCCTTAAGCAGCAGGGCGGCTGAAGCTCTCTCTCCTACACAACTCTTAAAGAGGAAGAAGCCCCGTGTGCTTTGGGAAATGCCAGTTCCTTCGCTAGACACCGAGAGCCCCACTGGTGTCATGACAAGATTCGGAGGGTGATGACTCATTTACATATTTTATGTTCACGTTCTTGACATAGCGCATCTGAAAACGATCCCTGTCAGGCCATGGCTGGCAGATGGTGCGGCATAACTTACGGGATGCCATCTGTATCGTTTCTAGGGTGGCGCTCAAAGAAGCAGTGGTGAAGTGGCATCCGGGGACATTTGAGGCCAATTAATGTATTAGCAGATCTGCCCTTTAAAGAGTAATGAGAAACTTATGGGTCCTTGAGTGTGTTTGCAGATAACATACACAAAAGGGACTGTGTTGGCCTAGTGGTTAAGACGCTGAACTTGATGACTGGAAGGTCAGCGAGTCAGCAGTTTGAGACCTGAGTGCTGCATGATGGAGTGAGCACCCGTCTCTTAATTAATTAATTAATTAATTTTATTGAACTTCTATACCACCCATCTGGGTGTTATCACACTCTGGGCTGTGAACAAACAGAAAACAAATAACACAATACTCACAATAGATCAAACCTACCATTGACAAATACATCACAAACTCAACTCAACTCAACTCAATTTAGTTCACCTCAGCTCAGCTCAGCTCAGCTCAACTCAACTCAACTCAACTCAGCTCAGCTCAGCTCAGCTCAGCTCAGCTCAGCTCAGCTCAACTCAACTCAACTCAACTCAGCTAAAACAAAATAATAGGAGTCTGAGGACATCAGAACCGAACCTAACTGGCTAATTTATCGATAAGGGAACAACGCCCTGAAAGGTCTCTTTGAAGAAAAGCATTTTAATTGTTTTTTAAAGGTAGCCAGTGATGGGGCCTGGCACAGCTCCAAAAATCCAGAATAATTTCTGACATGAATTTATTTAATTATATGTTCACTCACCCACTTATTTACTTATTACATTTATATCCTGCCCATCTGCAATATTTTCCCACCCTCAGCATCGTCAAGGTAAAGGTTGCCCTTGCTCAAAAGCCAGTTGTATCCAACTCTAGGGTTCAGTGCTCATCTCTATTTATAGTCAAAGAGCCAGTGATGTCTGCGTCTGCACATGTTTTCGTGGACATGTGACAGGCATGACTATTCACGCACAGAACGCTGTTTACAAATGCCCTCTGGCATTTGAACACAGATACCTAAACCATTGAGGTTTCCATCCAGGTGTAGGCTATTATGAGGTACAAATCTCTACCCAAATGCGGGTGGTATTCTCATGGCTCACAGGTAAGTTAAAGGTAATGGTCACCCTTTCTCAAAAGCCAGTCGTATCCGACTCTAAGGTTCAGTGCTCATCTCTGTTTATACCCAAGGAACCAGCACTGTCTGTGTCTGCAGGCCTTTTCGTGGACATGTGGCAGGCACAACTACACACCTGAGTGCACAGAACGCTGTTACCTTTCCCAATGGCTAGACAGTCATCCACGGAATGCTGTTTAGCTTCCCACTGAAGTGGTCCCTATTGATCTACTTGCAATGTCTTGCTTTCCAACTGCTAGGTTGGCAGGAGCTGGGACAGAGACGGGAGCTCATTCCATCCTGCAGCACTCGGGAATCGAACTCCGACCTTCCAGTCAGTGTGGCTCACAGGACCCTATACTTATTTATGTATTTATTTGATCAAACTTTTATGGCGCTCTCCTCACAAGGAGTCAGGGGGGCTAACAGACTTTAAAAACACTTAAAACACAATTAAAACACTGTATAAAAATCAAGATTAAAAATTACTGAGATTAAAAGAGATTAAAAACATATTTTTTAATAAATAAATAAATAAAATGTTCATGTCTCAGTTCAGGATGGGTGTCTCTCTCCCAACTGCCCATTGTTCATAATAGGGCCCTTCGTGGCCTCTGGTCCAGCCGTGCCTGGATAGTTGACATCTGCCTATTTTCTTTCCCTTCCTTTTGGCCTTTTAAATCACTTGCTATTTGTTTGATTTGTGACCAAAATATACCCTGCCGTCCCCCCCATCCGTCAGCCTCCAGAAAAGGCTTCTCATCCTCTCTTATGACAAAAAGTATGTGGAACTGGCGAAAAAGAAAAATTCTTTCTCTCACAACACTTGGAAAAAGCGAAAGAAAGTAGAAGGGGAAAAAATATCCATGTTGAGTCTTTGTTTCAGAAAAAGAAGTAGAAGGAAAAACACATCAAGTCCTTTACAGATCTGTGTCAGCTGCCCAGAGATGTCCCATAAGAGACGAAGTTGTGAGGGGTTCCAAATTTCTCTTCAACCTGTCTGTCAGGACTCAGGGCTGCTTATTTTGGGCACACATCAATGAACCAGAATAAGTTTAAAAAAGAAGAAGCATTCCAGACCCTAAACATTTTGCCAACCCCACACAGTTTTCAGCCTGAGGGAAAAGGCAAGATGGCGTCTCACTCCATGCCTGACTCCCTATTAAAACAAAAATAAACAAACCGACCAATCCTCAAATGGTCAACTGAGTTTTGATATTTAGCATATATACTCGAGTATAAGTCAGGTTTTTTAGACCCCAAAATGAGGTCCAAAAATGGGACTCGACTTATATTCGGGTCAATGTAAACACTCAAAAACATACCCACGCAAATGTCTAAATTAATTAATTTTACCATGTTTTCATGTATTTTAATTATTGAAACTCAGTAGCAGCTGCTGCATTTTCCACCCCGACTTATACTCGGGTCAATCTATTTTCCTAGTTTTAGAGGTCCAAATTAGGTACCTCGACTTATATTCGGGACGACTTTGAGTATACAGTAATACCTCGGATAACGCTAAGTCTTGGTTCCACAAGTCTTGGTGTTATCCGATTTTCAGTGTTATCCGATGCATTTTAAAATCCTATGGGATGGATCAGATAACATTAAAGCTCCATAGAGATACATTGTAACCGCACAGGCTTTAGCGGTTGTTATCCAATCCATCCCATAGGACCTGAACGTTATTCGATCCAATTCTCCTCCCCAGATTACTTAACGTTATGCGGTTTTAGTGTTATCCGAGGTAAACTTTATCCGAGGTATTACTGTACAATAGAACCCCGGACAACGTTATGACATGGTTCCACAAGTCATGATGTTGTCCGGTTTTTCACGTTGTTCGATACATTGATCAAACAATGCTAAAAAAAAAGCCCTGACGTCAGGGACAAACCACGCCGAGGAAAGGCTCAGCTTGTCCGAAATCCCTCCCCTTGGTAGGCATGCGATCGCGTGTCATTCGGTGTTAGGGCAAGGTACGGGAAAGACCCCCGTATCCTGCCCTAACCGCCGCCGAGGCGCGCAAGCCTCCAAGCCGCCCAAAGTTGCGAAAGGGTAAAGATCCTTACACTTTCGCAACTTCAAGCGTGCGCGCGCGTGTCGTTCGGGGTTAGGGCAGGATACGGACTTTTATTTACCAATTTTGGGGTCTCGGGACCCCCCCCACCCCGCCGGGTCCAGGGAGGTGGGCAGACCCGATCCAAGCTGTTTCTGGGCTTCCCCGACGTCCTCAGCCAGTGCAGCAAGCCAGAATGTCAGAGTTCGAATCCCGACATTCTGGCTTGCTGCAGCCTCAAAGAGGGTGGGGGAACTTCAAAATTAGCGCGCATCAGGTCTCCCAACCTCCCTAGAGCCGATGCGCACTATTTTTGAAGTTTCCCCACCCTCTTTGAGGCTGCAGCAAGCCAGAATGTCAGGATTCGAACCCTGACATTTTGGCTTGCTGCACTGGCTGAGGACGTCGGGGAAGCCCAGAAACAGCTTGGATCGGGTCTGCCCACCTCCCTGGACCCGGGGGGGGGGGGGTCAGAAACCCCAAAATTGGTAAAAAAAAGTCCAGGGGAGGGGGGAATTCGGAAAAGCCGACACTTGTTTAGGCGAGCGAAACGGGCATCGCAAGTCAAGGCAATTGCCTTGACTTGCGATCCGCGTTTAGGCACATTGTGATGGGAGTTTGGGCACCCAAATACAGTAGCTGTTCTTGCTAACTTTAATAACAGAGTTTAAAACTGAAAAGAACAGTGGCGGAGAAGATTGGGTGCCCAAACTCCCATCGCAAAGTGCCTAAACGCGGGTCGCAAGTCAAGGCAATTGCCTTGACTTGCGATGCCCATTTCGCTCGCCTAAACAGGGGGAGGGGAGAATTCGGAAAAGCTGACACTTGTTTAGGCGAGTGAAACGGGCATCGCAAGTCAAGGCAATTGCCTTGACGTGCAATCCTCGTTGCTATAGCGTGCCCGGGAAAGAGGCAGCTTGGTCGAAATCCTCACCCCGCGCAGGGGGAGGGATTTTCGGCCAAGCCGCCTCTTTCCCAAGCCGGGGAGACCACGCGGAAAAGCGCCTCTCCTCTCCTGAAGTTTCGAAAGAGTAAAGATCCTTATCTTTTCGGAACCTCGGGCGGCTTGCAGGCTTGCGCGCCTCGGCGGGGGTTAGGCGAGGATACGGGGTTGCAAAAGTGTAAGGATCTTTACCCTTTCTCAACTCGAAGTTTCGAAAGGGTAAGGATCCCCGTACCCTTTCCAAACATCGTGGGGGCGGGCGCTGGAAGGGGGGTTTGGATTGGGTAGATGTTCTACCCAATCCAACTCCCCCCCCCACGCATACGCTTGTTCCGAATAACGTGAAAATCGCGTTATTCGATACAAGATTTTTCCGAAAATCTTGTCACGTTATGTGGTTTTCACGCTATATGGTACTCGCGTTATCCGGGGTATTACTGTATATGGTATTTCACTCTCCGTTGCAGCGGAGGGCAGCTGAGGAACACAGGGAGTAGAAGACAGAACTCATGGAATAAATACTTTCTTCTTGTTGTTGTTCTGCCATACCTGAATCCAAATATTGGCGATCCTCATGGCGATCATCCATGAAGACTGTCCTGGGAATAGAATGCAGTGCCCTTTTGCATCGCAGCCTGACACCCATAGTACCACTGGTCCAGTTCCACGAGTCACTTTCTGGTCCTGAGCCCTTTTGGCACACAAAGTCCTCCTCAGCCCCAGGCCAGGATTGATGAAGTTGCTGCCCTTCATCAAGATGGATTCAAGTGGGATTTAATCTACTTGGGGACCATTACTTCTACACATTTTACGGAGCCATAGTGGCATAGAAGCTAAGCTTGATGACTGGAAAGTCAGTAGGCCAGACAGATTAAGACACGCTGCTGACCTAAACTAGTAGGTTACATTGGTGATATTTACCAAAAAAGTGAATTGCATAAAACAAGAAATTATGTAACTTTATTGTGGTTGCTTGTCTTTATCTTTAACTTGCAAATTCATCATAATCCAAGGCCATGATCTTTGTGCATAACTCCACCGTTTTTTAATCACTCTGACATCTCAAATGGTGGTCAGGTAGTCCAAATGTCTATGGGGCCTTATCTGCTCCTTCTCCTGAGCAAAGCTTTGGTTTTCTGCCTCTCAAATCCAGCCTTTATGAAACCCTTGCACAACATCTTCCACATATATATATTTAACATATATTTTTTAAATTAAGCAGCTAAAATTGCTCATAACTTTGGTTCCAACTTCTCCTCCTCCATCAAAATAGAAACCACTACTGACAATGTCTTCCTCCTCATTTTCTGTCCAACCAACTTCATGTCCAGATAAGCGTTTGCCAATGAACTAATATGTGTGTAGGGGGGAAACGAATCCTTGTTCCATGAGATTCCTATGACGGAAACCTTCAAGCTCTCCATTGGAAGGGGTGAATGTTGTTGTTATCACCATGGCAATCCTAATCATAAGAAGTTGGGGATGGTTGCCAACTTTTTAACCTCTGAGCATGATTAGGGGAGGTCAGACATCTTGTAGATCCATCATTTGCTTTGTTGGCTGCTTGATGTCATCTATTTCATCGGGGTGGGAGAGGAACATGATAACTGTCAGTCTACAGTAGGACCTTCATTCTGTCGGTCAGGCAGACTGATTGCTGTATATACTCAAGTATAAGTCTGGTTTTTAAGCCCCCAAACTGAAGTGCAAAAAGTAGATCCGGCTTATACTTGGGTCAACGACCATAAGGGTCCCAAAACTGCGGAGGTTCAAATTCAAGCATACAGAAAAAAACACACAAATAAACCACTAGCACTACCATAAAAACCTCAAAAAGATACACAAATGTCTAGATTAATTAATTTTACCATATTTTGACATATTTTAATTATTAAAACTCACTACCATCTACTGTATTTTCCACCCCCGACGTATACTTGGATCAATCTATTTTCTTATTCTTAACGGTCCAAATTAGGTGCTTCGACTTATATTCGGGATGACTTATAGTCGAGTATATACGGTAAGTTAACTTTATGGGTACACAGAAAGCGCCTCCACAAAGATTGTGACATCTTGAACCACAACGGCAAGCCTTTTGTGCTGTCAAATCTTTCTCACATGGGACTGCAGTGGCTTAGTGGTTAAGATGCTGAGCTTGACCACCAGAAGGTTGGCAGGTCAGCAGTTTGAGACCTGAGTACTGTGCAATGGAGTGAGCTGCCCGAGCTCCTGCCAGCCTAGCAGTTGGAAAGGAAGAAATTTTAAAAGATACTTCATCTTTTTCTCCAATCTCTATGCGAAATGGCCTATGGGCCGTAGGTAGCGAACCCCTGCTGTAACCTAAACAGCTTTAAATATTGCTGCCTTTTCTCACCAGGATGTTATGCTAACTCTGTGGGAAAACAGCAATTAATCACAAGCATCTTATAGATTTCCCTTGCTCGAAAGCCAGTCGTATCCGACTCTAGGGGTCAGTGCTCATCTCTGTTTCTAAGCCGAAGAGCCAGTGCTATCTGCTTCTGCAGACGTTTCCATGGTCATGTGGCAGGCATGACAAGACACCGGAGCGCATGGAATGCTGTTACCTTCCCACCGAAGTGGTCCCTATTTATCAACTTGCAATTTCTTGCTTTCTAACTGCTAGGTTGGCAGGAGCTGGGACAGAGACGAGAGCTCATTCCGTCCTGCAGTACTCAGGAATCGAACTGCTGACCTTCCGCCTCCCAGTCAGCGTCTTAGTGACTTGAGCCACTGCAGTCCCTTCATCTACATTACTTACAAGCCTCTTCTCTCCATCCCAGGACATAACATAGCCTAATGCTCCTTGCGTTGTGGTTGGGTGCCAGTGATCCTTGTTAAGAGAGAAGGCTGACCCATCTTACAGGGATCTGCTGTCAGAAAGACCACCCTGGAAGGTGGAATGACGTCATGCAACACTTAAAAGGCCAATTGTGTTTTGGTGGGAACTTGCAAAGTGGCCCGTTAAAAGGAGTTTGCTTTGGGGCTTAAAAACAACAGAGGGATGGCAAACCACTCAAACCAACTGCTACCTACCAGACCACCCCCCATTCCAGGACCCCCCCCCCAAAAAAAAAATAGACAGAAAGAAGGGGGGAATGAAAAGAAAAAAAGTTGATGGAAAACTGCAGAGGAAAGCTGTCCATTTTAGGGTCAATTGTCTCCTCGGAAGACTTGTTATCACTCCACAAGGTTGTGTTATTTTAGTCTAATCCCTTTAAATGCTCACAGGGGCTTGTCAAGCGCACCACGGAACACCTTGTTCCTTCTGTTAACATGTTGTGTTTAGAGGAGAAAAGTGATGTTTTTGGGGGGTTTTAAAATGAAAACCACCTTTTATTTTATTTATTTTTGGCAAAAGGGTGAAAATTGTCCAGGGCTGGGGTGTTTCGGTTTTAAAATGAGATGTGTTGACACTTCTGTCTGCTCAGCTTCCTATTATCTGGGGCTGGGAAGCATTACTCCTGCCACGGTTTAGAAGACTCTTTCCTATTAGTCCTTTCAAGTAGAGCAACAAAATTATTATTTGCATGTTGCGGACGGGTTGGGTTGAATGCTGAGAAGAGATTGAGGAAGAAGACCTGATTAATTCAGGGATGAGGAAATATTTGTACAGTTCTCTCTCTCTCTGTGGCCTAGGTAAAAGTTTCCCTTGCCAGTCGTGTCTGACTCTAGGGGGCGGTGCTCACCTCCATTTACAACCAAAGAGCCAATGTTTTTTAACTGCTAAGTTGGCAGGAGCTGCGACAGAGAACAGGCATTCACTCTGTTGCGCAGTACTCAGGTCTCAAGTTGCTGACCAACCAACCTTCCAGATGTCACGCTCAGCATCTTAACCAATAAGGTCTCAAACTGCTGACCTGCCAACCTTCCAGTCATCAAGCTCAGCGTCTTAACCACTAAGCTGCCACCACAGTCCCCTCCAAGGACATGCAGAAGGGTCTAGCTCTAATGTATCATGGCCTAGCTACCAGGACAGCTTCTTTGATAAACAGGAAGTTGGCCAGAGCTAGCCCTGAAGCCTCTGAACTTGACCAGGCCCGTCAAACTTGGCTCTCCAGATGTTCTTGGACTTCAGTTCCCAGAAGACCTGATCAGCAGGTGTGCTGACTTGGGCGTCTGGGAATTGGAAGTCCAAGAATACCTGGAGAGCCAGGTTTGAGGACACCTGAGCTAGGCCTTTCTCCAGCAGTCTATAGGTGGAGATCTGTCACCGAACGGAGAATTTTCGGAGCCAGAGTGCAGAAAATGCAAATAGTACACCCCAAATGTTCACTTTGGGTGTTAGTTCACCCTCTAAGGACTGCATACCAATAGAGAGTGGATTACACGACTTAAAAGTCATGTCTTAGTAGCAAGGTCGTAATATGAAGTGGTGTAATTGTGTTGCTTTTTGTTTATTTGGTAATAAGGAATTAACCGCACGACTTTTACAAAGTAGCCCAGTCATCTCCAACACTCTTTCTTATTCACTTACGTATTTACTTAGCTGCATAGTGCTAGCTCATTGTGGCTTGGGGTGGTGGTGGTGGTAAACGTTTCCCCTTGATTCCGTGACATTTTATCTTTTAAAAATATGTTTTATGTGTTTTTAAAAAAGTTTTAAAAGTTTTTAAAAAGTGTTTTTTTTAAAGCATGGTATGGCCAAACAATGCCAACAAGTTGGGGGGAGGGAGGAAGGAAGGAAGGAAGGAAGGAAGGAAGTAGGCCAAGCCAAGTCAAACAATAGCAAGAGAAAGAGTAACATTTAAAAGTAATATTTCTGGTTTTGGGTGTGGGGAAATGAAGAAAGAGACGCAGGCAAAAGAAACTTAGGCTGGGTCAACTGAACTTAATCTAAAGCATATACAGTATTTCAGCCATCAACTGCCTTGCCTGAAAATTAATATCTGAGGCCAGTGATGGGGAACCTTGGCACTCCAGATATTCTGGAACTTCAGTTCCCAGGAGCCCTGATCAGCAGGTCTGTTGACTTGGGCTTCTGGGAATTGGAGTCCAAGAACACCTGGAGTGCCAAGGTTCCCCATCACTGCTAGCAACCTACAACATGCAACCATATGTCTTGTCTTTAATTGGCCAAACACCCACATCTATATGACATAATGGCAGTATCCTACTTGCTTACACAACCGCACAAAGACATCGCACTGGTATTCCTCCTCCCCACCCACCCCCAGAGGCTCACTTTTGTGTGACCGGTCATGTACTGGTTGTAAACTCACACGTGTGACTACTTGCGCACTAGATCAGAGGGAGGGCAACTTGCCAGAGGTGAGGAAAAATGCCAGAGGGCTTTTTGTACACATGGAACTTTTCTCAGCTGGACCTAAGATAATACTATGGAGGGGGGGGGGGAATTATCTAGGAAAACGAGAGATTCTCTGGATCTTGCTGAAGGACAATTCCCATCAGCCCCAGACTAGTAGAGCACATGGTAGGGGAAGATGGGACTTGCATTCCAACATCTGGAGGGCCACATGTTCTTTTTCTTCCTCTCAAAGATTCATAGCATGAACAGTTTTGAAAGAGGTAATCATTCCCTTCCTTATGAATGAGATGCTGTTTGCCATCCAAGTTTAAGTCCTTGTATTAGTGTAATTAACATTTTAAATCAGCGGCCCCAGTAATCACTCTTTAGTCAATTTGTAGAGCTGTTAATTGATTAGCCTAACCTATGCACAATCCTGTACATATTTATTTGACATTAAATCCCTGATTTGCCTCAGCGAGTGGGCGGCAATATAAATCTGAATAAATAAATAAATAAAATAAAATTTTCATTCAAGAGGTTTCACGTTAGAGAGCAGAGGACGGTAATCTAAATGTTGCAGAACTTCAAGGGATTAGCCGATAGCTATTTCTGAGATGGTATAGATGCAGTCTTACTATCAGACTGCAACGTAAAAACGTACACTCAGACACACAATTTAGTGATTTCCAGAGTTGTAGCAACACTATTTATGTAGACATATCAGGTGAGAAACAAAATAAAGCAAAAGATTTAAAAAATACAAAAAAAAATGTTTTGGGTCCTTAAAGATATGCATACGGGTGCGTTTTACTTCCACGAGTGATGAGGGTGGCACAGGCTGGATGGATTGGCATTGGGGGCTGGATCTGGCCCACAGGCCGTAGTTTCGCCACCCCTGGTTTAGAGGGACTGGGCATGCAAATCAGGATTTCCACTGGCTGAGTCGTTGTTGCTCTTCAAGAACTAGCCAAAAAAATAAAATAAACAACATGATAAAGGACGCTGAAAGCAAGCAAATCTCCCAGACGCTGTTCGTGTTGCATAATTTATACCAACTGCAGAATGCGGCTTTTTTTCTGAGCCACTTTGTAGAATCACAGGAAGGCATATTTTGCTGACACCTGAAATCGATACGCACCAAACGTAGGCATCACCATTAAAACTATTAATACCTTCTCAGTGGGGTTGGCTGTAGTGTTACACTTGGAATCCAGACTGATGAGCTCACATCTCAGAAGATACATGGATTTTAGAGGCATCTAAACGCCTGGATGGATTCCCTGTGTGGGGAGGAGTGGAGAGTGCAATGGAGTAGGACACAGGCGAGAGGCCCGGGCTCGAACCCCTGCTCAGCTAACGAAGCCCACTGGGTTGTGACCTGATAAAAATTAATAATAAACGTCTGCCGCCTAGTCAATTCTGACCTATGGTGACTGTTTCTAGGGTTTTCTAGGTAGAGAATGGACAGGACCACTTGAGCCACTAAACCATTGGAAAACCCACTACTTAAATATCTCACTTACTTTGAAATCTCTATTAGGGTCTTTAGAAGTCAGTTCCAGGGCTGTGGTGCTTAGTGGTTGGCAACTGGAAAGCTGGCAGGTCAGCAGATCAAAACCCAAGGGCTGCTTGAGAGAATGACTGCCCATCATCTATCCCAGCAAATGTCAACCAAGCAGTTCAAAAGCAAGAAATTGCAAGTAGATGCTGGGGACTTCAGCGGCTCAAGTGGTTAAGACACTGAACTTGATGACTAGAAGGTCAAAGTCCAATTTCCGGCTACTGCACAACAGAGTGAGCTCCCATCTCTGTCCCAGCTCCTGCCAACCTAGCAAGAAACTGCAAGTAGATAATAGGGACCACTTAGGTGGGAAGGTAAGCAGTGTTCTGTGTTGAGGCATGCCTGCCGCATGTCCACGGAAATGTCTGCGGATGCAAACATAGCTGGCTCTTTGGCTGTAAACGGAGATGAGCACTAAACCCTAGCATCAGGTATGGCTGGCTTTTGATCAAGATAGACCTTTACCTGCAGTGGCTCAGTGGTTAAGAAGCTTGCCTTGTTAGCTGGAAGGCTGGCAAGTTGGCAGTTCGGAACCCGGGTACTGCATGATCGATTGAGCGGCCGTCTCTGTCCCAGCTCTTGGGTACATGAAAGGAACCTCATTCGGGTGTCCCCTGAGCCGGAGTTTCTCCCACAAAAATCCTTTTAACCCAGAATAATTTCTGACTCGAAATTATTATTATTACCTATGTGAGTTCTAACTTGGTAGCACATCACCAACTGAACATAGGAGCATGGTTTCCTTCAGAGAGGGTAGAAAAAGATAAGCCATAAACAACCCACCCGTAATACTGCTGTGCTACTAAAGAACAGGTTTGCAAACATTCATCAATTAATTCACTAGACTGATTTTAAAACTATTGATCAGCAAGGAAGTTTCAACTGAGTGGGTAGACGCTTTTTTAAAATGCACCTTTTTATAAAGCACTTTTTAAAAGTTTAAATGAGAGGCACCATTTCCTAAGCAGCATCCTGCAACATCTACCTTACACAAGGGTAAGACAGCCGGAAGCAAAACAAAATACTGTAAAGGCAACGGCTGTGAAGGGAAACCAACATTTAGGCGGACACCCATATGATTATTCAACCAACGCATGTTGGTCTTCAGCTTTACTGAAGTGAAATAAACCAACAGCCTTGCTAAAGGTAGAAAATAAGGTGTTTATTTTTCCCTGGGGAGAAAAATGTAAGGAAGTATCTAACTGTGGTTAATAATCTGTATTTCATAAATCCACATTTCCATGTAGGACATAAAGGTGGGTAACGGCTCTCATCTGTGGAAGGAAATGAAAAAAAGAAAAAGGGCTATACGTCTGGAGAAAATGTCCAAATATTAATTTTTAACAGATTTCTGTAGAAATCCACCGATGGTTGCTTCCACTCAGTTGTGCAAACTCTGACTGAGTTTCTTCGCTCCCAGAAAGCCAAGGGAAGGCTGAATCAATATAAGACGGGTTTAATGTGTAACCCAAGGGGAGGGGGTGTTGACTTTGAACATTTCCTAGACATGCCCCAACTCAACTCAGAAAGACAGAAGCTAAGGAACTGCAGCGACAGTCAAGAAGAAAGACCTTTCAGAGTGGTAGCCAGGAGACACCCTGGCCCTGAACCTCCAAAACCTAGTAGATCAGGGATTCTCAACCTGTGACCCCACCACCACCTCCACCACACCAGGAAGTGCCATGTGTTGGAGGAAAGGAAAAATGGCCATCTGCCCCCCCCCCAAGCTGTCTGAGGAAACATCACCCGGCCCCCGGCTTTAAAAGGTTGAGAACTCCCATGATAAATGGATTGTATCACTTGGACTCCTATTGAGGAAATGCTAATCAAGCAATTGGAGGAGTGCATGGCTCTTAATTACATTTGCCAAATTTTTAAGGCAGATTCTTCTTTCATGTATAGGTCAGACTTTAAACTGCCAAAATGAAGGTGTTGGTCCTTACTGGTACAAGTTTCTGGCAGTAATTGGCAGATCAGCAGGTGATCTGGATTCTGTATCGCTCTACATTCACACACCGTGTTTGTATCATTGTCTCTCCCTTATGGGTCTCACATCTGTCATGCCCTCATCATCCTCAGAAGCTTGTTTGTTGGCTGTTCAAAACTTCCAGAAGAATGCTGATAGCTGGAACATTGCGTGCCTCCTTGACACTGGTCTCTTCCAGCTGCATGAAATCTTCCTCTAAAGATGACTCAGCAAGTTGGGGCATGACAATTAGTTGCAATTAGCTATGAACAGTTATGCAAACTTTATGCAGACACCAATAGGATCCCAAACATCTTTTTGTTTTGTTTTTAGAGCATACACCCTAATTCAGGGGTGGGCAACATTTCTGCATCATGGGCCTGGCCATGCCCCCAGAACAGCTAGTGGGCCAGTCCATGTCACCAGGAAGTGGAAGTGGGCACATTTACGGCTGACATAAATGCACCCATTTCCGTTTTTTCATCAGCCGTGGGCGTATTTTACAGCTGACATGGTGTCACAGTCTGGGTCCTGCCACAGGCTGTAGATTGGTAACTCCTGTTCTAATGTCATGCCAATCTTACTAGGGCAGACATGAAAGACGGAGGCGGCCTTGCCATCTCATTAACCCATCTTATCACCTTTAGCAGGACAGATACTGACTGATCTTTAAGCTCTACTGTTTGGGCTTCATTGCTGTGAAGTCGTGTGGCAAGATGTATACTGTATGTCTGTTATGTGCTATTCAATTACATTTGACTGGTTGTGACCTTAATAGGATTTCAATGGTATGAGAGAGATTTAAGGAGTGGTTCTACTAATAGCATTCCCTAGTGAATTTCCACAGTTGAGTCGGAACATGAATCCAAATCTCCACAGCCCTACTTCGTCATTCCATCGCATGGTTCTAAGTGCTAAGACAGGGAGTCGTAAAATATATTTGGGATCGTTTTCACATATAAGAGCTGGATGTTTCCCCAAATGTAACATGTACATGAAAAAGTTAGAGGTACCCAATGTGGAGTAGGGGGCTGAGTCTTCTTTTTGTGTCTAGATCAAACTTTGGACTGCCAAATTGAAGCCACCTTCTTGGCTTTGCCGTTGGTCAAAATTAAATCTTCGTCTGTACATGTTTCTGGCAGTAATCAGCAGAACAGCAAATGAGAAGGATGTGGTGCCTCTCCACATTCACACAGTGTGTTGTTCTCTTCTAGCAGCCCCCACTTGAGCACATTGGTCTTACATTTGGGCATTCCAACCCTCAGCCTATGGGTCCTCCAAGTGACAGGGGAGGTTGAATTCCTGTCATTTCCTCCTTTAACGTTATTCCTTGTCCATTGAGCATTTTCCTCCATCCTCTAATTTGTTCTAATTTGGTTTTGTACCCCCAAGAATGTTTGTTTTGCCATAAAGCACTTCCTGGATCTGTGCTGGAGAACTTGAGGCTCATATGCATTCAAAGGATGTTGAGGGCCATTCTCTTGCTTAGTTCTGTAGGCATCTGTTGCTACTTCTCTCCTGATCTTAGTTAGAGTGATACCAACCTAATAACGCTTTCAAGGTAGGTGAGATATTTATGCAATGTTCTTACCAGTTCCACTCCCACTATTGGGTTTCCATGTCTGAATGGGAATTCAAATCTTGGTCTCCAGAGTTTTAGTCTGCCACTCACTTTATCCCCTAAAGTCATTATGAGGAGCAACATCATCAGGAAACTCATAAATTATACATGGGAGTGTTCAACCATCCACACGGTGTACATCAGCTTTGACCCTGAGCATCTCTGCTGCAGAGTAGGTTGCTCTACTATCTGCACAATTAGTTGACATTACTGTTAACGACTAGATACCCAAACCTATGGAATGCTGTTATCTTTGCTGCCAAAGCAATACCTGTTAATCTACTTGCAATTTCTTGCTTTCCAACCGCTAGGCTGGAAAGAGCTGGGACAGACGATGGGCACTCACTCCATTGTGCAGAACTCAGATCTCACACTGCTGACCTGCTGACCTTCAAGCTCAGCGTTTTAACCACTAAATCACTTCCTACTTAAGTCAGGATTAAATCCCACGACCACAAATGGGCTGCATGTTTAAGGCCACAGGTTTCTCACTAGCGAACAGAGGGACCAACTAGGGCTCCAGAGACCTGAGTTCGAATCCCACCTGGGCTATGGGTGGTGGTGGTTGCCCCTGTGAAACTATTCACAGGAAAAATCTGTTTAGTCAATCCATAGGTAAGATTTGACTTGGCAGACAAGCCCCCCCCCCCCCCCAATAATTATTATTTGGTTCATGTGTAACACGGGTATCTTTCCAGTTGCAAGCTGCTGGGTGATTGCAATCCTGGCAAGACCCCATCGCCTCCCGCATGGTGGATCCCTCGAGAGTCAACCACGCATGGTGGATCCCTCGAGAGTCAACCACGCATGGTGGATCCCTTGAGATTCAACCACGGGTGAGATCTGCGCAGTAGCTTCTCCTGCAGAGAAGAAACCCTCGGCGAACTGACCAAGCCAGGGTGGAGGCAAATAAATAAATAAATAAATAATAAAAAAAGAGAAACCAGCTTC
Organism: Furcifer pardalis; assembly: GCA_030440675.1. NCBI lineage: Eukaryota > Metazoa > Chordata > Lepidosauria > Squamata > Chamaeleonidae > Furcifer > Furcifer pardalis. Next base: position 11,840,006 of record CP126900.1, on the reverse strand, counting down.
CGGGTGGTGGAAGGCACTGGTGGGAACTGGGAAAGGTCCAGTGGGGAAGGGGGGGGAGAGATGAGGACTCGATCCAAGATCACACCGTCTTTTCCAGCCTTACAAGAGAGTTGCTAGGGAATGGGAGGGACCGACTCCGTCTCAGGCTCGGCTGATCGGAAAGGGCGGTGCACGCGTCGGGCGCGCGTCTCGTGGGAATGCGCGCCCCGGCGTGGCGCGGAAAGGGATCGGCCCTTTGCAGCGCAGCGCAGCGCGCAACACCCCGCAGCCCAAACACACCAACACACCCACATCACAATTTGCATCACAATTTGCCCGGTTGTTTTTTTTTTTTTTTGGGGGGGGGGGGAGGAGGGAAATACGAGGTACCCGGGCAGGGACAGGAGGAAGGGACCCCCCCTCCCCGGTGGATCGTGCCCTATAAGGAAGAGTTTGGACTGTCAGACCCACCCCTCACCCACCAGTCTTAAGGGGCAAAAATACACCCTGCCCAATTATTGAGGAGGCTTAGATTGTCTGCAGGAATCTCTCTCTCCCTAGCCTTGTTTACACACCCGCATTTTGCAGAGGGGGTGCTTCACTTTAAAAGAACAACCACCTGCTTCCTCCCGGGGAGTTTTTTTTTTTAAATGCCGCTCTCCTGCAAAAATAAAATAAAAATACTGTAATTAAAAAGATTTTGTTATTATTATTTTTTTAAAGAAACAAGTGGCATTCTTAAACTCCCTCCCTTTTAACAGGGGAAAGAAGATGGCATCCACCAGATCGAATCTCCAGTAGCAACTTTAGCCCCCCCTTCCCCCTCCCATGTGTGAAAGCTCCCCTTCCACGTGTCTATATGGGCCAAGATATGAGCCAGCAACCTTGGTGTGGGTGGGTGTGAAATTAAAATTCCATATACTGTATAAAATTACATAAAGTAAAAATAAAATTCGATCTATCTACAAAATTTAAAAATAAAAATAAAATTCTCCCTCCCTCCCTCTCCATCCATCCATCCATCCATCCATCCATCCATCCTATCTATCTATCTATCTATCTATCTATCTATCTATCGCTTCTTTATCTATCTATCTATCTATCTATCTATCTATCTATCTATCTATCTATCTATCTATCGCTTCTTTATCTATCTATCTATCTATCGCTTCTTTATCTATCTATCTATCTATCTATCTATCTATCTATCTATCTATCTATCTATCTATCTATCTATCGCTTCTCTATCTATCTATCTATCTATCTATCACTTCTTTATCTATCTATCTATCTATCTATCTATCTATCTATCTATCTATCTATCTATCTATCTATCTATTGCTTCTTTATCTATCTATCTATCTATCTATCGCTTCTTTATCTATCTATCTATCTATCTATCTATCTATCTATCTATCTATCTATCTACTTACCTACCTACCTACCCATCCATCCAATTAAAAAAAATAAACTACAGTATCTACAAAATTGAAAACATGAAACTCTGTCTACCACTCTCTGGCTATCTGTCTGTCTCTCCATCCCTCCAATTAAATTTTTTAACTATCTACAAAATTTAAAAAATACCTCTCTACCTCTCTCTCGCTATTTGTCTACCTACCTACCTACCTATCCATCCATCCAATTAAAAAATAAAATAAAAAATTAACCATCTCCAAAATTGAAAACATAAAACTCTCTCTAACCTCTCTCTCTCACTATCTGTCTATCAACCTACCCATCCATCCAATAAAAAATTAACTATCTCCAAAATTAAAAACATAAAACTCTACCTCTCTCTCTCTCAGTCTGTATGTCTCTCTGTCTGCCTCTCTCGATTTTAAATTTTATGTTTAATTTCCCTTTTCCTCTCGGCTCTCCCCGGCGGGGTTGGGTGGGTCCTTGCGAGAGCGAGCGAGCGAGCGCCTGGGAAGGCGAGAAGAAGAGGGAGGGGTCTGCCCGGGAGGGACGGGGGGGGGGGCTCTGCCTGCCTGCCTGCCTGGGAAGGGGGCGAGCCGAGTTCTGCAGACAGGTGACCAGGGGCGTTCCGGGGCCGCCTGCAACCGAGCCGGCGGCCTCTCGCCTTCCCCGCTTGCCTTTCACTTCGCCCGGATCGGAGCCCAGGCAGGAGCGCAAGGTCCCGGCTGGGCTGGTCTTCTTACTGTGTGCCAGCTGGGGAGAGAGAGGCAGCGGGCACGGAGGGCGTCCAGCTGTTCACCCCTGCCTGTGCAGTAGGGGTTACCTTTATTTTGCAACAGCCCCCCTCCCCTGCGATCACCCCCTCCCCAATTTGGAGGAAGAAAAGGAAGCTCTCCAAGCCTTCGGTTGCGCGTCTCCAAGCTCTCCCTGCCTGTCTCTCCATGGCTCTGGGGAGCGACGAGGAGTGACTCGGGGTGGGGGGCGAGCAGCCTAACCCCTTCCCGGATCGCACGCCGAAAAACGACCGCAGCCTCCTCCCTAAACATCAAACCCCCCCCTCCCCGCCCCCACCCCTCTCCAGGTGGCTCGGCTTGGCCCTCCTCGGAGGGATGGTTTTTCCTTCCCCAGCTCCAGGAGGCGGGCTGGGGGCCCTCCTTCGCAGCAGCCCCGTTGTCGCGTCGGCTCGGCTGGGGTGCTTGAGACCGCGATGAGGACCTGGGCAGGATTTTGGCTCATCAGCGTTTGCTCTTTGGTTCTGGCGGCGGCGGAGGTAAGGTGGAATCCGTCTCGTGGGAAGGCGGGTGGCGGGCGACACGCGTGGAACACGCGAGGTGGAACACGCGAGGTAGAACAAGCGAGGGGGAGGCAATCGCCCCCCCCCGGGCATCACCCCCCCTTCCTATTTATCTCTGAACTATAGCTTTTGATTCTGGACCTGACAGGTGGGATGCAAACCCCCCCCCCCGCCCCCCAACAACAACAACCCAACCTCCTTCCTTGCTGTGTCTTGTATTTTGGGGCAATATTTTCTCCACCCTGATGGGTTTTTCTTTCCTTCCAGCAAACGATGCCGGAGGAAAATCGAGATTTAAAAATCCCCCTTTTCGGTGGCACAAGCCAAAAGCCAACATTCCTCCCCCCCCAAAAAAAGCATTAAAATAAATAAACAATCCCCTTTGCCAAAGTGGTGTTTGGGATTTGTTTTGGGTTGATTATTTTTTCCTTCCTGATGGAGAGGCAAGACATCCCAATTATGCCCCGAGGTGGATCTGGGTTCAGGTAGCCAGGATGGCCAGAGGCCAGATGTTTTGCTGGATGCCTTCTCTCTCTTTTTGGGCGTGTGAATGTGGAGACACGCGTGACGGCGGTCTGGCCGTGTGAGCGTGTGAGGAACCCGTGCCAGCCTCGGCCTGGGAGGCTGCGCTTGGCATTTCTTTGGCGCCTGAGTGGAGGAAGGAGAGAAGCCCAAGGGATAGAACCGCCCTGGTCCCCCTGTTAATGAGAAACTAGCCTGAAACTGCTCAAACAGAAGAAGGAAGCAATTAAAAGAGTCGGTTTCTAATTGAAGGAGGAAGGAGAGGCGTGTTTTAAAACGTTATTATGATCCCAATCCTCTTTCCTTCTTCACCACCACCACGAAACCCCATTGAGAAACACGCTGGTTTTGGGGCTATAAGCAGAGATGAGCACTGAACCCTAGAGTCAGATACGACTGGCTTTCGAGCCAGGGCGACCTTTACCTATCCTCTCCTGAGCCCAGGGCTCCTCTGGAGTCAAACCTGTTTGTGCAGGATTTGCAGCCTTTTAAAGAAATGGGTTCTAGGAAAGTGAAATTCCCCTAAACCCTGTCCTTGGTTTAAAATAATCACCGACTAGGGTCAAAAATATCAAATGGAGGCAGTTGTATTTCCTTCCAAAATTGAGGGTGGTTACAGGTGACCGTTTCTGGATTTTTGGGTGGGGGGATTTTGTAGCCTCTTCAAAGGCAGGTCCTTCCCTCCCCCAAAAAGTGATTGTTTATTATATATGGACGCTATGGGGGGTTTATATTATAGGCTGGAAGATGTGCTTCTCTTGTGGTTTATTCCCCCCCCCCAGCATGGAAAACCAGTAGGATTGTCTACATTTGTGATCCTGTGTGGCCTGCAGTCTTATCTGTCTGACCTAGACAGATTTGGGAGGTATGGGTGGTTTTTAAAAAAGCAACAGAGAGGAATTAACTCCTAAGTGGACACTATAAAGTATAGGTATTGCCTTCCTCCTACATTATAAAGTGTGTCAGCCTCAGACGTGTAAGTTTCCTGCTGCTAAAAAGATTTGCTTGGAGGAACCTGTTCTTACATGGAAACTATTTATTCTAGCAGGCACAATTGCATACACAAATTTGATTTTTAATTGGCATGTTTCCATAGCCTTACTGAGTCCCAGGGAGATTTTACTCTAGGGTAAACCACACTTAAGAGAATCACAGCCACTTTCAAAAGGCCTCTAAGAGCTGACCCTTTAACTATCTCTCTCTCATGTGGCTGGTTTTACTTTTATTTTTACCCTTTTATTTTTAAACCACAGACCCAGTAAACCATCTCCTGGCCACAACCTCCATCCTTAAATGAGCTTATTCGGGACTCAGTCCATCCCTGGGCCTTATGCCTAAGTAAATCTGCCTGGAATGGGCAGGTTTATTTAAAAAGGGGTAAAAAAAAATCAGGATTCATTCAGACTCAATGCTAACAGTCGTGCCTTCAAAGCGGTATATTTTGTTCCCCTTTGCCAACTGTTGCAGTGTTAGGCATCTCAGGGACTGAAGAAGGATGATTGTCATGACCCTAGATCCACACCCACAGCTCCTTAGAAACATCCCCCCAAATAGGAAGAAGGCAGTTTGGTTCTGCACTTGCTGACAAGGGTCACCTGCCAGAATAAGGAAGAGGGATGGCAGTTTGGCAAGGATTTTAGTGGATTTTCTTTGGGGCTGGGGAGAAGTTACCTTTCTTTGGATTTTATTGAGCAGCTTAAGGTGAACGGGGAGGTAGATGGGTGGTTGGGTGGGCACTGACACCAGGTTTTGCCTGCAGAGCGATGTAACTTTACTGCATTGGTAGAAAGTGCCAGAAGGATTGACCAGTTCCATGTCTCTCTCCTTTTCTGCTTCTCATTCCTCCCCTGCAAAAAAAAAAAAAAAAAGGAAGCTGAAATCCCGCAAGAGGTGATCGAAAGACTGGCGCACAGCGAGATCCATAACATTCGCGACCTGCAGCGCCTCCTGGAGATTGACTCCGTAGGTAAATTATTCCCATGCTTTTCCTACTTTCGAAAACAAATCGTTGGTGAAGACCAGGGTCCCTGGAATCTTGTAAAATAAAAACCAAACTGGCTGCTTTTAAGGAGTGGCAAAGCTATTTTTAAAGCCCGAGGGTGGGTGGGTGGGGGGGAAGGCCAGCTGCTCTACCCAGGCTGGTTCAGATAGACTCCGTCAGGTCTGAACCGCTTCTCAGTTCACTCTCTGTTTGTTCCTGCTATGGGCAAGAAGGCGCTGCATAACCCAGAGGTCAGCCTGCAGGGAGAAGCATTTCTCCCCAGCCTCTGAGAACATACTGGTCTGAGCCTAACTCAAGTGTGCATTTGGCATGCTTACACCATTTGCGTGGATGCAATTTGCAACGCCACTCGGAGGTCAAGAACCTGAATATGTGCTCACTTGGCGCTTGGTATCCTTCTCAACCAGAACAGGGCCAGTCCTTATAGCCTCTGGAATTCAGTACTATATACTACCTTGGAAACTGGAGGCTCTATTAATCGGTCAGTTAACATCTATGTTGGGTCAATCCAGCACAGAAACACTTCTGAAGTGTTCATTGCCCAGTCTTGCTTATGTTGATATTCGGGTCCTTGGAGGGATTCTTGCGTAAAGAATCATAGAATAGAATCATGGGATAACTGAGTTGGAAGGGGACTTTTAGTCCATTGGTTCCAACCCTATGCTCAATGAAGGAGGACACAGCTGAGTGTGAAACAAGTGTCCCGTTGTATTTTATTAGTTATTACACATGATGCTTATACGTTTGGTTTTCTCTAACATAAGCAGTTAAGGTTCCCCTTTGACTGGAAGGGGACAGACATTGAGGCTCAAGGCCTTGGAGAGGATTCTGAATTTTGGCTTTGAATTCAGGAGTATAGGTGATCATTTTATGGGCGACAAAGTGTTTGTCCGCCTGCGATTGGTTGTGCATACTGTCTTTTGAGCTTCCTGATAAGAAATCAGATTGTGATTCTGTAGGGTTCTTACACAAATAGGTCATTGGACCCACTAGGCTTGGCTTCTCGGGTTTCCCTGTAAACGATTGCTCTCGCAACCGCATAGTGACGGCTGGACAACCATGAGGAGAACTGCATCCAAGAAGAGGGTCATGTTTCAATAGGACTGATGTGGCAGTTTGGATTGTGGTTACACATCTGGCAGTGATCTCATTGACATGTGGAGTCTAGTTGTTTGATGTTACGGCCATCAAGTGACAAATGTATATCTTTGCCCAGTTGAGTTTCAGCCATTGCAACCAAATGTCGATGGAGAGTTTGTGTCTGTCCAGTGTTTTGCAAATACAAAACTGAGATGTTTGCTTGTGTATTGACTTCCTAGTGGATGAGTTTTCTTAAGAAATGTGCGCTCTTGTTTCATAACCCGACCAGTGATGGGATGTAACAGGTTCTCGCCAGTTCTCCAGAACCGGTAGTAACTTTTCCCAGTGTCCTGGAGAACTGGTTGCAGCTTTTGAGGGGAGCCACCTTCGGGGCTTACCTTTTCACTGGTTCCCCCACTGCGCATGCGTGCCACGCACTTGGTGTGCATGCACGCCTACAGTGCTTGGCGCGTATGCATGGCCTCCTTGCTGTCCTCCCAAGCGGGGAGGAGGAAGAGAAGCTGCTAGCCTGAAGCTCCCTATAGCCTGCTCCCCTAGATATCCTAGAGAACTGGTTAGGCAAAGACTTAGTACCTAACTTCTTTAACTGTTGAAAAGTGCCAAAATGAAGCCATCTTGTGGTGAGTTCATTCTGTAGTTCCTTCCATCTGACCTAGTGTGAGAAAGATTAGCCAGAATAACCTTTAAGCTCTGGTTTAAAAACTCTGGTTGATTTGTGTTGTGGGTGGGTGGGTGTGTTTTAATGTATTTATTTATTTATTTAATTTATTTACGGGTTTGTGTTGTGGGTGGGTTGAGGGGTGTGTGCATATGTGTGCTTATTTTTATTTTATTTTAATTTTTTCTTTGGCCCCGCCCAGAACATCATGATGTTAGCTCCGTCCACACTGTGATGACGTCATGGTGGGGTAGTAAAATTTTTGACATCCCACCACTGAACCCGACAGCTGCCCAAAGTAGATGTTGCACCTTCTATCTATCTTCCTAGTTTTCCGAGTCATGTCTCTACAAGGCATCCTATTCTAAGCCTCTGTGCCACCTCCTCCACAAATTCTTCATAGAAATCCATTCTTATCTCTGGATGTGGAATCACAATCTGGTCACATTCATATCTTTTTGTTTTCCAGGGGAATTTCTCCAGCCAGGAAAAAAAATCCCCATAATTTCGCCTGTAATTTATGCCAACCATGCTGTTATCTGTCAGATCTGCCGCTTGGGGTCATTTTAATGAAAATATAGCCCTCCATGTGTTTATGAATGAAATCATGTCTCTGCAAGATGGTGGCTAGATTGGTTTTCTGTTTAAGTGGGAAAATAAACTTCTTTTCACTTTAACCACAAGGCCTTTCCCACAGAGCGTTCAAATCTCTGCACAACAACACTTTTGCTACTGGGAAGAACACATGTGATTTACATGATATTGAGTGTACTGATTCCAAATCTGAACTCAGAATTTGCCGATCACATACAGATTTCAAGGTGTGCTATAGCTGTCCAAATGGTCAGTCATTGGGCAATGTATTTTGACATGGGAACATTATAGCAGTTGCAGCTACTGCTATGCTTTCTGCCGCTTCACTTGAATCGTGTCCCCTGGTGGCATGCATGTTCCAGCAGTGGACGAGCATTTCTGGGCAAGTCAGTGAACTGATGTCGGAAATAGGTACTGCATATAAGACAAGATGGACCAAGGGCTTGTCTCTAGTGCGAGACTAACTTATTGGATAGTACAACTAGGCCATAGTGAGTCTGTTTTGAGCTAAAGATGCAGCTGTGTTAATAAACCGGACAATGTTTGCTACATTTATGGTAAATATACCCTATGTGATCAATGCAAGAACCTAACCAAGAGGGTGAGATTTGCTAATTTAAGATCCTGACATCCTGTGCAGAATCAGACTTCAGATTTGGATCCAGAGCACTTGATTTAGTATAGGACACGTGGATTAGACCAAGTAGCAGACAATATTTATTTTGTTTGTGATGCAGTAGCAGGATTCATATGTTCAAGAGAGGGAGAAAAATAACCTAAGGTTATTTTCTGCATCATTAGCACAACAAATGCTTCTAAAGGCAAATGTGCACTTTGCTAATATTTCTGCACTGCAATAGACCAATCTTGTTATTATGTTTGATCTCCCACAATTGTCAGCTTTGAATCCAAGCAGATTTGTCATGATGCCTCGTGCCGTGAGCGATTGTGTGGTTTATTTTGCAAAAATAAGGAAGCTAGGGGGAAACTTATTTAATTTTTTTTTTTTTATTAAACCAAGAGAAGTCTCTGCCCATTTTACATCCTGAGCCAAGAATCTAGCAAGTTGTTGCTTGTGTTACTAATCGGGGCTGGTGGAGCAGCTTCGTTTAAACAAAGGCTGCATAGTTGTTATGCTTTTGTGGTTCTTTTAAGGAAGGGTTCCAGGAGGGGGGCCTTTGAAAGTTGAATTTAAGCTCTGGAAGTCCTATATATGTCTTCACAGGCTCTCTGCTTATGCTGTGGGTTTCCTCTGGCAACATTCGCAACCTAAAGGAGACACGAGGCTTGCTGGAAAAAAAAATTAACGGCTGTTATACAAGAGCTATAAAAGATGTAGAGAAAAGTTGCTTGAATAATAATATTTTTCCTTACAAGTAAAAAAGGGGCTTTTTCACTAAAGGGGAGATGGTGGAGGTTTATAAAGCTATTGTGGGCACGATGGAAATACATCGTGAAATAAGCTTTCATTAGTGCTACAAGATATTGCTATTTTTTTAAATAAAAAAAGTTATTTATTTATTTTATGTTTTTAAGTGTAAAAGGGACTGAGGTGGCTCAGTGGTTAAGACGCTGAACTTGATGACTGGAAGGTCGGCAGGTGAGCAGTTCGAGACCGGAGCGATGCATGATAGAGTGAGCTTCTGTCTCTGTCCCAGCTCCTGCCAACCTAGCAGTTTGAAACCAAGAAATTACAAGTACAGTAAAACCTCATATAACGCTAAAACCTGGTTCCACAAGTCTTCGTGTTATATGATTTTTCGTGTTATCTGATCCTCTATGGGATCCATAGAGATACATTGTAACCACACAGGCTTTCGCGGTTGTTATCTGAAGCATCCCATAGGATCTTAATGTTATCTGATGCAATTCTTCCCCCCAGATTCCTTGATGTTATGCGATTTTCGTGTTATTCGATACTAATGTTATATGAGGTATTACTGTAGATAAATAGATACCACTTTGGTGGGAAGGTAACAGCGTTCCGCCTAGGCATGCCTGCCACATGTCCACGTAAACCTCTGCAGACAGCATTGGCTCTTTGGCTATAAACAGAGATGAGCACTGAACCCTTGAGTCAGATACGACTGGCTTTTGAGCAAGGGCGACCTTTAAATATATCTTCTTCTTCTTCTGGAAAACTCAAGGACAGATATATAGATGGGTTACCTTCTACCTTGATCAATCCTCACATCAATTCTCTGAGATGGATTGAGTGATGGTGATTGAGTGTTAGGATGCTGTGAGTCCTTAGTCAGTCAGTGAGATTTCTGTCTCAGGATAGGGCCTTAAACTTAGGCCAGGGTTTCTCAGATTTGGTGCTCCAGCTGTTCTTCGGCTTCAATACCCAGAAGGCTAAGTCAGTACTCCTGTTGATCAGGGCTTCTGGGAATTGAACTCCCAAGTACAGCTGGAGCACCAACGTTGGCCACCCCTGACCTAGGCCTACACATCCTAGTGTGATACTGTTAACCATTAAACAACATAGACTTCAGTACAAAGACTCCGTGGTGAAATTCTTCTTCTTTCATGTCCAGATCAAACTTTGGACTGCCAAAATGAAGCCACTTTCTTAGCTTTCTTGTTGGCCAAACTTAAGTCTTCGTCGTACATGTTTCAGGGAGAATCCGGCAGTTCAGGAAATGAGCCAGATTCATACAGTGTTGTTGTTGTCGGTCAGCAGCCCCCACTTAAGCATGTTGGTCTTATATTTATGGACTCTGAACCTTAGCCTATTCAGGGTCCTCTAATTGACATAAGGGAGGTCAAGTTCTTCAGCTCGTCTGGTGAACTCCTTGTCCAGTGAACTCCTTCCTCCATCTTCTAATTTGGTTTTGCTCTTGCGTACCCTCAAGAGTGTTTGATCTTGCCATAAAGCTCTTCTTGGATCTAAGTTGAGGCTCATATCTGATCAGAGGATGTTGAGGGTCCTTCTCTAGCTTAGTTCTCTCAGCAACCGCTGCTACTTCTCTCCTTGACTTAGATGGAGCGATACCAAAAAGATATATTTTCTCAAGTGGTGAAAATGGTAGTGATTATCTGTTTCAGAGAGTGAATAAGTCAATCGAATCCAGCATTTGCTTCAACCTCATAGGCAATATCAAAGGTGTAGAGCAGTGGTGCCCAAACTACAGCCCGTGGGCTGGATCTGGCCCCCAGCGCCAGTTCATTTGGCCCGCAAAGCCCTCGTCGCTCCCAGAAGCAGAAGAAAAAGGCTCCCATATGGGTGCATTTTACTTCCGCTTCCAGGAGTGATGAGCACTTTATGGGTTGGATGAATTGGCACCAGGGGCCAGATCTGGCCCATGGGCCATAGTGACTAGCCCCCTGAACCATGTGACCGGCCCACGGCCTGAAAAGTTTGGGCACCCCTGGTGTAGAGCCAGTCTGGGTTAAGTATCAGCACCTTGGACAGCTCTGGGAAAGTTTGGACTTAAACCCAGAATCAATTCACTGCTCCACTGATAATCCGGACTAGTATCCCTTTTCATCCCTGCCCTCTGTGAAAGTATTCAGTCCACTCTTAAAGCTATTTAAATCAGCAGCTGTCTGTCTTGTGCAGAATTCCACCATTCTTTGTGCAAAGAAATACTTGCCCTTCTCAATGACTCCCATCTGTTTTTGTCGTCTCCTGGATGTTTTGATGCTTCTTCTGGACTTGACGGAGACTCCAGTTACAGTTGCTCATTTGGGAATGGAAGAAAATGTTTCTTTATTTTGCTTTTTGTTGAGTTTCTCATTAGCCTTACCCTGACTTCTTGAGTTCTGATGGAAAACTGAAGTGCAGGCGAAGTATAACGCCATTCTCAGTGTTGTTTTGCTTCTTTCCCTTTTAACGAGATGAGTCATTGTACAGAAAATGCAAGTGTGGGATGAAAAGTTATTTTCTCTATTGGCAATCACCTTCGCCTAGGCCTAGAAACCCAAGACGGACCTGTTTTTAGTGGCAAGTCCATTCCACACCTGGCACCAAACTCTGCCCAGCACTTGTCAATCTAGCAGTTTGAAAGCAAGAAATTGCAAGTAGATAAATAGGTACTGCTTTGGCAAGAAAAGTAGCAGTGTTCCATGAGCCTCCCACATTAACATGAAAATGTCTTCAGATGCAGACAGTGCTGGTTCTTCGGCTGTAAACAGAGATGAGCACCAACTCCCTAGAGTGATGCACGGCTGGCCTTTGAGCAAGGGAGACCTTTGCCTTTCATTGATTATATACCAGAAATACAATATGCCAATATGATGGGTTTTTTCCATCTAGTCTGGACTTCTGAAAAGTATGTCAGACTCATATTTCACAGGCAGGTTTTGAATATGTCATGGTTTTGTGTGTGTGCTAAGACTGTCCTGAGTCTTGGCACATCAGGAGATGTCAAGATTCTCTGGAATAAATAATGACGCTGGAAAAGGCAACAGGAAATGAGGAAGACCATACATGAGATGTTTTGTTTTCCTAAGCCTAAGGGAAGCCACAAGGTATAACTTGCGTGAGTTCAGCAGTGCTGTCAAGGACAGGATACTTTGGAGACCTTTCATTGATAGGGGACACCATGAGTTGGAGATGATTTGATGGCACATAACAACAACAAATTTGCTCCAATTATCCAGGCAGGGGAAAATCTGAACATTATCTTTATAAAAAGTTATTTTTCCAAATACTGGAATATTTCAGGCATATGTGGTCACAGCAGCAAGATTGGAATGGAAGGAATGTCTGTTTTCTTGCCTGTGTAATTTCCAGTGCTACCATAACAACCTGTCAACGAAGTAGTCCATCCCTCCGTTTGGAAATACCCAGACAAACAAATTTGGGAAGCACAATATTTTAGAATGAAACAGTTCCCACCCGGCTTTAGGATTTGTTGAATCAAAGAAAGGTGTTCTGACTTGCTTTGACACAGATTTCGAGCCTGCATTTTATTGCAGGTAACAATCAATAATGCTGTCTTGTAAAATAAGAAACCACGCCTCCAGATTATCTTGGCATCATGTGAAATCAAAACGAGAACTATCTAAAACCATAGAACCTAAGACTCATCCCAAACATACTTTTTTTAAAAAGTCAAATTATGTTTTTACAATTTGGTCTTGTAAGGCAGTAAGATTACTTGTTGATATTTAATAAGAACTTTTTGGTTCTGGGTATAGAATGTTGTCAGTCTGTCAAGTCTGGTTTAGACATCCTGACTTTCAAGGTTTTGAAACATGGTGGTCCAGAAAATATTTTGAAGAAGGAACTTGTAGGATTTTCATTGGTTTGAATATCTTCAAGTGGGTTGATTTATTCCATCTTGAAGGTTTGAGGTATGTGACTCTTGACTCAAGAGTTTCCCTCCAAACAAGATTCAAATCTATAGCCAGAGACTTATTGGTGTTCATGTAAGGCAGTGATGGTCAACCTTGGCACTCCATATGTTCTTGAACTTCAATTCCCAGAAGCTCTGAGCAACAGATGTGTTGACTTGGGCTTCTGGGAATTGAAGTCCAAGAACACCCGGAGGACCAAGGTTGGCCATCATTGATGAGGTCTGCGTAACTTGCTGTACCGTCAGTTGGGGCACATTTTGATGGAGTGCCTGGTCACATACTTGATGGAGCAACAAATGCCTTAGTACCTTCTCAGTAAGTTACATCAAATCTGTCCTCCATCACTCCTTCCAATAATGAACTTGGATGGTGAGTCTTAAACAGAGAAGGACATCAGAAGACATTTCTTAAGAAACAAGGAGGTGAGGTTGGCACACCTTGGGGGAATCCTAAGCTTTACACAGGTATATTACCTATAACACAGGAGTTGAACAAGTTGAGCTTTTTGGAGCTGTCACTTACGTAACTTGCAATCTGGTAATGCAGTCCAGTTATGTAAATTGCAGTCCAGTTTTGAGAAATGCAGTGATGAAAAAGCAAAATTTTAGCTTAATATCTTGTACTTGGAAGAGTATTTCCATGCACACATGCCCCATGGTCAACTGAGAAGACTAGGTCCATGATGGTGAAAATTGGCACTCCAGATGTTCTTGGACTTCAATTCCCAGAAGCCCAAGCCCCCATGAATCTACACGAATGAATTTACTGCATTTCATCCATCCTGCATCGCCCTTGTCACTCCTGGAAGCGGAAGTAAAATGCACCCGTATGGTGAACATCAAGAGGAGATGGGTGGTACAAGATGACCCTAAAAGCTTCCCGCTGTTCCCAGTGCTTTCATCATTCAGTTCCTCCATGCCAGTCCAATTACAGCTTTCTCAGAGCTGACAGCCATATGCATCTATGTTAGCAACTGCGGTGGCTCAACTGGTTAAGACACTGAACTTGACAACTGGAAGGTCGGAGTTCGATTCCTGAGTACTGCATGACAGAGTGAGCGCCCGTCTCTGTCCCAGCTCCTGCCAACCTGGCGGTTCGAAAGCAAGAAATTGCAAGTAGATAAACAGGGACCACTTCGGTGAGAAGGTAAACAGTGTTCTGTGCGCTCAGGTGTTGAGACATGCTTGCCACACGTCCACGGAAACATCTGCAAATGTAGACATCGCTGGCTTTTTGGCTATAAACAGAGATGAGCACTGAACCCTAGAGTCGGATACAACTTAATTTCCGTTGTCACTCTTTCATTCTCTATGTATGTATGTGCTCAGACCCACCCAGTTCAATGGACTACTCCGTTGTGTTCCTTTGAACTATAAAACGAATCCAAGAATATCAACCCTACTCCCTGTTGCTCCTAATATTTTGTCTAACAACTCTGTTACTGACTAAGAGAACAATAAACTCTGTTATTGACTAATAGACATGCCTAGAATGTCCTTTCTTTAGGTCTAAATAAATCCAGAGTGTAGCTAATGCTCTTCTATATGTGTGCAACTTGCACAGATAAGGTTTCACAGTAGACCGCGTTGCCCAAACTTTTCAGGCCATGAGCTGGTCACAAGGTTCAGCAGGCCAGCCACATGGTTCAACGGGCTAGTCACGTGATTCCTCCCACCGGAAGTGGAAGTAAAACATACCTTGCAATCTGTTTTGCCACAGGATGAGATAAGATTTTAGGGTGCCATTTTCTCTGCTTAAACCAGGGGTGCTGAAAACATGGACTGTGGGCTGGATCTGGGGCCCCAATGCCAATTCATCTGACCCGCACCACCCTCGTCGCTCCTGGAAGCACCGCCCTTGTCGCTCCTGCACGGGCACATTTTACTTTCGCTTCCGGGAGCGATGAGTGCAGCCTGGGGTGGATGAATTGGCATCAGGGCCCCGGATACAGCCCATGGGCCATAATTTGGGCACCCCTGAGTTAGACAATTGTTTCTTTTGGTTCCAGGTCCCCCCTCTTCTTTTGTACAGAAAGTACTGTAGTAAAATAGTTCTGTCCACAGTATAAATGGAATCTGTCATTTGCACCGCAATAATCTCTGAGGGATTTAAAATGGGAATGCCGTGTACTAAGGACCAGTTTATAACTGCTTAAGACATTCTTCTGTGGAAAGAAGTACCATGCTATAAGAGTTCTGTCATGTGCATGAGCTTCTGTCATGTTAAACAGAGTCACAAGTGCTAACCCTTCCATCCTGAGCACATTTATTTGAACACACAAATCCAGACTTCTGGGCTATGTGTTTTCTATGTGTTTGTAGAAATGGGATTATTATTATTATTATTATTATTATTATTATTATTATTATTATTATTATTATTATTATTATTATTATTATTTGGGGGGGGGACTAGATAAATATATCCGTTGCTCAAAAATCAGTCATGTCTGATTCTAGGGGACACTGCTCATTTCCATAGCCAAAGAGCTAGCTCTGTCTGCATCTGCATGGTCATGAGACAGGCATGATTAGATGTTGAAATGTGCAGAACGCTGTTACCTTTCCCATCAAAAGTGGTACCTGTTTATCTACTTGCAATTGCTCGCTTTTGAGCTACTGGGTTGGCAGGAGCTGGGACAGACAATGGGTGCTCACTCAGTCGCACAGCACTCAGATCTTGACCTGCTGACCTGCCAACCTTCCTGTCCTCAAGCTCGGCATCACAACCACTAAGCCACCATGGTCCCTTCTTGGACTATGTATCCCATAATGCTCCATTCTGCGAGTTTATCCTGACAGATAGTCACAGGAGGGACATTTAATTGTGATTCACCATGAAGAAAGGTCTAAACTGGAAGGCGGTGAGGCTTAGCTAGGCCTAGCTCCACCCAAGCTTCCTGTTGATAAAGAGAGCTTCCAGCTGGCACTAGCTAGGCCTAGTTAGATCTCAAAACCTTCATTCATTTGGATTTGGGCCACAATATTTGAGATACAAGCATAGTCCATGCTGACCCACTGGGCTGGATCATAAGAAAAGCTTAGGCAAGGTTTAAGGTTCCTTGTTGAATCCTGGACACATCTCGGCAGCTTTCAGCTTCACATTGAACTGAGTCTAGTAGACCTAGATCACATTTATGTCCTGAATGCTTATTCTAAAACAGTGGTTCCAGACGTGGGGCACATGCGCGGCAGGGGGACTTCATTTCCCAGAAGCCTACGTCAGTACATCGGCTGATCAGTACTTTGGGGGATCTATTTAGGATTCTGGGAATTGAAGTCCAAAAACCAAAGGTTGGGAAACACTACTTGAAAAATCATATTTTCTATCCTTGTTATAAAGCACGGATTCTCAACCTGTGGCCCATGGGCTAGATGTGGCCCACAGCGCCATTTCATATGGCCCACCACCACCATCTCTGCCACACCCAGAAGTGCCATGTGGTGGAGGAAGGGCAAAATGGCCGTCCGGCCCCAAAGCTGTCTCAGGGAGCATGACCCGGCCCCTGGCTTAAAAAGGTTGAGAACTCGTGTTATAAAGGAACCTAGTTCTGTGATGGAATATATGTGTATACCTAGGAGACCCCATGTATCATCTAAAGCTGGCCTAAGATACTTTGGTCTCACAGGGAAAGGAGCATAAACCCTCCCACTTTAAATCAAGGTATGCAGTCTCTCAAGTCAGCCAAGTTATTTTGGCGCATGGGACGCCGCATACCACAAGCTCTTCTCTCCATTCCTTCTGATAAAAATAGAGTAAGATCCAATTGACTAACTCAACAATTTGCAGGGCTTCCGTGACCAACCCATACTAACTGCCTGGGGCACAGTCTGTATAATGGTAGAACCGGCTCAGACCTCGCCTTTCGAGTTTGAAAGGATCAGGTGACTAGTGATTGGAAAGACACCTGATGGAGACTTTGGAGACCTGTCTCTAGCCAAAACAGACAGCCGTGGCCAAGATGGGTGAAGCTGTCCGACTTGACCATTTTATTTGCACCTTTTCCTACATTAGAATGTCTTGTCCCTGAGCTTGTATCACAGATCTGAGTCCTGAAAGAAGACTTGCCAACATTTGTGCTTTCAAATCAGAAGCTTTGGGGATCATGGACAGATGTGGTCATGATACCTCCAAAGGAGGAGGGAAACAGCCTTTGAACTTAGCTCTTGAGTCAGGGGTGAGGGACCGCAGTGGCTCAAGTGGCTAAGATGCTGACTGGAAGGCAGCAGGTCAGCAGTTCGATACCTGAATACTGCAGGATGGAATGAGCTCCTGTCTCTGTCTCAGATCCTGCCATCCTAGCAGTTCAAAAGCAAGAAATGGCAAGTAGATAAGTAGGGACCACTTTGGTGGGAAGGTAAACAGCGTTTGTGCGCTCCGGTGTCTAGTCATGCCTGCCACATGGCCACAGAAATGTCTGTGGAAGCAGACAGTGCTGGCTCTTTGGCTATGAAACAGAGATGAGCACTGAACCCTAGAGTTGGATACAACTGGCTTTTGAGCAAGGGTGACCTTTACCTGAGTCAGGGGCAGGTTATGTGATCCTCATTTTCTGTGGTATTTGTTTGTCTGTCTGGCCAGGTTATCCTGCTATGGTAATAGAGTAGACCCTATAGCCAGCAACTCAATGTCAAGTGTCAGGCGGCGGTTAACTAACCTGACAACCCTGAGGACTAGCGGCTTGGGTGCTGAAGTCCACAGGGAAGGGTGATGGTCCCCAAGTGGATTAAATCCCATGTGAATCCATTTGAATGGAGGGCAGCAGCTTCATCCATCCTGGCCTGGAGCAGAGGAGGACTTTGTGTGCCAAAAGGGCTCAGGACCAGAAGGTGACTCACAGAGCTGGATCAGTTGTATGAGTGTCATGCTGCAATGTGGAAGGCAGATGAAAGGCCACTGCATTATATTTGCAGGACAGTCTTCGTGGCTGATCGCCATGATGATTGCCTATATTCGGAATCTGATATGGCACAACAAGAAAAAGACAGATGTCCAGGAAATAAGGAGGCATGATTGGTCCTAAAGAGGGGGACAAATCATTATATTCTCAGGACAATCTTCATGGCTCATTGCTAATATTCAGAATCAGATATGACACTTGAAGAAATAATTAAATAAATAAATAAGGGGTAAATAAATAATAAAATAATAATAAGAAGAAGGAGGACGAGGAGGAGGTTTTTGCTTTCAATGACCACCCTAAACATTTACAGCTCCAGATTGGAAACATTAGATGGATTTTCTGACACTAACCATGTGGTTCTGAAGTTGTCAGGGAGCCAACCAGTCTCCTGACTCAGATAGGCTCTCTTTCCAGTTTGCCAGGTGTGACTGGTTTTCCACCTGCCCTACCATGCTGGTTGCTACGTTTCTTTGCATTTGTGCTGTAAATGTTTCCAAAAATCAGTTTTGTTGCCTTTTAATCTAAAGATCTCTCAAAGGGTAAAAGCCAGAAACACCACCCTTTACACAATGACTAGTGATTTCTCAACTTGATTGATTGTATCTCAGAATTGATTCCTCCAGCTGGGTTCACAGATAGATTTTCGCAATGCCTCTGGGACCCTTTCCCTCTGGCTACAAATCAAGCCATTCATTTGTAGTCTTAGAGACGAATGTCAACAGAGTAATGTGTACCTGTAATCGGTGCAGTGGTTCCCAACAAGGGGTACACAGCCCACTAGTGGACTTCAATTCCCAGAAGCCTAAGTCAGTACATTGGCTGATCAGTGCTTTGGGGAAATGACTTAGGCTTCTGGGAATTGAAGTCCAAAAACCAGCATTTGGGAAACACATAAGGTATCAGTCTGTGGCGCCATAGATTAGGACTTTGATTCCCATCTCTGCCTTCTGGGAGATGAGCTGTTCTGTGTAGCCAATGGGGAAACCACGCAGTCCCAGAGTAACCCCAGAAGGAGGTATGGAAAACTTTTTCTGAGTATTCTCTGCCTTGAAAAACCCTGGAAAGAGTCGCTGTAAGTCAGAATTGACTTGACACGATGCAATTACTAGAGATAGCTTGATTTTAATAATAATTATAATTGTGTGCTATCAAGTCAATAAAAGGAGCTGCGATGGCTTAGTGGTTAAGATGCTGAGCTTAACTAATGGAAGGTTGGCAGGTCAGCAGTTTGAGACCCAAATATTGCACGGCGGAGTGAGCGTCTGTCCCAGCTCCTGCCAACCTAGCAATTCGAAAGCAAGAAATTGCAAGTAGATAAATAGGTACCACTTTAGTGGGAAGGTAACAATGTTCCACCCACTCTGGCATCTACCAGACCATAGAAACCTCTTGCAGGCACAGACAATGCTGGCTTTTTGGCTGTAAACAGAGATGAGAACTGCTCCTAGAATTGGACACGACTGGCTTTCATTTATGTTTACTAAGGTCAGGTAATTGCCATATTTATAGTCCAAGAAATCCAAAAATCCCATCCTTAGCAGTCATAGCATTCTTTCTGTTGGCCATTCATTCCGTATCATTAAATGTTATTGCCATTATTATAATTAATCTTTCTCAGTCAACATTTTGGTAGATACAGAAAGTCAATGGGAATTTCATAACTGGAGGCCTCATTAACTGTGAAGGCTTTTATTTACATCAAAGATAAGTCATCTGTGTTCAAGATTTGTACTTAACAGCTTTCTGCTTGTTCCAGAACTAGCACTCTGCAGCAACAAAAGCTTCTAGAACAGATGGCAGGTTTTAGAGTAAATTTTAATTCCTGACACCTTTTTTTTGGCTGCAGAAGCAGAATCGCCTGTTGTAAGGCAGAAAACCGACCTTATGAATATAGTTTTGCTAATTGTCTGCTGGGGGGGGGGGGCGGATACAGAGTTGAACAAGTGTTGTTAGTCAATGTTGCTGAATGTGAACTTTGACATCACGTTTCTTTGCTAAACTTGACACTACTAGTTGTTCGTTTTGTGTCATGGCCTGTTGAATCTGATGCCTTATCTCACTAATGGCGAACCTTTTAGAGACCAAGTGCCCAAACTACAACCCAAAACTCATTTATTTATCATGAAGTGCCAACACAGTAAGAGGGGAGGAAGGAAACACTCCCATTGGGCTGCTGGTCAGAGGGGCAGAGTGGATTCTATGCTGGGGGGCAGGAGGAAGTGCTCCCATTGGGCTGCTGGGCCAAGGGACGGGTGAACTGTGCTGGGGGAGGGAGGAAGTGCTCCCATTGGGCTGCTGAGCAGAGAGGCGGGGCAAATTCTTTGCTGGAGAGAGGGATTGCCACCACTGCCTTATCTTGTCCTTACATCAGACTTTAGCTGCATCAATATTTCAATTATCCATCCCATAATCTCTCAGCAAGAGCCTGGGTGGTGGTGGTGGTGGTGGCCTGTGAGAACTGCAGGCCACTATATCTGAAGGACTGTAAGCTTTCAAACACTGCCTTACACAGACCTGAATTTAAAAAATTGATATCCTAAGCAGTATAAATTACTTTAGCTGGTTTCAAACACAGCATCCTCAATTGACTCATTAGCAGATATGAAATCTCAGGATCTTTATTTGGCACTCACTAAACATGCAGTGGCTCAAGTGGCCAAGATGGTGATTGGAAGGAGGCAGGTCAGCAGTTCAATTCCCAAGTACTGCAGGATAGAATGAGCTCCTGTTTTTATCCCAGCTCCTGCCAACCTAGCAGTTTGAAACCAAGAAATTGCCAGTAGATAAGCAGGGACCAATTGGGTGGGAAGGTAAACAGTGTTCCATGCGCTCCGGTGTCTAGCCATGCCTGCGACATGACCACGGAAACGTCTGCCGAAGCAGACAGCGCTGGCTCTTTGGCTTTGAAACAGAGATGTACCACTGCATAGTTGAAACCAAGCATGTATAAAATATTTGCTGTACTACTGACGTTACCCTAGTTTATTCTTGTATTGCAAAGAGCCCATGTTTGCACCAGTTTCCAAAGAAGTAGTTATGTTAGTCTGTCACAGCAATGCAGTTTATTCCAGTCCATCTTATCTTCCCCTCTGAAAATCAGAGATTATTTTTGGTGCTAGTTATGTTATTGTTAATTTTGTTGAGTAAATTTTATCTCTCATTTTATTGATATTGTATCACTCTACTTTTAACATTGTTTTACTCTGTTCTGTGTAATCATATCTTATCTAACATATGTTGCTACATTTTAACCTGATATGGTAGGTGGCTAATCAGTTCATAAAGGATCCTAGATCCTTGGAAGAATAGAATTTGTATTCCAAACCATTCAAAAATCCTCTGCTTATCTGCTATCCAGGTCTGGATTCAGGAAATTCAGGATGAAGGCCCCTCCCCCCCCCGGTGAAAATTTCCCTTTTTGGACTCATCACCATATTGGAGGGGTAGAACTCTGAGGCCAAAAGACCAGTGATTACGGCACTCCCTCCTATGCAGGAGTGTTGGATATGGTTTTAAACAACTAACTAGTGCTGGGGCTAGTGCAGGGACTGTGGTGGCTCAAGTGGTTAGGACGTTGAGCTTTAAGACTGGAAGGTCAGAGTTCGATACCCGAGTACTGCACAATGGAATGAGCTCCCGTCTGTGTCCCAGCTCCTGCCAACCTAGCAGTTCGAAAGCAAGAAATTGCAAGTAGATAAATAGGGACCTCTTCGGTGGGAAGGTAAATGGCATTCGGTGCACTCCGGTGTCTAGTCTGCAGAAACAGACAGTGCTGGCTCTTTGGCTGTAAACAGAGTTGAACACTGAACCCTAGAGTCAGATACAACTGGCTTTTGAGCAAGGACAACCTTTACCTTTACCTAGCGCTGAGTCTCGACCATATGGAGTGGAAACAAGCTTTGTTGTTGTTGTTGAGTCACACAGTCAATTCTCACCCGCTGTGACCCCATGGATCATTACACACCAGGCACCCTTATTCTCCGCCATCCTCCTCAACCCGCCCAACTCCATTCCATCTACAATACCATCTAGCCATCTCATTTTGGCTGCCCCCTTCTTCTTTTGCCCTCCACGTTTCTCAGTATCAAGACCTTCTCAAGTGAATCCTCTCTTCTCGTTTGATGTCCAAAGTACTTGAGCTTCAGCTTCAGTATCTGTCCCTCCAAGGAGCAGTCAGGGTTGATTTCCTTTAGCACAGACTGATGTGGTCTCCTTGCATGTCCAGGGGACTCTCAAGAGTCTTCTCCAGCATGGGAATGAGATATAGGCTCCATATTTGACCCATGGGGCTGAAAACAAGACATTGTGTTGGCCCTGAGATGGCTGGAGAATCTAGAAAAGGGACAGCACGTGTTGTAAAACAGTCTGTTTATCTCAACAGCGGGCTTACAGGCCGGGCCTTTTTCCATTAGACAGAAGAGCAATTTCTAGTTGGCATGGGTTCTTGCAGGGCCCCTTTTATGTATCAGCTCCTTGATGACACGATGGAAAGAAAAACCCCAAAACAATTTTAGCTACATTAATGGACAAAGGAAGACAAACAGCTTTGGTTTGGAAGACCTGCTTCCCTTCATCTGTTTATTTTTATTTTGGCTTTGCAGGGCTGCCAACTGATGCGGCAGTTTCAATCCACTTCATTGCAACGTGCCATTTAGCGTATTAATTAATGGGCTGTAGTTAAGGAAGCTGGGGCATCGTCCACCAGCGGTGTGGGGGAAGGCAATACTGTAGTTGCACGATCGAGGTTCTGGGATGTTCTGGGTAAAATCATCTAACGCCTCTATCAGGACTGTGACATCATCTTGGTTAAGTTTCCTCTTCTTTCTGAGCTTGACTGCAGCTCTTCGCGGTAGGTGGGAGAGAAATGGATTTTCTGAAGAACAGCACATTGTTTTAAGATATAACCCTGTGGCAGTGCAAAATATTTCAGGGTGGTTTCGTTCTTGACTAGGCGATTAAGAACTATTAGCTTTTTAAAAAGGATTGAGTCATCTCTCTTTTTTTTTTAAAAAAAAGACCAGATCCAACTGCCTTCATTTTGAGGAGTGGTTATAAGGACTCTAATGGTTAGGTGGCCATTGAGTACCATTATTACTTGAATTTCCACCATTTCCTGTCCAGCATGCTCCATTTGTGACCAAGTTATGGGATGATAACTCTCCCCCGTAGGTTCATATCTGGGCCTCTGAGATCATCATCAGGAATCCTTTTCTGGTCCTTCTGATTGTTATAGCGGAGGGTTAAGATGCTGAGCTTGATAAGTGGAAGGTCAGCAGGTCAGCAGTTCAAACCTAGCAGTTTGAAAGCAAGAAATTGCAAGAATAACTGTGACCACTATAGAGGGTGATCTCTCTATATAACTAATGAACAATAAAATTGCCGCTGAGTGGC
Source organism: Furcifer pardalis (assembly GCA_030440675.1). Taxonomy (NCBI): domain Eukaryota; kingdom Metazoa; phylum Chordata; class Lepidosauria; order Squamata; family Chamaeleonidae; genus Furcifer; species Furcifer pardalis. The sequence continues at coordinate 11,816,839 of CP126900.1, read as the reverse complement.
TTATTCATCTGGAAAATAATTCTCAAAAAAATAACAAGGGTATTAAAAAGGATGAGACAATTTAATACAGGTGTTATTGAGCTATGTTTAGTTATTATGATGGCTAAATGGAAGTTTGAGAGGTAATTTGTCTCTAAATATCGTCGTCGACTGCAACTCGTAACCAAGAATGCATTTTCCCCTGAAGCAGGAAAATGCCATTGGCGTGAATTTGTTTAAGGTGGATCACGGCTTGCCATGAAGTGACCCACACACTATGATCACGGAGGGATCTCCTGCGGCACATATGAAATGAGACATGCAGGATTTAACACCAGGACTGCAATGGACTGCCACAGCCTTGAGGATATGGACAAGGTGTGCCTTCACAGCTAGTCCATCTGGCATGGCTTCTTCCGCCTCCATGACCATTGGGAATCAGAGTTCTTTCTCTGCTCATTTTGCCGTTGGGCGCTATATGGTTTCCAGTGGCATTTCCTCCACTGAGGGGGCCATCACCACACCTAAAAGAGCTCATCCGCCCATGCCCATTGGCCTCTTTAGGGAGTCAGGTTAGTTAACTGCCACCTGACACTTGGCATTGAGTTGCTGGCTGTATGGTCTACTCCATTACTGTAGCGTAATGTTGGGTATAATTCGCAAAGAGGTATTGTGGCCTTTTGCACGGCACGCTACCTTCTTCAATCTGATGTCTTCCTGGTCTTTAGACTACATGTCCCATAATTCATTACTGTTGGCTGTGCTGTGTGGGGCTGATGGAAGTTGTAGTTAAAATGAGGATTTAGGTTATTTTTAGGTTGGATTTCCTTTCTCCTGTGTTGGAATTTCAGGCACTTCAAAAAAATTTCTGCCCTTAATGTAAAGAAATTGGCCAGACGGGTAGATTCTTCAGGATTCAACTTGTACAGTAATACCTCAGATAACATTAGTATCGCATAACACTAAAATCGCATAACATTAAGCAATCTGGGGGGAAGAACTGCATCGGATAACATTAAGATCCTATGGGATGCATCGGATAACAACCGCTAAAGCCTGTGTGGCTACAATGTATCTCTATGGATCCCATAGGATTTGAACATGCATCAGATAACACTAAAAATCGTATAACACCAAGACTTGTGGAACCAGGTTTTAGTGTTATCCGAGGTATTACTGTACCTGGATAAATGAACCTGGTCTATTTTTCAGTCTTCATACGTTTTTAACTGCAATTTCTTTCCATCCTATGACATTTACAACTCGTGTTCAAATCTGCTTAAATGGAACTGGACTGAACTGAAATTCTTGCAGAATGTAGTCTCATTTTTGCTTGGAGGTAAATAGAGATAGCATGAAATGTAGCTACCGTACTAATTTAATCTACTTTATTTTTGGAAAGACACATTTTAAATACCCTGTGACTTGATTAGTCTGGTCCAAGGACTGGGTACATTTTCAGTGGGAATAAATAGCTTTGCTTACTTTAGTTACTGTGAAACATTATAGTTTTAATTTCTGTTTGTTTATTTCCCCCTCCAAACTAAATAAAAAGTTGCTTCTCAAAATAAAGTCTGGCTTTACTCTTTCTCAAAGCAACATGTTTCTTTGTAATAGCAGGTACCACAATTGTTTGACTGGCCCAAATGAAAACTTTTCATCTGGTGGTTACATCCGGAATGCAAACACAACTTCTACTAGATGTCATACATTGCCAACTGGATTCCAAAAAGGACTTGTTATCATTTTAGAAACTGTGGAAAGAAACGAAACCTTTGGAAATACCCTTATTTAAAAACCTAATAAAACAAACATCAAAGCCTTGTGAGATCTTTGGGTGTTTTTGTTTTTTGTTTTAACTAAAATTCCAGGATCCACCTACCAATAACTTGGTGAGAGATAATGGACTTTGAGCCTAAAACATTTCCAGCCCTTTTGAAGGACCCTCAACCACGTGAAATTCATAACCAGTAGTCTGTCCCCATAAAAATCCACTCCCCATTCTGCATTCTTCATTATCCGCAATTCGGTTGGTAGAAAAACCAAATGAAAACAAATTATCCTACGGTTTATTTTTAAAACTCTGAATATTAAAAGCCACATGCTTAGCCAAGCCCATATATGAGAAAAAATCTGTGAAGCTTTTGAAATAGCCAAAACTCAGGGAGGGAGAGATGATATTGCAGTAGGGTTGTGATGGGTCGTTTAAGGGTAAAAAAAAAAACCACTCTTTGATCCCATCTGTGTTGTAGGAAGTTCAAGAATGGTAATTTTTGATGGCCTTCCACTGAAAGGACCCTGGGCAGCCTCCCTCCAGACTTTAAGAAACTTTTGAAAACAGCTTTTCAAAGAAGCCTTTAGGAATATTTATCCTGTTCATCCAGTTGTTTTATGGGTTAATGCTAGTCATTTCCATCTGAGTAGTTAAACTTTATCGTAATGGTTTATTTGTATTTGTTTGTTGGGTGTTGGTTTGGATAGTCTTTTTGAGAATGGAAAGCATTGAAAGTAGTGAACTTTCACTAAATGGTGGTATAAAAGAGGAATGAATGAATGAATGAATGAATGAATGAATGAATGAATGAATGAATGAGCGAGCGAGCGAGCGAGCGAGCGAGCGAGCGCTATGGACTCAATCTCTATTGGAACAGTAGCAGTTCTGCTCGGTTGGGTCAAAGATGCATCAGAGTTTTAAGTTCTGGTCTTGGAGGGGGAGAGTTCAGAAGAACATTTTCATTTTCCAAGAATGTACAATTCTTTACCTTGGACACAAATGTCTCCAAACTGAAGTTGGCATGAGAGTCAGTTTATCTATTTTATTTGTTGGTGAGGATGTTTTTCCATAGTCAACTTTGCCACAAGGCCAAAGAATCGGTCTTGAATAGGTTGGTGACAACTGATTTAGATCAGTCTGACTATGATGTTTATTCGTTGAGCAAGCGAGAACAGTAGCTGTTTTCTGCGTTTGCCTATAGGCCGGTGGGACAAAACCATCGATGGAGAGAACAGAAGAAGCTGTTGTATCGTTTACTATGAGTAACAGCATTTATAGATTCCCTGGCATGCATTGTCACCATGAATCAGCTATCTTCGCCTGTTTTTAGTTAGACTCCAGAAAGGATCTTCTGTATGCAAAATATATGATCCACTGGGCTGTGATTCTCCCAACTCTATTTCCTGTAGCAAAGCAAACAACAAGGTTTTTTTGAGATTTCATATTGTGATGCCTGTGGGCTTCTGTAGTCCAGATCAGGGGCCAGCAAACTTGGCTCTCCAGATGTTCTTGGAGTTCAATTCCCCGAAACCCTGATCAACAGGAGTGCTGAGTTGGGCTTCTGGGAATTGAACTCCAAGAATATCTGGAGAGCCAAGTTTGTTGACCCCTGGTCCAGATGATAAACACGTCATAGGAAAATCAATTCTTGTTTTGTGCAGTAACTCAAGGGTAGTGTTTCTGTATTATAAGACAAATGAGAGAGATTTTGCTTAAGTAAAACACATATGATTTTGTTCAATACAGTAATACCTCGGATAACGCTAAGACTTGGTTCCACAAGTCTTGGTGCTATCCAATTTTTAGTATTATCCGATGCATGTTAAAATCCTATGGGGTGCATTGGATAACGTTAAAGCTCCATAGAGATACATTGTAACCGCACAGGCTTTAGCGGTTGTTATACGATCCATCCTATAGGATCTTAACGTTATTCGATACAACTCTCCCCCCCCCCCGATTACTTAACATTATGTGATTTTAGCGTTACCCGAGGTAAACATTATCCAAGGTATTACAGTACTGTACTTGTATTTAGTTCCTATGGAAGCCAACAGGTTACCTGTGGAGAACCTACCGGTAGGATGTGCATCATCCTGTTTAGTAGATAGCCATCCTGTATAGCAGGGGTACCCAACCTAAGGCTCCTGGGCCAGATCTGGCCTGGAGTGCCATTTCATATGCCCCCTCCAAAGGGCATTTGATAAACAAAATGGCTGCCCTTTTTGAAGCTGTTGGGACAAAATGGCCACCCCCTTCATGCAGGCAGGGCAAAATTGCCATCCCGGCCTGCAAAGCTACCTGAGAGAGCATGACTTGGCCCCTGGATTGAAAAGATTAGGAACCCCACTATATAGGATCAATCTGTCCAATATAATTTGATTTTTACAGATTTATTCTTTGTCTTGGAAAGATATGCCTCTAAAGAGTTGGCATAAAAGTCAACTTATTTATTTATTTATTTTGGCTGAAATATCTGCTTCTCCACAGACAACTTTTTTGCAAAGGCATAGATGCCTTGTGTAGATACATAGTCATCCTGCATAGGACTGGCTGGCTTGTTTACCCTCTGTGAATTTATCTACCGCATATACTTGAGTATAATCTGACCCAAATATAAGCCGAGATACCTAATTTTGACCTGAAAACCCAGGAAATTAGATTGACCAGAGTAGAAGTCGTGGGTGGGAAATGCAGCAGCTGCTAGTGTGTTTCAATAGTGAGTTTCAATAATCAAAATACATGAAAATATGGTAAAATTAATTAATTTTTTAGCAGGTCTCAATCCGACATGGTCTTGGACCCCTCATGGTCATTGACCCGGGTATTAGCCGAGTCCCCTTTTGGGGGCTAAAAAACTCAGCTTATACTCGAGGATATATCGTAATCCATTTTTATGTTGTTGAAGTCAGGATCCATCATTACTGCCAGTGACAGAAAAATTCTATGCTTTAGCAGTGTTTTCCACACTGTAAACATCATTTGTATTCCTTGCCTGGAATGAGTCAACTGACTTTTGGGAACGTTCATTTTTTCTTATTTTTATTTGACCTGCCTGTTCCGTACAGCTCCTATGTTGGATCCTGGTCCCAAAGTATTTAAAAAGTCATGAGAAACGACAAAACTGTCTGGCCCTTGCACAACACAAATGTAGGAAGAGGCGATACCCTTATCAGACCACTAAAAATAAATTAATTAGCAAGCTTTCATGGTTAAAATATCATTGCTTTGGGCTATATTACCAATGCCTTGTGTACGGTGCTGAGAAATTATAAATGGATATCCCAAAATGTAAGTGTCATTGTCTGGCAACCACAGTTGACTAATGAGTTGTAATCAGCCTAAGTATTACAGCTGTAGATAATTACTATTTGTTTTTATTGCAATGTACACATTTTGGTCTCTGTTGGGCAGCATTTGAATTGGCAGCTGACCCTATTGTTCAGGCCAGTCCAACCCTACTTAGATAGCACAACTATACAACTCTCCTTTGAATTTGAAGGCAGTTTCCATCATGATATGTTTTTCTATCTGATAGAGGCGTATCAGAAAACAAAACAAAATAAACAAAATTAAATTAAAAAACACTGTAGTAGCACTGAAAAGACTAACTGCTTTGTTTTTATGATCAAGTCCACTTCTTCAGACAAAGAGTGAAACTTACAGGCATGGTTTTTATACACCAAATTCAGGGGGTCAAAGGGAGATGGGTGTGGTCAAGCAAGATGACAGAAAAGCAAGCACAACAATATAGTTTCACACAGCCATTAGCAACAATCCAATGGAGGACGCTTTTGTTGAATTTTAGTCCCAGCCTTACATCATTGACAAGAGATGGGAAACACTGTCTAGTTAGACCCCACGATCCCCGATAGGCCTTGTCGGGGCACCAGGGCTTGAGCGGTCTAACTAGGTAGTCTTGCCCATCTCTTGTCAGTGATGTTACGCCGGGACTAAAACTCACCAAAGCGTCCTCCATTGTATCCCTTGGGCCAGGTGAAAGCGGAGGGCACACCTCATGGTCCACCTAGCCAGTGGGTGAAGTGATATCCAAATGGCTAAAAAACCGGATGCACGTGCATGTGCAAAATGCTTCATTCTGTTTGCTAAAAATGCATCGTATATTCCCTCTTTATGCTTGGAAGTCAGATTCAGTATATGAAATATGTGTGAAGAGTGGATGGGAATATCCTGCATAGTATTCTTGCATTTACCACTTACTCATTACAGTATAGTATTCTACTTAGAAGAAAGTAGATAGGACTCTACAGGTCCTGGAACCCAGTTTATTCCATCTATGTCAGAGGCAAACTGCACCTGTGGAATTGCCTATCCACAGCATACGTATTTCATGGTGGAGGTAGAGTAGGGTCTCTTGGAGATCCATACCTACTGGATTCAGGAGGTAGGCCAAGCCTCCAGAACATCTGTAAAAACGTCTCAACATTTTTAATCTGGGGCCCAGGTCACGCTCCCTCAGACAGCTTCAGGGGCCGGATGGCTAGTTTGCCCTTCCTCCACCACGTGTCACTTCTGGGTGTGGTGGAGGTTGTGGTGAACCACCAGCCCATGGGCTGCACATTGAGAATCCTTGATCTATATGTCTTGCAGCTTGCGGTAGCCCAAGTCTTCTGGAAATCCATGCGGGATGTGCACCAGAAGAAGACCAAGCCTCTTAGAAGGTCCATCCCTGCTTCAGGTGGACCAAACCTCCTGAAGATTGATACCTGCTGCACGGTGGAGGTAGACAAATCTTCTAGGAGATTTGGTTCACACAATATTGAAATGGTCCATTTAGCATAGATATGGCTAGCATCATCTTTTTTGAACATAGCCTGAGCATTACTCTGACTAATTAAACATTGATCAATTAGAACTACACACTCTAATCATTATATTAGGAGGGCCCTTTTTGTTCTTCTAACTGTATCAGGTCTCAACTCGTCTGGTAAAGCATGACAAATGCAAGTTAAAGAGGCCCTTTCACGCTGGTGAGGCTGGTTGTGGAATTCTAGGAACAGTAGACTAAAAGAGTAACTGGAAGGCATGACTAGACACTGGAGTGCATGGAACACTGTGTAACTTCCTACTGAAGCAGTACCTATTTATCTACCTGCAATTTTTTTTTTTACTTTCAAACTGCTAGGTTGGGAGGAGCTGGGACAGAGACGGATGCTCACTCCGCCGTGCAAGCATTCGGGTCTCGAACTCCTGACCTGCTGACGTTCCAGTCAGGTGTAACTAGATGTTGGAGTGCACAGACTGCTGTTACCTTCCGTGCTGAAGTGGTACCTCTTTATCTACTTGCAATTTCTTGCTTTCAAACTGCTAGTCTTAACCACTAAGCCACTGCAGTCCCGGATCTAGTCTAGGCGTGTACAAAGACTACATTTGGTGTCAGTGCCAAACAAATAAACCCACAAAAATTAATGAGAGTAAATTAGCATTGTTGGGAGTCAAATTGGGGTCAAGAGGGGATTGACAGGCTGCATGTGGCTGGAAGACTCCACATGTGTTCCCTAACCTCAAATCTTACAAGCTTGGTTTGCATCCTCACAAATTCAGCCATGAATTAGGACTGACATCTCTGATCTATAATTTATCATCCGTATGACAGGCGGGTGGAGTAACCATCCTCGCTGTGCTAGGAATAGCTCTAAAGCCTGATTTTGGCCAACACAAATGGTAACACATCTTGCTTTAGTTTGCTTTTGAGGGGATTGCCAAAATTTGCTGATTTCTTCGTATATGAGAGGGAAAGAACTTGAGGCTGCAAAAATCTGAACGCAGCAGAGAGCAGAGCTTTACAGATACATCCCTCTCTACCGTGCTGGTGTAGATCTGCGGGGTTGGACTGGAAGATTAGCAGGTCAGCAGTTCTAAACCCAAGTGCTGCACGATGGAGTGCCCCCTTCTTTGTGTGCCCTAGCTCCTGCCCACCTAGCAGTTGGTACCAAAAAATTGCAAGTAGATAAATAGGTACCTCTTTGGTGGGAAAGGTAACAGCATTCTCTGTATTGCTGTCCACTATCATGCAGCTCTTGGGGCTCTTCCACTATAAATGGAAATGAGCACTGCCCTCCTAGAGTCGGAACCTGATATAGGGACTACAGTGGCTTAGTGGTTAAGATGCTGAATTTGATGACAGTAAGGTGGTCCGCAGGTCAGTAGTTCAAGACCCAAGCACTACACTACGGAGTGAGCTCCCATCTCTAATAATAATTTCATGTCAGAAATTTTTCTGGGTTGAAGGATTTTTGCGGGAGACACTCCATTTAGGGAACACCCAAATGAAGATGCTTTCTTGTCCCCAAGAGCTGGGACAGAGGTGGGTGCTCAATCCGTCAGGCAGTACCCGGGTCTTGAACTGCCGACATGTTAGCCTTCCAGCTAACAAGGCGAGCTTCTTAACCACAGAGCCCCAAGCTCCCATCTCTGCCCCAGCTCTTGCCAGCCTAGCAGTTTGAAAGCAAGAATTTGCAAGTAGATAAATAGGACTGTGGTGGCTCAAGTGGTTAAGATACTGAACTCGCTGACTAGAAGGTCGGAGTTCGATTCCTGAGTACTGCATGACAGAGTGAGCTCCCATCTCTGTCCCAGCTCCTGCCAACCTACCAGTTTGAAAGCAAGAAATTGCAAGTAGATAAATAGGGACCACTTTGGTGGGAAGGTATAGAATGTTCTGTGCATCCTGGAGTTGAGGTATGCCTGCCACATGTCCATGGAAATATCTGCAGCGCTGCCTCTTTGCCTGTGAACAGAGATGAGCACTGAACCCTAGAGTTGGATACGACTGGCTTTTGAACAAGGGTGACCTTTACCTCAATAGGTACCACTTCAGTGGGAAGGTAAACAGCTTTCCATGCACTCCGGCGTCTAGTCATACCTGCCACGTGTCCATGAAAATGTCTGCAGACACTTTGGCTATAAATGATGAGTACCAAACCCTAGGGTCAGATACGACTGGCTTTTGAGCAAGGGCGACCTTTACCTAAAGATGGGCATGGCTATTACTTGACAATAAAGCCATCCACAGCTTTGAAAGATGATGGTGAAGAAGGAAAATTCTACCCCGGAGGGCATGAAGTTCTTTGTAAATCTGTTGTCGGCACCTGGGCTGTTTATCTTATTATACACCTGAGGCTTTGAAGGGTTTCATGACCACAGGATTTGTTGGGTGTGATTGCTCAGGAAAATAAGAAAAGAGGGGTTGGTTTGTTTGCAGAGTGAGGCATCGTGAACTTTGCTGCTAACATAAGCCAGACGCCCAAACAGGTTACAGGCTGGCATAATACGGATGCCTTGTGAAGTATGCAGGTTTCTCAGCGGAAAAGGGTTGGAAGGAGGAAAAGTTTAGGAAAACAAAGATCTTGGGTCAAGGAGGAGACAACGACATGCTCTCTTCAGGGGCAGAGCTGAACTGGTTTTCTTTCCTTCCTTCCTCTTTTTGGGTTATGTCTTGCCACCCCCTTGCAGTTCCCAAGGCATAGTCTCCATCTGCCTTGAACTTCTTTGCAGACTCTCGTCTAAATCAAGGGTGGGTCACGAAAACACAGCCTGAATTGGGTTGGGCTTCGCCTGTTCTCTCTCGCTCCCGCCGGATCCTTTTGTCCGGGAGAAAGGAAGGCAAACAACCCGGTCCACCTGGTCCGGATATGGCCGGATGTTGTGGGTTTTTATCTCGAGGGAATTAGGTGGAGTTTTAACACTGGGGAGAGCAATTCGATGCCAAGAGCAGTTCAGCAGTGGAGGAGGCTTCCTTAAGAGATGGCGGGAGGTTCCCTGGGCCATCAGCCTTGTCTGTTTGGAAGAAGGGGTGGTGAAATGAACAAGCCATTTCTGAAGGCTGCTACCTCCATTTATTTAATTCAGGGATTCTCAGTTTGTGGCTTGTGGGCGAGATGCAGCCCATGGTGACATTTCATGTGCCCCTGCACCTCCTCCACTACACCAGAAGTTTCATGGAGTGGAGGAAGGGCAAAATTGTCATCTGGCCCCCAAAACTGTCTGAGGGAACGCGACCCTGCCCTTGGATTTAAAAGGTTGAGAACTCCTGGTTTAAATCCTTCCTTCCAAGAAGACAGCATGCAGGGAGAGATAGCATATGGTTATTTCTTATGCTCTGGCATGACTCTGCAACCGGCAGTCTTATTTACAAGCCAGCAGAAATTGCAAGTAGATAAACAGGTACCGCTTCAGCAGGGAAGGTCACAGCGTTTTGTGCGTCTAGTCACACCTGCTACGTGATCATGGAAATGTCTGCAGACACAGACAGAGCTGGCTCTTTGGCTATAAATGGAGATTAGCCCCCTGGAGTCGGATACGACTGGCTGTTGAGTAAGGGTGACTTTTTATCTTTTCCTAAGGTGTGTGCAAATCAGGGGAAAGTCCCAGAATGGGAAATTAAGAGATTTGCAGTCCAAGACATCCAAAAATCCCATCTCTTGCGGGACTCCATCTAACATTACATCCTCAGAATAACTTCACGAGATAAGCAAAGATCATCCATTGAGTTAGATGGTTGGATCAGGATTTGAATGTGGCTTATTCCAACCTTAATCTGACATTTCTGATTACTCACACCATGCTGACTCTCTCTCTCTCTCTCTCTCTCTGTTGTTTCATATCTCTTCCATATTCCCATTCTTTGATTCCAGTCCTAGATGCAAAACTGGTTGTTACTATGGTTGTAGTACTGTGGTTGTAAACTATGGTTATAGTATCTTCTTACTTGCAGGCAACTGGCCTGTCTCCCAGCATCTGTGCACATAGTTTTATTCTAGGTGCGTTGCTGTGCCATTTATAACAGTCCCACTAATATGGCATAAAATTATGGTGTGAATCAGTCTTTCGCCTACTGGGGTGACCAAGAGTTGTCAACGTTCAACGTAATGAGTCAGCTCCCTGAAATCGCAAGCGTACTTTTAGAAATTGCCAGGGTTTTAACATCTATGTGTGTGTGCGCTTGTGAAGCTTCTTTGATTTCATCATCCTTGCCTCTGAACCTTTGAAGAAGTGTGGTGCCACATTCTCTGATGAAACCGAAGGTTTTAACTAGAATCAGTTGCTTGCTTGAAGGCATCTCATCTGTTGCATTATTTGGAATTGCAAATGGTATTTTCTGCACCCTACAAGGTCTGGCCAGGTTTTCCTGCTATGGTAATAGAGTAGAGCAGTGGTGGCAACCCTTGGCACTCCAGTTGTTCTTGGACTTCAATTACCAGAAGCCCAAGTCAGTATACCTGCTGATCAGGGCTTCTGGGAATTGAAGTCGAAGAACAGCTGGAGCACCAAAGTTCGCCACTGCAGGAGTAGACCATACTGCCATTGACTCAATACCAAGTGTCTGCCGGTGGTTAACTAACCTGACAATCCCAAGGACTAGCGGCCTTGGGTACCGAAGTCCAGAGAGAAGGGTGAAGGTCTTAAACCCCACTTGACTCCATCTTGATGGAGGGCAGCAACTTCATCAATACTGGCTTGGGACTGAGGAGGACTTTGCGTGCCAAAAGGGCTCAAGGCCAGAAAGTGACTCATAAAACTGGATCAGTGGTATGGGTGTCATGCTGCAATGCGGAAGGCAGATGGAAGGCCACTGCATTATAGTCTCGGCTGATTGCCATGAGGATCGAAAATATTCGGGTCCAGATCTTCTATCAAAGCCAAACCTTTCCCCTCATCAGCTAGATCAGGGTTCCCATGGCACCATTTCATGCATCCCTCCATCCTTCCAAGGACATTTGAGAAACAAAATGGCTACCCCTTTGAAGCTGTTGGGACATTATTATTATTATTATTATTATTATTATTATTATTATTATTATTATTATTATTATTATTAATTCCATTTGTATAGCCACCCCCATCGTGAAGGCAGGGCAAAATGGCTGTCCGGCCCTCGAAGCTGGCTGAGAGAGCATGAAGCGGCCCCCTGCTTGAAAAGATTGGATACCCCTGGGCTAGATTCTTGTCATCTTCCGAGAAGGGAAACAGCAACTTTTCTATCTTTGCTTTTTCTCATGGCCCTTCCGTCCATGAGGTCGAATTATTTAAGGAATATGACATGCCTGGATCGGGTCCCAGAGTCTGCGGTCATTTCAGATGCCACTTTCAAAGGTTAAGGTTCTCTGTCAAAGATTTGTTCTCCAACCGAGGCTGGAAGGCAAAAACTCACACGGCCTTCTGCTTGTTTGTCCAGTTATTTGCATTTCTGGAGGAGAGAGAAGCTGGAGAACAAAGAGTTTATACAGACAGCGTTGTTGTTGTGCAAAGAGAACAGCGGCAACTGTGTTTTATTTTTAAAGCACTGAAAGAAGACAGTAGGTGCTACGCAGTTATAATTGAACACCACGAGCTGCCACCTTCCGGTCTTCCTGCTCAAATTCTGCCAGATTTTACTCTTACTTATGGAGTCAGCCTGCTTCACCAGTGTGTTTTTCAGCCTAAGATTGGGGGGGGGGGGGGGACACCTGAGGATTTCCTTCACAGCAGAAGGTTGGGCTTCCTTGGTCTGCAAATAGTGGCTCTCCAGGTGTTTTGGACTTCAATTCCCAGAAGCCTCGATCAACAGTAGTGCTGACTTGGGCTTCTGGGAATTGAAGTCCAAAACACCTGGAGAGCCACTATTTGCAGACCACTGGGCTAGATCAAGGATCTGCAAACATGGCTCTCCAGCTGTTCTTGGACTTCAATTTCCAGAAGCCCAAGTCAGCATGCCTGTTGGTCAGGGATTTTGGAAATTGAAGTTCAAGAACACCTGCAGTGCCAAGGTTGGACATCTCACTTTTTACAAGTTTCTTCAAGGTGAACAGATTTACTGTATCCTGGCTGACTTACTGGTATGGAGTTTATGTAGCTAATATTTATTGGAATTTCTGAGGATATACACCGTACCTCTGCAGAAGTGGATTGCAATTCATTAATTAAGAAATCTGTGACTCTTAAAGATGTCATTTGGTTGTGTCATTTTAGAACAATAGTTCATTAGAAAAGGAGTAGGAACATTAGTCTGTGGATAACTTCAATTAATCATCAGTCTGTGAGTCTACAAGGCAACATTAGTATTGCTAATACAACTGGCAAGTTGTGAAAATCAATGTAGGAGTTCACATCTGTTAATGTGTGAGGAACCCTTGAGTAATACCTCGTTCTTTTGAGTGGCTTTCCAGCATCTGAATGGACTTTTGTCATCTCGTTGCCCTGTGGGAGCATTACACTAAGCTCAAGGCAAGTTCCAGTATAATTTAACTGTATTGCTGAAGCTAAATTTCTAATGTCCGTTCTGTGGAGGATCAATTCACAGATTAGGTCAATCTGCCTATCTTTTCCTGGGCCTGTCAAATCTAGCAGATGTCCGGGGCAACTGGACAGTTAGGCACCCCAGACCTCAGCCTACTGTCCTTGGACGGGTATTCTAGTCTCAGAAAAGTCATTTGTAGACCCATGAGTTCAGAGTGTCTGTTTTGTGGTTGTGAGCAGATGTGATTTTACCCGAGTACTGCACGACAGCTTGAGTGCCCATGTCTGTCCCAGCTCCTGCCAACCTAGCAGATTTAAAGCAAGAAGTGGCAAGTACAGTGGTACCTCGCTTTACAAAATTAATGCATTCCACGGGACGTTTTGTATTACAAAAAATTTGTAAAGCAAATTTCCCATAGGAATGCATTGCATGCAATTTCCCATAGGAATGCATTGAAAACCAAAATTCATAAAGCGAAATGCGGTTTCCCATAGGAATGCATTGAGAACCAGTTAATCCATTCTGGAAAAAAAATCATAAAGCGAGTCATTATGTTCAATGGATTTTCACTCGTAAAGCAAAAATTACATTAAATGAAGAGTTCGTAAAGCGAGGTACCACTGTAGATAAATAAGGGACCACTTCAGTGGGGAAAATCTCTTTTATGTGTAGTGTTTTCATTTTATATATGTACAACAGTTTGATTTTGAAGGTTTTGTATGGATTTATGGAGCTTTTTAATCTGCCCTGAGAGCTTGTGATACAAGGAGGGCTATAAATGTTTTGAATGAACGTGGAGTACCAAGTAACTTGGTGAGACATCTCGAAGCTCCTGAAATAGGCAGGTGAGTGGGTGGACTACCCTCCTTTTCCCAGGAAGGGTGTTCCTACAATTATGAACACAACCCTGAAGTGGCTCCGGATATGTGGCAATAAGAGTTTGCTTGCTTAGTTCATTTCTCGAGCCCTGTGCATTGGATAAATGCACCATTGCGTGTGCTTCTTGCTGTTTGCTTTGGAGTGAGTCCATAATTTGGAGAGAGAGAGAGAGATGCTCTCCATGTACAAGGTCCAAAGTTCAAACCCTCCATGTCTCCAGTTGTAGTAGTAGAAGAAGAATAAAGAAATCTCAGGGCTTAGAAATATCTCAGTTTAGGAACTTGGAGGTGTGTTGCTGGAATAGTATTGGACTCAAATGATTCGTAACACCAGGCAAGGTTCATCTGTTTGCAGTATCAGGTGTTACCGTATCCATTTTTGCCAACTGCTGGCTTGCTTAGCTGCTTCTGAAGAGCAAAGATCCTTGCTTTCCATGAGAGGAAGAACCTTAGTAGATATCCCAGTTGGGTTGCCTGCAGAACACTTGTACAACACAAATGTCTGCTTCAGAAGTATTGGTTGTTATATGAGGAAAGTAATGTCAGAATAAGACAGAGTTAGGTGTTCTTATCAGATCATCTTGATGACATTGGGATTTCAATGTTGGCTGGAAGGTTGGCAAGTCATCCAGGTGTTCCCTGAGCAGAGTTCCTCCAGCAAAAATCCTTTCAACCCAGACATCTCTTTTGTGTGTTTCTGACACGATAAAAAAAATTGGGAGAAATGTTTGTATCGGCAGACTTGCTATATGTGCCTTAATGCAACCCAGTATAATCATACTGGGAGGAAGCTGACAATGATAGGGGCAACAGGTTAGGTCCACACTCTCCTCTCCACACATGAAGGAATGTCAACAGTCTTGCGCTTGATTTGATGTCAACAGTCTTGCATTTGATTTGTAAAGAGAAAAAAGAAGGTTTATAAAGAGAGAAGTAGCTAAGAATGCCAGTTTCGGAGGGGTTTTAGTTTGTGGCTTTATAGGTGTTGTCCAAGATGCTGAAGCTAGTCTGGAGATAGACTTCAGCACCATGGATAGGTCCCATGAAGTGCAAACAAAAACCTGGGATGGACTCACTGTTCCCCTGGAATTGGAGTCATCAGCGGCCACTGCATACATTTCATTCTTTCTGTGCTTAAATAAATAAATTTTTCATACTGTCCAACAGACCAAAAGGTCATTCTGGGTGATGTGTGTATGAACAAACACAACGTCTCATGAAGTCCCCACTCAACAATTCCAAACAATCCCCGTTATTATGTCACATTAAGACAAACTCAGTAAGACTTGGCAATGGCAAGTCAAAGGACAAATCCAAAATCAATTAAAATTAAAACCGAGACTAAGTACAATCAATTGAAATAAGATCAAAGCAATGGGGGGGGCAGAGAGTCAGCAAATTCCCTTCTGAACTGTTCTGCTTTTACTAATGTGTGGAAAATAGTGGGGGGAAGGGGCCTTGGGGGAAGAGTACTCTGTAAATGTGGTGCCACCACCAAGAAGATCCTGTTTTTAGTTCAGCTGTTTCTTGTCTTTCTCAGGGTGGGTAGCCACAGTTGGCACATTTTGTGAGGATCTGGTTGTCTGGACATGTTTGTCAGAAAGACGTTCTCCCAGGTTAAAATTCGTACCATTGAAGCTCAGTGGGTTAACTCACCTGTGTGGGATTGAAAGTTTGAGTCCTTACTGCACCTTCTGGGATATGGGCTGGCCAAGACCACCTGGAATGGGTACTGTTGTTAGGCTGGTGTTTCCTGCCACTTTTATGGCGTTGACCAAGCTGCACAATCCCAGAGTGTCACCAGAAGGGAGCCTCAGAGAAGCCACGTCTGAGTGCTTCATCGCTGGCAAACCCTGGGAGTGTCAACCCAAGTCAAAACTGACATGACAACGCATAACTATTATTATAAAACATGTTCTCAAAGATGGTTTCTTGAGGGAATGCTTCCTGTTTCTAGGTCATGTTGACTCAAGCAAGGGTGTGTTTAAAAGGCCTGCTAAATGCAGTCTTAACACTGTGTTTTGACACGTTCAGTGGATTTGATCCCTGGTGTATCTGAAAAGAGAGAAAAAAGTAAGTGCCAATTTGTGTTTGGGTTTGAAATCAATGGCTAATGAAATGTTGATTAACGTTGCGCTCTTTTGTAAATGAAGAAATTTTCAAATGCGTGGTTTAGCAAGTTTAGTAGAAGACAAGTCCCATATTTGCTGGCATATAAGATGCATCGGAGTATAAGATGCACCCCATTGTTACCAAAATAGCCCACTATAAGCCACTATATACAGTACATTAGTACCCCGGATAATGTTATGACTTGGTTCCACAAGTCTCGTCGTTATCTGGTTTTTAACGTTGTGCGATACATTGATCACACAATGTTAAAAAAAGCCCTGTTTCCCTGGAGGCTGCAGCAAGCCAGAACGTCGGGATTTGAATCCTGACATTTGGCTTGCTGCAACCTCCAGGGAGGTGGGGGAACTTTGGAAACAGCTTGGATCGGGTCTCCCCACCTCCCCGGACCCATTTTTTTTTTTACCAATTTTGGGGTCTCTGACCCCCCCCCCCCCCGCTGGGCCCAGGGAGGTGTGGAGACCCAATCCAAGCTGTTTCTGGGCTTCCCCGACGTCCTCAGCCAGTGGAGCAAGCCAGAATGTCGGGATTCGAACTCTGACATTCTGGCTTGCTGCACTGGCTGAGGACGTCGGGGAAGCCCCGAAACAGCTTGGATCGGGTCTCCACACCTCCCTGGACCCGGCAGGGGGGTCAGAGACCCCAAAATTGATTAAAAAAACGGGAGAACCCCATTCAGCTTTCCAGCCACCCAGCTGCTAAGAAAGACTGTATCGGATAACGTTAAAAATCGTGTTATTCGATACAAGATTTTTCCGAAAATCTTGTAACGTTATGCGGTTTTCACTCTATACGGTACTCGCGTTATCCGGGGTATTACTGTATAAGACATCACATTTTCCCAGTGTATTTTAGGGATGGAGTGGGTCTTATACACTAGCAAATATGGTACATAGCTCTTCGAAAGTTGCTTTTAAAGGATAGTTATATACAAATAAGAGTTCCAACACCCCCTGAAATTAATCTGTGATTTACATATATATATAAAACAATAATTCTTTCTCCTTATGTAATGCTACCTACAATAGTTACTTTAAGAAAAGATTCTGAAATGCTACAAGCTACTGGCTAGTGATACAGAATACATTTATTTAATAAACACTGCAGATTCTTGTAGATATAAAAGCAAGTAAGAGCTACAGTTCCACCACACAAGATTATTCATTCATTCATTCATTCATTCATTCATTCATTCAGATTTATATTGCCACCCACTCACCGAGGCTTTTACCATCTTAAATTATAGCTCTAGTGCAGGGGTTCTCTACCTACGGCCCTGGGCCGGATGCGGCCCACAGCACCATTTCATGTGGGCCTCCGCCACACCGGGAAGTGCCATGCAAAATGGCCCCCTGGCCCCCGAAGTGGCTGAAGGAACGTGACCCAGTCCTCGGTTTGAAAAGGTTGAGAACTCCTTGCTCTAGTGTATCTTAGTTGCATCTTAGTTCTCGCATAGTTACAAATAACTATTTCTAACAAACTACTCTTAATCTCTCCACATGCAGCCCTGGAACTAAGATTTTTCCCCCTTTCTTTTTTTAGGATACGATGATGCCTCAGAGACAAACTTGATATCTCACAGTATTCACTCCTCAAAACACGTACAAGATAATCGCCCGAAACCCATTCGCAGGAAAAGAAGCATTGGTAAGGAATGGGATAATGAAATGTATTTATTTTTAAAATGCCATGAGGCGGGGGTGAAAGGTGGAAAGGCTTGGTGACGGGCCCTGAAAAATATGAGTCATTATTGGAAAAGAAAGCAGAAAAAGAAGAATGAGCGTGCAAACGGAAAGACATTAGGAGTGGGGAGCAGAGAAGAATAGAAGCCCTCACAATTTTTGAGTTCCTGACCATTTCCATAAGTCATTCACAAGGCAGTGGAAAATTCTTTCCATTCATTTGTTTCATGCTACAGCATGTTCACAGTGGAACATGAATTAAGGTATCTTAGCGCTGTATCAGGTCAACGCTGAGTCTCAAATGCGTGTACAAAATCCACTGTTGTGTATTCCTCAGAGAAGAATGGGCATGCTCTCAGAGTTAATTTAACTGTGAAGGACTCAATTGTGATCCCACAGTGAAGCCAAATGGAGATATTTTGTTGTATGAGGGAAGGGTTCACAGAGCATCCCCCCATTAACGGATATACAGGAGGAGTCAGTCTGGGACTTGAATTTACAAAGATGAGCACTGAGCCCTAGAGTCAGATACGACTGGCTTTTGAGCAAGGGAAACCTTTACCTGGTAGTAGTATGTTATTCTTTTGCTACTTCTGAGGACAGGTCTGGTGGGCCCTTCTGTGATGTGAAGATCCTTTTGCCCAACCCCACCCCAACCAGAGTTGCCAGCTCTTGATTTAGAGCAGGGGTGGCCAGATCCGTAGGCCAGACCTGGCCAGCGGCACCATTTCATGCGGCCCACGCCACTGCCTCACCAGAAGCGGAAATGGATGCGTTTATGACAGCCATAAAACATCTCTGTGCAAATGCGCCCACACCTGCCGTTAACATGTTTTTGACACATTTTATGGCAGTATTTTATGGCAAGGAGGATCGCAGTGTAAAAAGGTAGGGAACTCCTGGTTTAGAGCCTTCAGGACAGGCCATGTGAAATGAGAAGAGCAGCAAGGGATGGAACCAAGCCATATGCAGAAAAATTAATGGAAGTTTAGCCTTGAGAAGAGGAGACGGAGAGGAGCAACAATGATTGCACTCTTCAAATACCTGAAAGATAATCACAAAGAGGAAGGGTAGGGTCTGTTCTCCACCATCCCAGAGTGCAGGACACATAATAATGGACTGAAACTACAGGAAGACAGATATAGGCTGAATATCAGGAGAAACCTCTTAATGGTTAGAGCAGTACGACAGTGGAACCAACTGCCTCGAGAAGGAGCGAGCACTCCAACGCTGGAAGCATTCAAGAGAGAATTGGACAACCATCTGTCATATCTGATTTGATTCATGTTCTTGCTTTGAGCAGGGGTTGAATCTGATGGTCTGAAAGGCTCCTTCCAACTCAGTGATTCTATCACACAACTTTGATTCCAAATTGGTGAAGAATGGGCGGGTTGACCCAGCCCCACAAGTATCAGGAACGGATAAGGGCCACTGTGTCCCAGCATATATGATTGGTGGCTTATTTTGCCTAAAGAAAGCTAGCAGCTCAGAATATCTAGTCACATGGTTCAGGGGGGCAGTCACTGCGGATCCGGCTCATGAGTCATAGTTTGGGCACCGCTGCCTTAGAGTCATGGAATCACAGAGTTGGAAGAGGGCTTGTAGGGCATCAAGTCTAACCTCCCCTGCTTCTTCAGGAATCCGAATCGAAGCAAATCTGACAGATGGTGGTCCAGTTCTCTCTTGGATGTTTCCAGCGCTGGAGCGCTCAACCACCTTACTTCATTCGAAAGAAACTACAGGACACGTCATGGGACTCTAAAGTTCGACGTAGCTGTAATTGCACATGTAAAACAAACAAAGAAATGCCAGATCAAGATCCTGACAGTAGTTCATGAGAGCTGGGGAAATCCAGCAACGTCTGGGGGAATCTCAGCTCCCCACCCCTGCTCTGCAGAATCTCATCTTCTCTTTTGCTTTCTCTTCCTAATGCATAATTATTATTTAAATATAAACCTGGTTGCATGCATTCGACATGACACAATGTAGGGATGGCCAAGAATTTGGACGTCCCACTGGTGGGCTTTTTCTGTAATAGACCACCAACAATCTGACGACGTCATAAGGCCCATTACTTATTTCTCCTCCACTTTTGGGTACTTGATTCTGGCCAGCATATTGATGACACAAAGATGGGCATGGCGCATTTGAAGGTTACCTTGCTGCGTTCATTAGGAAATGTCACTTTTGCTTTCTAGGACTGAGTCCCAGAGCGGAACAAAAAGGACTTAGGCATGTCTACAAAATGAAATTAAAAATATATATATATTTTAAAATCCCACTCTGATTATCACCCCACTGGCTCGCAACCAAGTTGTCATCCAGTTACTTCCCTATAGAGAAGTAGTACAGGATTATTATTATTATTTTTTTGAAAGGCTTCCTCTGTGAGCAGAATTAGAGCCAGGAGACCACAGATGAATGTCTAAACATATATAATGGCTGCCATCCAGCACATTTAACTTGAGAGAATCAGCTTTTGGCATGCAGCTTGTGAAACTGCAGAGTATTCTTGTTGCTGGTGAAGAACGCATTCCAACATGTTTTCAAATATGACAACCATCTCTACATCTATAGGTAACGGTAAAGGTTTCCCTTGCTCGAAAGCCAGTCATATCCGACTCTAGGGTTCAGTGCTCATCTCTGTTTCAAAGCCGAAGAGCCAGCGCTGTCTGCTTCTGCAGGTATATCCGTGGTCATGTGGCAAGCATGATTGCTGGTACCTATTTATCTACTTGCAATTTCTTGCTTTTGAACTGCTAGGTTGGCAGGAGCTGAGACAGAGACGGGAGCTCATTCCGTCCTGCAGTACTTGGGTATCGCACTGCTGACCTCCCGCCTTCCAGTCAGCATCTTAGCTACTCAAACCACTGAAGTCCTACTTCTATACCTCTTGATATTTATTTATTTATTTATTAACCAAGCAAACGCTAAGGAGGTTGTCTTTTTTGGCTACAATTGCCAGAATCCCACAGTTGTGGACCTGGGAAAAAATGTTTTCCTGAAGTTCCAAAATATCATCTATATTAGGGATTTTCAACCTCCAGCCCATGGCACCATTTCATGTGGACCCCACCACCTACCCCACACCTAGGAGTGCCATGTGGTGGAGGAAAGGCAAAATGGCTGTCTGAGGGAGTGTGACCCAATGGCCCCCGGCTTAAAAAGGTTGAGAACTCCTGATCTATATCCTGATTTGTGTGTTAACTTAGGAACTCAGCTAACTTAGTAGCATCGTTAACTTAGTAGCACAGCTGCAGTGGCTCAAGTGGTTAAGACACTGACTGGGAGGTGGAAGGTCAGCAGTTCAAAACCTGAGTACTGCACAATAGAATGAGCTCCCATCTCTGTCCCAGCTCCTGCCAACCTAGCAGTTTGAAAGCAAGAAGTTGTAAGTAGATAAGTAGGGACCACTTTGGTGGGAAGATAAACAATGTTCTGTGCACTTCGGTGTCTAGTCATGCCTGCCACATGTCCATGGAAATGTCTGCAGACACAGACAGCGCTGGCTCTTTGGCTATAAACAAAGAGGAGCACTGAACATTAGAGTCGGATACGACTGGCTTTCGAGCAAAGGATTACCTTAGTACAGGGATCTGCAAACTTGGCTCTCCAGGTGTTCTTGGACTTCAATTACCAGATGCCCAAGTCAGTATGCCTGCTGATCAGGACTTCTGGGAATTGAAGTCCAAGAACATCTGGAGAGCCAAGTTTGCTGATCCCTGCCTTAGTAGCACAGGGGAGGCTTAAAAGAGGCTGGTCATGGTTAGGAGCCACATGGCACACACTCAATCTCTTCTGCCTTGCTTTCTTTCCAGAAGAGGCCGTTCCTGCGGTCTGCAAGACGCGCACAGTCATCTACGAGATACCTCGGAGTCAGATCGACCCGACGTCTGCAAACTTCCTGATATGGCCGCCGTGCGTGGAGGTGAAACGATGCACCGGCTGTTGCAACACTAGCAGCGTGAAGTGCCAGCCATCGCGGATACACCACAGAAGCGTCAAGGTCGGTGGTATTGGCAGAGCCCGGACTAACTGGGTTTGAAGCCCCAGGACTGTGTAGTTGATTCATCTAGGACAATGTCCACTCTTGCCCTCCTTCAGGCTTCTTATTTTTTAAAAGTCGCTGGAAGAGCCGTGGCTTTCCAAGCTCCCTCTGCTATAATGCAAAGTATTGTGAAGGTGATTTTATCCTGAAGGGCCACTGAGAGCTATTAACTTCACAAAAGATTGGCTCCTTATTTGTTGATAGAGACAGATCTTACTGCCTGTCTGTTTGGACCAGGAGTTCTCAACCTTTTAAAGCCAGGGGCCGGGTCACTCTCCCTCAGACAGCTTCAGGCGCCCGACGGTCATTTTGCCTACTTCCTGGTGTGGTGGAGGGGGCACATGAAATGATGCTGTGGGTTGAGAATCCCTGGTTTGGACTTTCCTTAGAACATGTGTGGTTGCAAAGAAAGGAGGCTGATGAGCATGTGGACTTTCAAACTTATCCGCATTTTCAATTTTACTACCGTGTGAGAAGAACAAGAAAATGGTGGAAGGAAGTTGATCTAAAGGTCAGGGTGGCCAGGATTGTGTTAGTCTGACTCTAGGATGTGGCACTCATCTGTTTACAGTCTGTGTCTGCAGACGTTTTAGTGGCCATGTGGCAGGCATGACTAGATACCAGAGTGCACAGAATGCTGTTACCATTCCTGCTGAACTGTTACCTATTTGTCTACTTGCAATTTCTTGCTTTCGAACCGCTTGGTCGGCAGGAACTGGGACAGAGATGGGAGCTCACTCCATCACTTGGGTTTTGCACCGCTGACCTGCCGGCCTTCCAATCATCAAGACCAGCATCTTCACTAAGCCACTGCACTCCCTAAAGCGGTGGTGGCGAACCTATGGCATGCGTGCCAGAGGTGGCACTCAGAGCCCTCTCTCTGGGCACACGCGCCGTCACCCCAGCACAGAGTTTGCCCCACCCCTCTGCCCCACAGTCCAATGGGAGTGCTTCCTCCCTCCCCAGAACAGAGTTTGTCCTGCCCCTCTGCCCCACAGTCCAATGGGAGTGCTTCCTCCCTCCCCAGAACAGAGTTTGCCCCGCCCCTCTGCTCAGCAGCCAATGGGAACACTTCCTCCTTCTCCCCAGCACAGAGTTTGGGTTGCAGTTTGGGCACTCGTTCTCTAAAAGGTTCATCATCACTGCCCTAGAGAACTACAGTTTTCCTCTGAACCTCTTGAACCAAAAGAAAGAAGGGTTGTTTGCAAGTTGTAGAAAAACCAGCCCTGTTGGTGATTTTTAACAGGATACATAAAGAATGAAGCCATGTGGATTAAGGGAAGATCTTTAACATATTGTTTTATACCACTTGGGGGGTCATTTGCAACCCAAAACACGTAGGAGGAAAGGGCACAAATGAGGAAACAGACTTGATTATGCCTTTCCCACAAACTCCTACGGCCCGGCTCTTGATTTTCAGAACGATAGGATGACTCGGGGGACATTTCAAATGTAAAAATAATAATAATCATGTTCTCTTAATTAAATATTATGTAGAGAAAATTGGGCTTTTATTTGTCGAACACTGTGCTTTTGATCTTGGGTGGGGCCCGGGGGTGGGAAATGTGTTTTCCTCTCGGCTCTTCCCCTGGGATTAGAGATTTCATAGGGCTTCGTGCCACATTTACTCGTCAAGTCAATTCTGATTTTTCTTCCCACTGCTCGCCGCAATTTATATAACAAATATTTTACAAAATGAAGAGTTTATTCCTCGTCTCGGGCTCCGTCGTGGCTTTGCCCGTGGCTCTAAGCAAATTGGCAGGGCTGCTTCAGCAGTTAAATTCAGCAACGCATCCATGAGGACATTTAAATCAGGATTGCTGTGGCTTGTTCACACAACTGAAAGTCGGAGGGTGTTAGGTCAGGATGATTGTTCTAAGTAAAGGGTTGGTAAGTGAAGGATTTTGTGACATGGGGTCCAACCTCCGCACAATGCAGGAATCCGAATCAAAGCAGATCTCAATTCTCTCTTGAATGCTTGAATGTTGGAGGACTCACCACCTCCCTGGGCAATTGGTTCCATTGTCGTACTACTCTATCCATTATGAAGTTTTCCCTCATATTCAACCTATCTCTGGCTTCCTGTAGTTATGAGCCCGTTATTACATGTCCTGCACACTGGGACGATGGAGAACAGATCCTTCCCTTCCTCCACATCAGGGGTGTCCAAACTTTTTGGGCCATGGGCTAATCATGTGGTTCAGCGGGCCAGTCACATGGTTCCTCCCACTGGAAGCGGAAGTAAAACGCACATTGCAATCTGTTTTGCAACAGGAAGAGATAGATTTTAAGCTGCCATTTTCTCTCCTTAAACCAGGGGTGCCCAAACTACTGCCTGTGGGCTGGATGCGGCCCCCCAGTGCCAATTCATCTGGCCCACGCTGCCCTCACTGCTCCCAGAAGCAAAATGCCCGTACAGGCCTTGTCACTCCACTTCTGGGAGTGACAAGGGCAGCCCGAGCCAGATAAATTGGTGTCAGGGGCCGGATCTAGCTTGCGGGCCGTAGTTTGGGACTATCTCTCAGGTATTTGAAGAGTGTTATCATCATATCCACTCTCTGTATCCTTTTCTCAAGGGTAAACATTCCCAGCTCCTTCAGTCTTTCTCCCAGGGTTTGATTTCCAGTCCTCTGATCATTCCTGTTGCCCTTCTCTGTACCTGCTCTGGTTTACATCTTTCTTGGAAGTGCAGTGCCCAGAATTGGACACTGGACTCCAGATGTGGCCTAACTAGCACTGAATAGAGTACTATCAGTACCTAATTTGCCACTCTCTACCCCCCCCTTCCCATGTTCCTTGTTAGCTTAACTGCATTCTTTGCGGAAGCTGGGAAGAAAATGGATTTCCCCAGCAACGGTATGTCATGTTAGACTATTTCCTTATCTGTATCAAATGATGGGGAGGGACTGTGGTGGTTTAGTGGTTAAGATGCTGAGCTTGATGACTGGAAGGTTGGCAGATCGACAGTTCTAGACCTGAGTGCTGCATGGTGGAGTGATCTCCCGTCTCTGTCCCGGCTCCTGCCAACCTAGCAGTTCGAAAGCAAGACATTGCAAGTAGATAAAGAGGTACCACTTTGGTGGGAAGGTAAATAGCTTTACGTACACTCCGGTGTATAATCATGCTTGAAACATGTCCATAGAAACATCTGCGGTTGCAAACAGTGCTGGATCTTTGGCTATAAAGAAAGAAGATCGCTGAAGCATAAAGTCAGATATGACTGACTAGGGTTACCTTTACCTTATCTAAGGATGCCTTGATATTGATTGGGCAGTTAAGAGCCATTAGAATTACAAAAAGATCCACTCCTCCTTGCTGGATATGGACTGATCTGAGAAACAGGGGAGTTTGATAGTGAGGATTGTCATCAGTCCCAGCATTTCCCCTGTCACGGTTGTCCAAATGGATTTATATGAGTTCAAGAGGAGTGTGACTAAAGATGATGCGTTATCCATTCGAACATGCCCCGTCTACATTGTATGATCTCCTGGAAGATCATTGCTGACCATAGGTGAACAGGTGAGAGAGATTCTAAATGTCACATTTCCCAGGATAGAAGGCAGTAAGATCTTTCATCCCAAAATGCTGAAGCACCTCAATTCTCTAAATTGAAAACAAAGTGTTCAAAAATAAGGTGAGAACCCAGAAGTATAACTTCACTAAGAGATAGCAATGCTACACAAAACCTTCTGCAGTCCCCAATAATACTTTCAAATCAGCCACTTCTCCTACCCTCCCCTTAGCAATAAGCTTGGCAAACATGGATTTTAGCAGCAAAAGATGACTGAAAGTCTAATTAAATGGCAGGCTCAAGAGTGAACTGAAAGCCCTTAGCAAACACACAGCAGCATTAGCACAGAACAAGAGTGCAGCCTTGCTAAACTTCGCTTAACCTTAATAATTGTTTTCTTCAAATTTCTCTTGATTTGGATGGCTTATCGGGCTGGCTGAAGTAACTCAGTTGCCAACCTAGCAGTTTGAAAGCAAGAAATTGCAAGGAGATCAATAGGTACCACCTCGGTGGGATGGTGAATAGTGTTCCGTGCACTCCAGTGTCTAGGCCACATGACCATGGAAACGTCTGCAAAAGCAGACATCACTGGCTCTTTGGCTATAAAGAGAGATGAGCACTGAACCTTAGAGATGGATACGACTGGCTTTCTGGGCTTTTGAGCAAGGGCGACTTATACCTTTTTACCCTTGTTTCATTAAAAAAAACTTCCAGGTTTTTTTTTACAAAACCAGAAATGGACTTTGTGCTGCTCCTTGCTTTGTTTTGGGCAACTAAAATCCTGTGTTGGATCCCTAGACCTTTGATTCTTGTACTTTCCTGAGTGAAGAGCAATAAAGGATCCAACTGTTTACTCTTTAGACCAAACTACGGCCCATGGCTAGGGTCCAGTCCCAACACCAAATCACCCACCCCACACTTCCCTTGTCACTCCCGAAAGTGGAAGTAAAATGCACATGTAAGGGCACACTTTCCGCTTCCGGGAGTGACGAGCATGCTGTGGGCCAGAGGAATTGATGTTGGGGCCAGATCTGGCCCACAGGCCATAGTCTTGGCACCACTGGTTTAAGCAGAGAAAATGGCAGCCTAAAATCTGTCTCATCCTGTTGCAAAGCATATCTGTTGTGAAACATTGAAAGGCGGGAACCGCTTGACCAGCCCACTGCACCATGTGACGAGCCCGCTGACCCACATGACATGCCTGCTGAACCACGTGACTGGCCTGTGGCCTGAAAAGTTTGGGCACCCCTGCTTTAGACAGTCAAGAGTTAAACGAACACGCAATGTTGACTCCTCAGTATAAGGCTGAGTTTAACCCGAAAAGCTCTCTTTGCTTCACAAAAATTGACTGCGCATTTTTTTGAAGCTGTGTCAACACCGCACCTCAGAAAAGGAAAAAATGAAAGCCCATCTTCTGATGTTGGATACTTATCCTAAAACCCAACAAAGGACATCAGTTTATTGCAGGCCACACTCGCTCTCGAAAAATGTGGAGCTCCAGAGGTCTTGAGAAAAATCCTCCCTGTTAGAAATGTTAATTAAAAATGACAAGTCAAATCAAAGCCCATTTGGGGAAGGGGGTTTTAACAGAGAAAGAGCTTTTTGACCTCACAGTCATACACAGAGGATCCATATTTAGTTCCTCCTGCCTCCAAGATTGCATACGCTTTTCCGGCTTTGATATAATTAATTGTTTTACAAGCTCTTTGGAATTCCTGTGTCGGGAGATGAATGGCTCGTGTGTTCAATAATCTGAGAGGATCTTCTTGGAGGGTCACCCAGAAGGTGGTGAGAGTAGAGGGTGGGATATATTGTCGTTCTTCCCACAAGAGAGCTGAGAGCGCCCCTTGTTCTCGTTGCCATGATGTCAAGCTGATGTAAAAATCCCCTTTTGGATCCCCAATGAAAAGGCCTCCGTTGCTTGTCCTTATTTTATTGCCAAGGAGGTGAGGTCATAGCACAGTCTTCAATAGGCCCTCTTGGACTGGAAAGACGTTCCATTACTAGAGGAGTGGTTGTATGGGGTGAAAGAGTGAGAAGCCAAGAAAGAATGGAGAGGATATTTTCACACTGGGCTTCCGACAAAATTGTAGTGATGGTCATTGAAATTGGAATACTTGTTCTTCATCTATCTGGCCCATATTATACTGCACAGCAACAATTTTGCTACTGGGAATAACACATGCGATTTACATGATATTGAGTGTGCTGATTCCAAATCTAAACTCAGGATTTGCCTATCATCTACAGATCTCAAGGCGTGCTATAGCTGTTCAAATGGTTGATAGTTGGGTAATGTATTTTTACATTGGAACATTATAACAGCTGCAGCTACTGCTATGCCTGCTGCTGCCTCGGGTGAAGCATGTCCCCGGGTGGCATGCATGTTCCAGCAGAGGCTGGGCAAGTCAGTGAGCTGACGTCAGAAATAGATATATAAGGCGAGATGGACCAAGGGCTTGTCTCTAGTGTGAGATCATCTTATTGGATAGTACAGCTAGGCCCTAGTGAATCTGTTTTGAGTTAAAGATGAATAGGTCCAGCTGTGTTAAATCAGACAATTTTTACTACATTTGGGGCAAATATAACCTGCGTGATCAAAGCAAGAACTTAACCAAGAGGACGAGATTTGCTAACTTAAGAACCTGATGTCCTAAGCAGAATCGGAGTTCAGATTTAGATTCAGCACACTTGATTTAGTATAGGACACATGGATTAGACCAAGTAGCAGACAATATTTATTTATTTTTGTGGTGTAGTGTTATCAACTCCAATCAGCCTCAGCTCCCCAGAATTCTGGTTGATTCTTCCTACCAAGAGAATCCAGCCAACCGTATCTGGCTTAACTTCTGAAATCAGAACCAAATGTGTCCATAGGGATACCAGACCAGTCGAACAGTACTCTTTAAAAGTGGGGTTGTATTTTTCTTTTTTCTTTGAGTGCTGTATCTGATTCTAAATTTTGGCTTTTATCATGGTGATCAGCCATGAAGATTGTCTTGGGAACAATATAGTGCAGTGGTTTTTTATTTGCCTTCTGCATCGCAGTGTGACATCTGTACCACTGACCCAGTTCCGCGAGTCAGTTTCTGGTCCTGAGCCCTTTTGGCACATAAATCCTCATCGGCCCCAGGCCAGTACTGATGAAGCTGCTGCCCTCCATCAAGATGGATTCAAGTGGGATTTAATCCACTTGGGGACCATCGCCCTTCCCTGTGGACTTCACCACTCAAGGCCGTTAGTCCTCAGGGTTGTCAGGTTAGTTAACCACCGCCTGACGATTGGTGTTGAATTGTTGGTGGCAGGGTCTACCTTAGTAGGATAACCTGCCCAGACTGGAGAGGTTGTATAGGAAGACAATATTTGTCCCAGATTGTACAACATGCACCATAGAGTACAGGGTCCGGATGTAGAGACAGGTCATAAAGTTAGAGATGGGCAAAAGATCATCAGCTGGGTGGCGGATGGAAGTAGGCTGAAATGTCAGTGGTCTCGTAAAAGTTTTAGAGGTTTTGTTCATGGTTGACTTCACTTTGATTCTTCACTTGTGAACTTCCCCTGTGGGTTTGCCTGCTTTCTGAACATTGCTACCATGCCAGCCTGAACTCATGTCTCGTAGCATTTGATTCTTGTTGTTTTGAAACTTTCTTGATTGCCTTCCACTTTCAGGGTTGAAATTATGCTCTAGTGCACATGGCTAGCTTTTCTTCAGTTTGGATCCACCGTCCTATTTCAGGGCTGCCCATACTTTTCAGGGCAGTGTGGGCCGGATGAATTGGCATTGGTGCCAGATGTGGCCCATGGGCTGTAGTTTGGGGGGCCCTGCTCTATTTGCTTGCAGTGTGTTTCTTCCAGAATCAAGGGCCTTTACAGGTCAAAGCTATACCAATCTCAACTACAGTCAAACCTCGCATAACGAGTGTTTCGCTTAGCGAAAAACTCGCATAACGAGCAAGTTTTTTGCTAAGCGGTCTGACTCGTATAACGAAAATTTTTGTTATGCGAGTCGGACTTTGCCTATGGAAAAACTCGCATAACGAGCGTTTCTATGGGAAAAACTCGCATAGCGATTTTTTTCGCTATGCGAGTTTTCCCCCTTGAAATGCTCGTTATGCGAGTTCTTCCATAGGAATTTTGTTTGTTTCACATAGCGAGCAACCTCGCATAGCGAGCAACCTTGGATAATGAATTAAATTTATTATGTGAGGTACCTGTCACCCTTAATTGCCCTAAGTAGCATTGTATAATTATTAAGCTCACAATTGTATCTCCATCTTGCTTCACCCCATCTGTCTGTTACTGAAATAATATATAAAGTTTTTTAAAATCAATCCAGGAAACGCAATGGCAGAAATCCTGTTGCTTAGTGTAGTAAGACCCACTAGAGTAGGCCCATTGAATCAGTGGAGATCTAGTAAATCAGTTCCTCCTTAAAGTCCCATTTATTCCAATAGGCCTATTCTTCTTAAGTGAGGGTCTCAGAAAAGCTGTATTTGTTAAATTTAGAGATTTTAAAAGGTTTTACATTTGTTTTTAAAGTTAATTTTAATATGGATCTATGTTTAATGCTTTTAAATATAGTTTAAATTGTTGTGAGTCACCTCACATCCCCTTTAGGGAGGCAGGTGGAATATCACCCTGTGTATCTGTCTATCTATTTATCTGTCATCTGTCTGAATGAATGAATGAATGAATGAATGAATGAATGAATGAATGAATGAATGAGATTTGCTATGCTAAGCAACAGGATTTCAGCCAAAAAGTTAAAGAAGCTCACGTTTGTTCTGTGAGCTGCCAGAGATATCAATCCCAATTTTAAAATTGTGTCAGAGGCACACAAAAACTGCTTTCTGGGTTGAAAAGATATTTTTTTAAGGACTTCCACTCCGGGAACGCCTGGATAAGGTTCCTTTCATGTCCCCAATATCTTTTTTCCCAGTGAAGTGATCCCTAGTTATCTACTTGCAATTTCTTTTTTTCAAACTGCTAGGTTGGCAGGAGCTGGGACAGAGACGGGCGCTCATTCTGTCATGGAGTACTTGAACTGCTGACTTGTTGGCCTTCCAGCTAACAAGGTGAGCTTCTTTACCACTGAGCCACCGCAGTCCCTATCAATCCCATGATCCACTGATTGATGTATGAAAGGTTTTCCCCCTTAAAGTGCAGTATTACTTATTCATTACTGCTGAACTGTGTTGTGAAGTGTACCCAGATCCACATTTCCCCCAAGTGTTTCCACTACCAACTCCATCATCCACAGCATTGCTGAGTTGACAGCAAAGTTGAAAGCTAATGCATCTGTTGGACATCAGAAACTGGGAATGCTGCATTAACAGGTCTTAGCAAGTGGCTATTAGTGACTGAATAAATGGAGACCATCCAGATACCCAAGTGCCTTTTAGTAATTTGAACACTACTTATCTCTGCTATCGCCTGGATCTTTCGCCTTTGTCATGTCATTCAGATGCTGTCCTTTGCTCTGCGTTTCCGTAGGATGGATGAACGTTGCAAATCCACTTGGCTTTCAAGAAGCTCTATCAATTAATTCCTTTCTCCTGAAAGCCTAATCCAGCGATGGCTTCTTGAACCACTTTACACAAACATCCTTCTGTCTCTCAGCTGGTGCTTTATATGTTTTGTTGTTTTAGTCTTGCCTATTCGAAACCCAACAGAATGGCAGACTCGGCCCTCCATCCTGACCTTTCCAACCCTTCTGGAATGGCTCAGTTCCACCAGCTTCATTCCACTGTCCTGTTGTTAACTCCATTTGAAAACCCATGGCGAATAAAAGGCCTTTTGAGGAAATTGACTCTGTCTCAAAAAGACATTTCATCTTATTGGGAGATCCCACCCACCCCGGTATCTCTTTGTGTTATTTGAAAAGTGGATTTTGAATGTTTCCCTTACATTGGCTATGGATGTAAATTCACACTCATTACATCCTCACATGGAAGGGCAAAAATTAGCAAAATTCTCATCATCATTATTATTATTATTTATTACATTTGTTACCCTGCCCCAATCGGGAGAACCCGACTCTGAGCGGCTTACAACAAAACAGGAAATAAAACATAGAACAATCCATCTCAAAATAAAATCCACAATAAGTTAAAAATCATCAAAGTTAAAAACAATACAAAATCAACACACGCCTCCCACAATCAGATCCAGGGTTAACAATCCATTAGATAAGCCACTTAATATGGGAACCCACGTTCCCGGGTCCCCAAACTTGTCCTGCCAGCCAGGTTTTCAAGCCCTTCCGGAAGGGCAGGAGCTCTGTCTGAAGGCGCAGCTCGATGGGCAGGAGGTTTATTTATTTGTTTATTTATTTATTCGTATTTGCTACCCCGCTCCAATCGGGCAAGCCCAACTCTGAGCGGCAATTACAGACTAAAATATCGATATCGGGGTCGGGGCGGACACGGAGAAGGCCCTCCTCCTGGTGCAGGCGAGGTGCGCCTCCCTCGCCGAAGGAATAACAAGGGAGCCTCTCCGGTCCGCCCTGGTGGGACGGACAGATATTCTTGGGGTGACGCGGTCTCTTAGGTATCCTGGCCCACTACCATATAGGGCTTTAAAGGTAATAACCAGCACCTTGAATTGCACCCGGAGACATACTGGCAACCAATGCAGCTCCCGAAGCAGCGGCGAAGCACGAGCATAACGCCCACACCCCACCACTACCCGGGCCGCCACATTTTGGACCAGCTGAAGTCTCCGGATGGTCATCAGGGGCAGCCCCATGTAGAGCGCATTACAGTAATCAAGTCTGGAGGTGACCAACGCATGTGTGACCATAAGCAGAGCGTCCCGGTCTAGGAGTGGGCGTAACTGGCGTATTACACGAAGTTGTGCAAAAGCCCTCCTGGCCACGGCTGCCACCTGCTCTTCGAACAGTAGCCGTGAGTCCAGGAGGACCCCCAGATTACGCACCGGGTCTGTTTGGGGCAGGACTGCCCCATCCAGAACCAAAGGTGGCAACTCCTGTGTTAACACAGGACCCCTTACCCACAGCCACTCAGTCTTGCCGGGATTCAGCTGTAGCCCGTTGTCCCCCATCCAGACCTTAACAGCCTCCAGACACCTGGAAAGGACTTCATCTTCTTTTTTGTGTCCTGGTCAAGCTTTGGATTGCCAAAATGAATTCATGGACTACTGAATTCACGGACTACTGAATTCACGGACTACTGAATTCACGGACTACTGAATTCATGGACTAATGAATTAACAAACTACTGAATTCATGGACTAATGAATTCGTGGACTAATGAATTCGTGGACTAATGAATTCGTGGACTAATGAATTCACGGACTACTGAATTCATGGACTACTTTCTTGGCTTTGTTGTTGGCCAAAATTAAGTCTTCATTGCTGCACATTTCCGGTAGTAGTCAGCAGACCAGTAGATGCGCTGGGTTCTTTATCTTTCCACATTCACAGAGCATGCTGTTATCTGCCAACAGCCCCCACTTGAGCATGTTGCTCTTACATTTAGGCACTCTACCCTCAGCCTAAGGGACTGCCATGACTCAAGTAATTAAGATGCTGAAGTTGCTGACTGGAAGGTTGGAGTTCAATTTCTGGGCACTGCTTGATGGAGTTTGCTCCCGTCTCTGTCCCAGCTCCTGCCAACCTAGCAGTTTGAAAGCAAGAAATTGTGAGTAGATAATCAGGGGCCACTTTGGTGGGAAGGGAAAAGGAGTTCTGTGTACTCTGGTGTTGAGGCATGCCTGGCACATGTCCACGGAAATGGCTTTAGATGCAGACAGCCCTGGCTCTTTGGCTATAAACAGAGATGAGCACTGAACCCTAGAGTTGGATACGACTGGCTTTCAAGCAAGGGTGACCTTTACCCTTACCCTATTCAGGGTCCTCCAAGTCACAGGTTGAGTTCCTCAGCTTTATCCTCCTTTAATGTTATTCTTTGTCCAGTGAGCTCCTTCCTCCATCTTCTAATTTGGTTTTGCTCTTAGAGGGGACCTTTTAATGGAAGATGTCCAGTTTTCTGGGTATGCATGGTTTGTGCCTCTTATTGGTTGCTTTTGGTCAGTTTCCCCCAGCCTTGGCTGTACCTGCTAATTGACTCAACAATATCATTATGGAATCTCAAAACACTTGGCTTTCCTTGTCTGATATATTTTAAAATATGGGATATGTGGATACACAGAGTTTATCTGCCTTGAGAAAAATATAGAACAAAAGAACAGTGGCAGTTTATTCTGGACACATGTAATTTTATATGGGTCTGAGGCATGGCATTGTCTGAAATAAGTACAGTTGATGTGTATGTTGTGCACACACACACCCTGGATTCATTTTGCATCTTTGACTACAAAGGGTTTAATCTATGCTTTGTTGTTGTAAGTGTGATGGATTAGTCATCCATTGATGTTGGGTGACTCACATGCACCATACTTTTCCTTTCCAACTTAGCGCTTCATCAGAATCAGACAGTGCCAGAGGCAAGTCAAATGAGTCTTGCTTCAACCCATTGTTGACCTTAGGAGGAAAGCATTCTTAGCCAGTCGCAGCCTACTGCAGATCTTTCTCCATGGAGAATGGCCAGCTTTGGACAATGTCGTAGATGTGAACATTTCAGTCTCCACATCTGGTGGCAGAAAGAGCAGCCAACTTCACCTATGGCAGTAATGACCAATTGTGGCACTCCAGGTGTTCTTGGACTTCAATTACCAGAAGCCCAAGTCAGCACTCCTGTTGATCAGGGCTTTTGGGAATTGAAGTTCCAGAACACATGAAGTCCCGACCTATGGGAAGGTTTGTGCCTTTTGGCCGCCTGAGATCCTTGCAGTTTGGTTGACCTACTGGAAGAGATTTCTGTGGTTATTCTCTGGCAGCCTACCTTTCACTGCCAAAAACCCACCATTCAGGACTTTAGACATGTAGAGACTTTGGACACCATGTAGAAGATGTTTTGCATTGGGAAGGAACCCATCATTTGCAAGAAGCAGCAGCTCCTAGACATGGGGTTTTTTTTTAATTCATGGACTACAGTGTCCAGAAATCTTCAGAAGCCTCCCAGCAACCAGGCTTCATGTGCCTGTAATCGTTTTCAGTTGAGAATAATGGCTTTTCTCAGCCACGAGACAGAAGAGCTAGCTAGGTAGGACCTTCTATGGGCCTTGCTTTGTTTCTTCTTCCATCTTCATGATGTCTGAGAGAAGCCATTATTTCTCAACTGAAAGTGATTACTGACACCTGAAAGGACTGGCTTTCCCCTAATTAAAACCCCAAATGGCAGGTTAGGGGAATTTCTTCTGGGGACAGTAATCTATGAATTCAAAATATTCCTATGGCTGTATCCTAACCATCTCCAACCACAAAGACACTGTGTCATAACACAGTACAAAATAAGGTTTTGTATTGTTATTATGTGATTTTAATATGTTTTAATGTATGTGTGTGTGTTTGTTAGCCACCCAGAGTGGGAAAACCTTCCAAACGGGTGTGGTACAAGTGGAGTAAATAAAAGGGGTTATGAAGGGGTATAGAAATCTAAATAAATAAATAAATAAATAAAATTAAAAATTAACCACTAACCCACTGTGGCTTTTTTCTGGACTAACAATACCATAATTCTCCCTTCTGGAAATTTAACTTGTTTTACAGACACCTTTGCTTTAAAAGATTGAGTAAAGCAGCACTACTTATAATGAAGGACTCTGAAATATAGTCTTGCTTGAAGATGTAGAAGCTTCACTTTGTGAAAACCATTCAACTATAAAGCGAAAGAATCTGAAAGAGGAAACTTGGATGCAAAATATGCCATGAAAATTATCAACCGTGACTGGTGATTCCAGTGCTGGCGGTGCTGGTTTTGGTTCATGTCAGGTTTCAGTCTGAAATTTACAGGAGGTATCCATGGTGCTGGACCTGGTCTCTAAAATGGGTTCAGCAACTTGGATCACACCTATAAAGTGCCCAGGAAAACTGGGAGTGGATTGATAGTGTTGAAGTCAGCTGCTGATGCTGCTGAAAAGTGGAAGAGGGACATATTTGATGTGCTTGCAACCTTGTTTTAAGTGACATTGTTGTTTTAACACGCCTTTTAATTTTTTTAAACAGGTGGCAAAAGTGGAATACGTTAGAAAAAAGCCAAAATTAAAAGAAGTCCTTGTAAAGCTAGAAGAGCACATGGAATGCACGTGTACATCTTCGAATTCCAATTCAGATTTTCGCGAAGAAGAAACTGGTATGTGTGTTTTGTGGGGTCGAGTGGGCGAAGGTTCAGTTTAGCAGTAAGGGAAATGATGAAGATCTTGATGTTTATGGTGGGGGGCCATCAGGCATAATAACAGTCTTTCCCTATCTTTGATTTTTGGACGTCAATTCCCAGAAGCCTAAGTCAATCCCCCAAAGCATTGATCAGCCAATGTACTGACTTAGGCTTCGGGAATTGAAGTCCACCAGTGTTCCGTGGAACATAGTTTGGGAAATGCTGATCTAGAAGAAGATGAGAAATGATGGTAAGAGATGGTGTGGGTGATGATGATGATGATGATGCAGAAAAATTGCAGCCAATTTGGGGCAAGGGGGTTGTGAAGACTATTTATTTACAGTAATACCTCTGATAACGCTAAGACTTTGTTCCACAAGTCTTGGTGTTATCCGATTTTTAGTGTTATCCGTTCCAAGTTAAAATCCTATGGGATGGATCGGATAACGTTAAAGCTCCATAGAGATACATTGCAACTGCACAGGCTTTAGCAATTGTTATCCAATCCATCCCATAGGACCTTAACATTATTCAATCCAGTTCTCCACCCCAGATTGCTTAACGTTATGCGATTTTAGCGTTATCCGAGGTAAACGTTATCCGAGGTATTACTGTACTTTCTTGTTGCTGTTCAAGGGCAGCCAAGAAATCAGATATGCTTGGTTTGAACTATTATTCTAGTGTTTTCTCCCCTTGAAATATCAGCATTACCAGCCCTTATAACACTCTACGAATGTGATGCTGAAATGCTCCTTTGACCCAAAACTAGTCCATTCCACTTGCTGTTGGAAAAGAATCCCACATTCTAGACTTGCTTTCTTTTCTTTCCTCTTTCAAACAAAATATATTCTTTTCCACAGAGCAAGGGAAGTAATCCGCAGCTCCTGGCTGCTCAGTTTAATTTCCCTTGAGTTGTTGATGAGTGAGAAATTCTACAACAGTTCTAGGGAAGGTAGAAATACAGCACTTTGACAGACGTTGGCTATGAAACCATGATGTGGAAGTTCAGTCTTGTAGCACGTACGCGTCTTTCAGCTCACAGCCAACCGAAATAGCTGTAGGAGGTTCTCAGGATCAGAAGAGAAGAGAGGAAACATTTCTTTACTGGTTAAAGAGCAAAACAAAGGAGTTTGCTACAGCAGTTGATCATTAGTAAGGATTCCCAAGTTGGATAGCTTTAAAATGGACACATTCATGGAGGGTAAAAGGTAAAGGTTTCTCTTGCTTGACAGCAAGTCGTATCCGACTCTAGGGTTCAGTGCTCATCTCTGTTTCAAAGCCGAAGAGCCAGTGCTGTCTGCTTCTGCAGACATTTCCGTGGCCATGTGGCAGGCATGGCTAGACACGGGAGTGCACGGAACGCTGTTTACCTTCCCACCAAAGTGGTCCCTATTTATCTACTTGCAATTTCTTGCTTTCGAACTGCTAGGTTGGCAAGAGCTGGGACAGAGACGGGAGCTCTTTTCGTTCTGCAGTACTCGGGAATTGAACTGCTGACCTGCCGCCTCCCAGTCAGTGTCTTAGCCACTTGAGCCACTGCAGTCATGGAGGGTAGGGTTATTAAAAGTTGAAGGGAGCAGGAGAAGATGAGGATCAAATACAAGATGAATAGATTCGAGTCGAGCAAGGCTGTCGAGGACAAGACATTTTGAAGGTCACCCTTTCATAGGGTTGCTATAAGTCAGAGGTGACTTGATCGCATGTAACAATAACAAGTTTACCTCAACAACTGCTCATCATATAGCTGAATATTGTCTGAAGTAACAGATGACCTGTGCCTTGAGATAGGATACTCCACAGGGAGTATCCTGTGGGCCAAATCCGGCCCATGGGGCATAGTTTGGGTACACCTGCATTAGATATTCTCTCCCCTTCAGATGATGTAAATATAAATATGGTAGACAGACAGACAGACAGACAGACAGATAGATAGATAAATGGGAGAATAGTTTTCTAACAACAGAATTGTGATGTGCATCTTTCTTTTTTGCAGATGTAAGGTGAAAATAAGCTACGAAACATTTCTCTCTGGGGCATGGATGTACATTGTTTGTTACATTCCTGAACCTACTGTGTATGGTGCTTTATTGACTGTATACTTCATTCATTCTCCTACATGGGGGGAAAACTGGCTTAAAGAGAAAAGAGAGGGAGAGAGAAAGAGGGAGAGACTTCAGAAGAACAAAAGAGATGATGTACATTTGTTTAATACAGCATCAAAGCAAGTATTGTAGCACTCTTATGAAATGATAGGACCTTTCCCTGCCTGCCGATGAGAAAAAGATGGACGTGAATGGAGGGATACCCAAAGTGCTCCCGCAACACAACAAAAAGAGCGACAACAGCGGCAACACTAGGTTAAGTGTAGATTTCCTCTTGGAAGAGCAGTCAATGGTGCTTTATTTCTGTTTGTTATCGTCAAGTGATGGGCCGGCATTCTTGGTGAAGATGGACTGACGCTGATCGGTAGACCCCTGGCGGAGTTTAGGCACGCATTAAAAAGAAAGAGTGAGAACAGGAATGTATCAAAATGCCACGACAAACGCGACAGAGGCAGTGCAATTTTTGCTTGGTGGTGTTTTAAAGTCTATACAAAGAAAAAATGGGGGGGGGGATCCTAAATCCTTCTGGGGGGCCTTAAGTGGATGTTTCCATTTTTATGGTTTTTTGTTGGGTTTTTTTTACACCATAAAGTTATTATTAAGCTTTCTTTTTACTCTTTGCCTAGCTTTTTATTATTATTTGGACAACCGTTACCAATAACCCATATAGGAGACTGCTGTAGTATTCACGACTCGGAACACACAGACACGAAATACAGGATTGCTCCTAGCAAGGCAGGGCAGGGGTGGGCGGGTGCAAGAACTAATGAGATGTATTAAAATAAAAAATGGTATACCTATGCATAATTTTCTAAATGTTTCTTGGTTTATGTCCACGCCCTCCCCCTACTTCACCTCAACCCCCAACCCCCAATTTTCCACACAGTTAATTCTGTCAAACATTAGCAGGGGATTCTCAATAACAGAAACAGTACAGCTCACCCCCTTATCCGCTGGGGATATGTTCCGAGAACTACCATGGATACCTGAAACCATGGATAACACCAAACCCCATAATTTACATTGTAGACAGTGGCCTCTACTGGTCAATTTTGATAAAATGCCATATAAGTACATATATATTATGTATTTCAGGATTTTAAATTGAATATATTTAGACCCACAGATAACTGAAATTGTGGGTATGGAACCCACAGATATGGGGGGCATCTAGAAATGAAACTATAAAATAACAGGACTGCTGTTACTCCCCCACCTGCCCCCCTCGACAAAAGGTACAATTGTATAGACAGATGAAGAGTAGAACTGGGAGCAAGGGGGGTCGCTCTCAGATACACATTTTCTGTTTAACGTTTTGAGATAGCTGGAAAAGTCTTGCAAATTTGACACGGGGTCCCCTAGCACAGTGATGGTGAACCTATGGCACACATGCCAGGGGTGGCACTCGGAGACCTCTCTGTGGGCACCTGTGCAGTCACCCCAGCACAGAGTTTGCTTTGCCCAGCAGCCCAATGGGAGTGCTTCCTCCCTATCCCAGCACAGAGCACACCCCACCCCTCTGCCCAGTAGCCCAATGGGAGCACTTCCTCCCTCCCCCCAGCACATAGCTCACCCCGCCCCTCTGCCCAGCAGCCCAATGAGAGTGCTTGCTTCCTCCCCCAACACAGAGATCACCCGACCCCGCTGCCCAGTAGCCCAATGGGAGCACTTTCTCCCTCCCCCCACCACAGAGCTCACTCTGTCCAGCAGCCCAATGGGAGCACTTCCTCCCTCCCTCCACCACAGAGCTCACCCCGCCCCTCAGCCCAGCAGCCCAATGGGAGTGTTTCCTTCCTCCCCTGTCGCTGTGTTGGCACTTTGCAATAAATAAGTGGGCTTTGGGTTGGAGTTTGGGCACTCGGTCTCTAAAAGGTTCGCCATTGCTGCCCTAGCATTTGCCCAGAATCCCCTACGACATGGAGAGTTTGGTCACAGGTCCATAAAAGACTCCTTGGTAGTCAAAGCAATGTGGAAAGGGTTTCCTGAGGACAGAAGATTTAAAAGCTACTATTTTGAAAAACATTATGGGAGAAGACGGATGTGCGTAATCGACCTTCATGGCTGTAATCAAGCAGAAAATATCTTTATTTTCTTTTTGGGGGGAGGGAAATAAACAAAAAAGATGTATCGGTATGCTGACTGCCCACAACTGGTGATATTGTAGTTAGCCATTGTCGTTCCTCTCTCCCGAACTGATCTTGTTTGCTATTCCACAATGTTTAAGCTATGTGAGATGTAAAAACTCTTCTTGTTATCCGTAATTGTATGATGTCACTGCGGCATGGGGTGGACCCTTGCCAGAAAAGCCTAAAATCCTTTATTTTTGGTATTAAAAAAAAAGTTATGCTTTATGTGTATTCAACCAAACAAGTGTCTTTTTGTAAAGGTCAAGTTTGTAATTTTTTTTAAATCTAAAATTAATGGTTTTATATATCTGAGAAAGCCTGTTATGTTTTTTTGAACCAAAAAGGACAAAAGAATTGTAAAAAAGGGAGGGGGTGGGAAGCAGGAAATGGGGACACATTTTATGGACATGTTTTACTAGTAAGGTAAAGGTCACCCTTGCTTGACAGCCAGTCATATCTGACTCTTGGGTTGAGTCCTCATCTCTGTTGATAGCCAGAGAGCCAGCGCTCTCTGTGTCTGCAGATGTTTCTGTGGACATGTGGCAGGCCTGTCTCAACACCGGAGTGCATGGAAAGCTGTTTACCTTCCCACCAAAGTGGTCCCTATTTATCTACTTGCCTTTTCTTGCTTTCGAACTGCTAGGTTGGCAGGAGCTGGAATAGAGATGGGAGCTCACTCTGTCATGTACCTGGGAATCGAACTCCAATCTTCCAGTTATTGAGTTCAGCGTCTTAACCACTTGAGCCACCACAGTCCACCACAGTTTTACACAGTTTTACCACTTGAGCCATCACAGTTTTACTAGTAGGAAGAGCCTTATAACTTTTACATACTGTATATTTATTTTCACTATAGCAAAGAAGATGAAAGAACTCAACGTTTGATCCTACTATTTTAATGGCACATTCTTCTTCTTCTTTTTCTTCTTCCATATCCAAATCTGAATTTGGACAATCCTCATGGTGATCAGCCATGAAGACTGTCCTGAGAGTAC
The DNA here is from genome assembly GCA_030440675.1 of Furcifer pardalis. NCBI lineage: Eukaryota > Metazoa > Chordata > Lepidosauria > Squamata > Chamaeleonidae > Furcifer > Furcifer pardalis. Next base: position 11,776,137 of record CP126900.1, on the reverse strand, counting down.
AGTATAATGCAGTGGTCTTTCATCTGCCTTCCGCTTCACAGTGTGACCCCAGTACCACTGATACAGTTCCATGAGTCACTTTCTGGTCCTGAGCCCTTTTGGCACACAAAGTCCTCCTCAGCTCCAGGCCAGGATGGATGAAACTCCTGCCATCCATCAAGATGGGATTTAATCCATTTGTGGAACATCACACTTCCCTGTGGACTTTGGCACCCAAGCCATTCATCCTCATGGTTGTCAGGTTAGTTAACCTCTGGCTGACAGTGTTGAGTTGCTAGCAGTATGGTCTACTCCAGTGATTGTGAACCTTTGCACTCCAGCTGTTCTTGGACTCCAATTCCCAGAAGTCTCTGTGAATCCACACTAATGGGTTTACTGTGTGTACACGCTGTTCTTGGACTTCTCAAGTCCAAGAACACCTGGAATGCCAAGGTTCGCCATCACAGGTCTACTCTATTACTATAGCAGGATAACCTGGCCAGACTGGGGCACAATTATTAGTCTAGTATTTTCTCTCAAAATTCCTTAGGCATAAGCTGTTATCCTATTTGGGTACTTTGAAAGGCATCTTTCTGCATTCTTTTCTGAGATATGCTTAGGGATCCTTCCTCCACTGGTGACAAGGAAATCAGCTCTTTTCCACATGGAGTTCTGGATCATATTTGGATCATATGTGAATTTCTTGATTTCAACTGCAATCACAGCATGGCAACTGTTGACTCCAGTTTTGGTAGTGCTGGAAATCTACTCCCAATTTCAGTTTGTACTTTACAAGATTCAGCAGCTTTTGGTTCATGCTTACATGGCGATTTCTGTTCACAGGTTTTAAATTCTAAACCAGGATACCCCAAATGAGCCTTGAGATGTCTAATGCAACAGTATGTGCCAGACACTCAGTTTTACATCTTCAGACTTGCAGAATATTTACAGCTCAAGAAGGAGCACTTAGCAAGCTTCATGAATTCATAATGCAGTGAACAGCCCACTATGAATTAGGCCATCAAGGAGTATAAGATAAAAGCAGTCCTTCAATGTCAGGGCTTCTTCCTTCCTCTACACCCCCCCCCCCCCGGCACCATCTATGGCTTTATTTTGGCTTTACTGGTCACATGAAACACAAGCGCTGAATTTCTTACCAAATGGTCTCCAGAGAAATAGACACTTTCCCTCACCTTGTATGTATGGGTGGGTGAGAGTCTTAAAAAGGAGGATAATGTTGCTGTCTAATGTGTGTTCAGATATGTGCTTCTATGTGTCTACTTTTGAATGACCTTTCTCATTTTCAAAAGTAAAATGTTCATCAAGGGAAAAGATGAGAAATATGCTTCTGCCCCTCCCCACCAAGGTGTCCCAAAGGGTGTGTGTTTTAATGCAAGAGATTACTCCGGGTTGAAAGGATTTTTACAGGAGACGCCCAAATGAGGCTCCTTTCATGTCCCCCATTGTACAGCCCTCAGGTATCAAACCCCGACCTTCCATCCTATGAGCTCAGTGCTTTAACTACTAAGCTACTGGATGAGCTGCCCTCTGACAAGCTATCAATTAGGACAAAGTTGATCATGGTTGAGTGTATTATTAATCTTTGCTTTTAGATATATATATTTTTAAAAATCTCCATTCATCATTGGCATGTATGTTGACTTCAACAAAGCAACTGGCATGAAAAATGGGCATAATTTGCTTGGAATTAAGTCAAATTGTTGTTGAGCAGAGAAAAATATCTAGACAGAGAGGAAGAGCAGAGTTTCACCAAAAGTTATCTGGGTTTGTGTGTTCTACATGTGTTGAGAGTATCTCCAGTGTTACACAAATTTCTACACAACAAAAGGGGGAAATGTATAAAATGTAAGTTATATGTCTGAGTGGGATAGCAATAATATTGCTTTGCTCTTGACACACCTCAGTCCAAACCCTTTATGGAGTTCCTATATTAATTAAAAACATGTAGATTTAAATGGAAGGCTGAGAACAGTTGAGAAGATACCAGTGTCACTCTAACAGGTTCAAAACTTTTCAAAAATACCCTTGATTTAGTTGCATTATTATATAGCACATGGCATTGGGACATTGTAAGAACTGAGGGGGAACATCAGAAAATACTTAGTTTATCCAATCTGTCAGAGTGGAAATTGCTAGTACTGTATCTGCCAAGCTGAAGTAGACTGGAACATTCCACACTTGACAATTTAGGGGAGATTGTTTGTGCTGCTCATTTCATTTGATATCTGATATCAGAATGATTAGGAACTATCCCAGTGTTAAGAGTTGAAATGGATTCCAGTGGAAGAAATATCTGAGTTCAGCACCCAGAGGCTGAAATATGTGGATACTAGAGACACAAACCTAGATATGTCTTGTTATATGATGTCAACTCCAAGATAATTAAGCAAGTGAATGACCCTCGACATCCTCTGAATGGATATGAGCCTCAAGTCCTTTGGCTTAGATCCACAAAGAGCTTTATGGTAAGAATAAACATTATTGAGGATACGTAAGAGCAAAACCAAATCAGAAGATGGAGGAAGAAGCTCACTGGGAAAGGAACAACATTAAAGGAGTAGATGGCTGAAGAACTCAACCTCCTCTACCTCACTTGAAGGACCTTAAATAGGCTGAGGGTTGGGGTTGCTAAATGAAAGATCAACACGCTCAAGTTGGAGGCTGTTGGCAGACATCAACACGCTATGTGAATGTGGCGATATACAGAATCCAGATCATCTGCTGGTCTGCCAATTACTGCCAGAAACATGCACTGAAGAGGACTTAATTTTGGAAAAAAATAAAGCCAAGAAAGTGGCTTCATTTTGGCAGTCCAGGGTTTGATCAGGACACAAAAGAAGAATATGATGCCAAATGCTACTGAAGTAAGAACGATTCTAATATGGTTTTCAAGGGATGTAACTTTGAACAAGTTGTGGTTCATCCATTGACACCTCCGGGTTGTTTCCATGGACAATATTTGAACTGGTTCTCCTGAACCCACGACTGATGTTCTGTTCACTATACCTGTGATGGCGAACCTTGGCAATCCAGGTGTTCTTGAACTTCAATTCCCAGAAGCCCTGATCAGCAAGAGTGCTGACTTGGGCTTCTGGGAATTGACATCCAAGAACACCCAGAGTGCCAACGTTCACCATCACTGCACTAGATCAACACTAGCTGCTTCCTGAGAGGTAAAATCCCAAAGAACTCCTGAGTCCCTGGGGGCTTACTTCTAGAGTAGTGTCTATAGGATGGTAATGTTAATCACAATAATGCTCCCTTCCCCCTTAACCCCACATTGTACCTCCAAAGAGTGGAAAATGAGCAAGTAAATGCATGTACTTTATCAGTGCCAGTCCAAGATTTTTGCCTTCAAAGGGATGGGAAATTGAAGCCTGAATGAAGGAGCTTTTCAGTAATTACGTGTCTGAGACATGAAGCCTGAGGCAATTTCAGTACCAATATATCTAAAAGAGCAGCCTTTAAGCCCTATGGCTCGCTTGAAGTCTGTAGCAAAGCTCCAAGAAGGATCTTGGGTTCTTTTGAAGGATGATAAGTGGACCAGTAGTCTCGAGCCAAGAATAGAGTTAAGCCGGTGAGACTTTCCCATGCAATGTTGTAGGGTGATGAATAAAGTATAGCTTTGCCTTTAAAGGACAATGGGATTTTTGGGTGACTTGACTTTACTTGGATGCTGTTCCAAGGTCAGTGTCAACAAATAATAATAATGGACATAACTCTTTCCCCATACAGTCATCCAATCCCATGTTAATTCTTTGAACTAGGAAATATAATTCTCAAGGAATTGAAGGGGGAAAAAATTAACAGGATTGATAAAGTTTACTTTATCTATACATTATATCAGGGATTCTCAACCTGCGGCCATGTGGCAGGTCAGGTATCTGCAGATGTTTCTATGGACACGTGGCAGGCATGCTTAGACACTGGAGTGCAATGGTGTTTACCTTACCTATTTATCTACTTGTAATTTCTTGCTTTCAAACTGCTAGGTTGACAGGAGCTGGGACAGAGACGGGAGCTCACTCCGTCATGCAGTACTCGGGTCTTGAACTGCTGACCTGCCGGCCTTCCAGTCATCAAGTTCAGCATCTTAACCAGTAAACCATCACAGTCCCCATGAAGCTGGTACCCTGTTTCAATTTTTAATGAACTACTTCCGAGCTCAAGGTGGATTGGCCAGAACCTGGTGCATGATACTCTTTCGTTAAAGACTCCCGTCATATTCTTAGATACCAACACAGATTATTAAAAGCTAGTGTGATTGAAACCCATGGTTTTGCTTCGTGGCAAGGAAGGGAAATCAAACACTTGGCCCGTTTTTTCTTGACAAGTAAATAATAATGCACAAATCAGCAAAGCCTTTGTGCTATCATCAGCTAGTCACTTCTTGTATGTCAAAATCCTTACTCCCCCAGGACTCCTGTGGCACTGAAGCAAGCCGAGCCAGCGCCAGTTCAGCAAATTCAGACTCGCACTTCCTGGGATTCAGCAAAAGAGCTGGCTGCCTACACACACTCCCTTTCAACTCCGCAATTAGTCATCCTCTCGCCCGTCTGCAAGACAGTGTTGTGCTTAAGAATGGAATGCAAATAAAAAGATCATTTCAGGGTAGGAAGAAAATGGCTACAGGCCCCTCTGGTGGGTTTCAAGAGGATCCACCGCAGAATGGATGCTCTTGAAGACCTTTGGTGTTGCTGTTGTTAAGTGATACATTACCAGCATCTGTACCTTTTGGCTGATTTAAGTAATTGGCTCTTCCTTCTCACTATGGTCTAGAGAGCTAGTCATTCATTCATTCATTCAACCTGCCACATCAACCTGTTGTGTGAAACACGGGCCAACCAAGTAACCAAGTATTCACTCACTCACTCACTCACCCATCCATCCACCCACCCACCCATCCATCCACCCATCCATCCATCTATCCATCCATCCAGAGTCATGTTGTCGAGATGGCGGCATACACATGTAAATACAAGAACAAGAACAGGAACAGGAACAAGAACAAGAACAAGAACAACCACCATCATCCATCCATCCATCCATCCATCCATCCATCCATCCATCCATCTGTCCGTCCGTCCAATGCATTTAGACACTGCTCCTCTGAAGAACACAAGTTGGCCACCCTGATTGAATCAATTAAATTCAATTTATTATTACAGCCAAAGACCAGAAGAGATAATAGATAAAACGATTATAACATGATTGTATTGTGGTGGGATTATAAAACAAATTGTAGAATGCTCTAGCTTAGTTCAATTAAATATGATCTAGTATATTGCCACCCTTGGTGATTTACAACATCAAAACATAGAACAACATCAAAGGTAAAGTTCTCCCTTGCTCAAAAGTCAACCATGCCCAACTCTAGGGTGCGGTGCTCATCTCCGTTTACAGCCAAAAAGCCAGCTCTGTCTGTGCCTGCAGATGTTTCTGTCATCATGTGGCTGGTCAGCAGTTTGAGACCCAAGTGCTACATGACAGATTGAGCACCTGTTGCCAAAGCATGTGGAACACTGTTACCTTTGCTACTGAAGCAGTACCCGTTTATCCACATGCAATTTTTTTATTTCGAACTGTTAGAATGGCAGGAACTGGGACAGACAACGGGTGTTCAATCTGTCTTGACCTGCTAAACTTTTGATCATCACCTTTCATATAACGAACTATGGATTCTTCTCCCATGAGAGATGTCAGTTCAACTCCCTGATCTTCCACCTAATTTACCAGCCAGGGAGGCAGCCAGCCTTGGGGTAAGATAGAATTGCCTGCCCTAACTTTACCTTGGAAGACTATTGTGAAAAGAAAATAAGATAAATGGGTGCGTGTGGTACCTTAGAGAAAAACCAGCATTCAAATCAAATCCATCAGTGAGACTACATTTCCTCTGCACAATAAGCTCCCTTCCCGCAGACTTTGATTTTATATTTTAAAAAGCATCTGCTTCAAAACAATCCTCAGTTTTCATTATCTTGGTATTATTAGCACTATCAAAATAGTTCCCAGACTATTCAAAATAGCAGCGAGCAATGTGGTTTCCCCCATTTTCCCACTGAAACTTTCTCTAAGCAACATACACACAGTTCCATTGCCTTCTCTTGATCTCTGAGATGTATGAAGAACAAACAAAAATGTCCCTTTTTAAAAAAACTAAACAAAAGCAAGACACAATTTCAGCCCCACCAAATTTTGCAAGGAGGCCCTTGACTTTGCAAACCATGCTAAGCATTCGTTATCAGACGCTTCCCCCCAATTAGCCAACAGAAAAACTCCTGCAAACTGGAGTTGTTTTGTTGCAGGAGAGAGGAATGAAAGTAGATACCTTCAGCAACGTTCTGTGTGAAAGGAAGAATTTATCTCCACAGGCCTAGGCCATAAGCAGAGAGCTCAAGTTACTGTATTTTCCTTCAAATCCTTCCATTATTCATCTTTTGGAGGTAGGGCAGGGCGGGGCAGGGGGAACCAACTTCTTTATAGTTTAATAGATGCAGTAGAGGAACACTGGTTTCCTTTGTGCAGAAGGAAAGATATCCTCCTAACATCTGACAGATGAAAAAGGGGCATGTAGGTAAATATTCTGATTCATGATAAAACTCATTCTCAAGTGCTCCTTCACTTACAATTGGGTTGTGTTAGTATTTATTGTATTATTTTCGGTCCCTCCTCTCCAAAGCAACCAGAACCCAGAACACTGTGTAAGGTTTCCATCATTTCATTATTATTATTATTATTATTATTATTATTATTATTATTCTTCTTCTTCTTCTTCTTCTTCTTCTTCTTCTTCTTCTTCTTCTTCTTCTTCTTCTTCTTCTTCTTCTTCTTCTTCTTCTTCTTCTTCTTCTTCTTCTTCTTCTTCTTCTTCTTCTTCTTCTTCTTCTTCTTCTTCTTCTTCTTCTTCTTCTTCTTCTTCTTCTTCTTCTTCTTCTTCTTCTTCAAGTGCCATCTCTGATTCTGAATATGAACTATCACCATGGCAATGAGCCATGAAGATTGTCCTGAGAATTTAATGCAGTGGTCTTCCATTTGCCTTCTGACCACAGCATGACACCCATACCACTGATCCACTCTTGTTAGTCATTTTCTTGTACTGAGTCCTTTTGGCACACAAAGTCCTCATCAACCCCAGGCCAGTATTGCTTAAGTCACTGGCCTCCATCAAGATGGATTCAAGTAGACTGTAATCCACTTGGGTACCATCACCCTTCCCTGTGGACTTCGGCACCCAAGGGTTGTCAGACTAGTTAACCAGCGTTAAGTAGCTAGTAGTATGGTCTATGCTATTCAATCAATCAACCAACCAACCAACCAACCAACCAACCAACCAACCAACCAACCAACCAACCAACCAACCAACCAACCAATCAATCAATCAATCAATCAATCAATCAAGACAGGCAGGCAGGCAGGCAGGCAGGCAGGCAGATATCCGAGTTGGCTGCAACTCAAGTCAGAGAATGCATTTTTTGCCCGAAGCAGATAAATTGCCATTGGCGTGAATTTGTTTAAGATGGATCCCATTTTGCCATGAAGTGACCCACAAACTATGATCTTGGAGCCATCACCCATGGTACACATGAAGCATGACATGCAGGATTTAGCACAGGGACTCCAATGGACCACTGCAGCCTTGAGGATATGGATAAGGTGTGCCTCCACAGCCAGTCCATCTGGCATGGCCTCTTCTGCCTCCATGACCTTTGGGAACCAGAGTTCCTCCTTGGCTCATTTTGCCGTTGGGCCCAAGATGATGGTTTCCAGTGGCATTTCCTCCACTGAGGGTGACCATCATCCCACCTAAAGGGGCTCATCTGCCCGTAGCCATTGGCCCCTTTCGGAAGTCAGGTTAGTTAACTGCTACCTGACACTCAACGTTAAGTCACTGGCCAAGGATGGTCACTCAAGATAGGCTTTACAAAATAATTTAGCATTCAGCACATTGATTAGGCACATCCAGGATTTTTTTTTATTGGAGGAGAAAAAGTTAAGGTATAAAGCAATCTCTGGGGTCTGCAATCACATGCAACTTGAATGGAGAGGGAAACCTCTGAAGGTAGAAGAGGAATGGAAGAGAAAACTAGGCAAGCTTGCCTTGACTTGTCGAACTATCACAGGCACGGCAACTACCATCTGTTTTCAGGGGCTACAACTTGAAAAGAAAACCCTTTGGTGTAATTTCATATCTCGACAGGAGCGGTTTGAACACCGGTGAACTTCTCCTGACCTTCATCTCATAATGCCAGGCTTGACGGCTGCCTCTGATTTATATTTCTCCAAGTATTTTGTTTTGGCCTTTCGTGGAGCAATTTATTTGAATGCGATATTAAGTATTTTCTGGGCCCCGGGCCAAGATTCAGACAGACTGGATTCTACAAAATCCATGGCATAACCAAGGAGTCCGAATCTTTGCATACTAAGGGATGCAATGAATGACACAGGATAAAAATGACCTCATTGATGTGTTCCTTGGAAGATCAACCCTGCAAGTTTCCTGTTTGAAAAATGTCTGTCTATCTGTTTGAAATATTTAGTATCCTTGTATGGTCGGGCTTTCACAAGGCACCTATAGAGGAATGGGAAATGTTACTTGTTTGGAATTCTTTGCTTCTACTTCTTTCATATTCAGGTCAGACTTTAAACTGTCAAAATAAAGCTACCTTCTCAGCTTTGTTGTAGGCCAAAATTAATTCCTCATCGGTACAAGTTTCCTGTAGTAATTGGCAGACCACCAAATGAACCAGATTCTGTATCTTTCCATAGTCACAGTGTGTTGTTGTCTGCCAATAGCTTCCACTTGAGTAGGGTGACAATATACAGCCTTGTCATACTCCTTTTCCTATTCTAAACCAATCAGTAGTTCCGTATCGTGTCCTAACGGTTGCTTCCTGGCTCACATATGGATTTCTCAGAAGACAGATGAGATGGTCTGGTACTCCTATATTATCATCTATACAGTGGTGGTATGTCAAAAATTTTACTACCCCACCGTGACGTCATCACAGTGTGGGCAGAGCTAACGTCATGACATCATGACACCATGGGTGGAGCCAAAGGAAAACAATAATAATATAATAAAATAAAAATAAGCACACACACACACACACACACACACACACACACACACACACACACACACACACACACACACACACACACCACAAGGACAGAAAGGAGGACAGCAAGGAGGACAGTAAGGAGGCCGTGCATATGCGCCAAGCACTGTAGTGAAAAGGTAAGCCCCAAAGGTGGTTCCCCCCAAAAGCTGCTACCGGTTCTCCGGGACACTGGGGAAAGTTACTACTGGTTCTGGCGAACTGGTGAGAACCTGTTACATCCCATCACTGATCATCTATCTATAACAAGGGTGCCCAAACTTTTCGGCCCGGGGGCCGGATAACATTTTATCAGATGCTCCGAGGGCCGAACTATCTCTCCATGGTACATCAATCCACCCAGCCTTGCCGCCGCCGCCACCACCACTAACGCTTTTGCCGCCGGCTCCTCTTTTGCCGGCTCCTCCTTTGCCGCCTTCGCGGTGTCCTTTAAAAGTGTCCTTTTAAAAAAATATGACAGATCCTAGAAACTCACATCCAGCTTGGTCATTGTGGCATCCAAGGAGCTGTTGTTGTGTTCCAAAGCTTCAGGTAGGTGGGATTTTAATTAGCAATGAAAAGTCATTAGCCTTAGAAAAGATCTGCTTCCTGACATCATGTCAGGAAGCAGATCTTTTCTAAGGCTAGTGACTTTTCATTGCTAATTAAAACCCCACCTACCTGAAACTTTGGATTTTAATTAGCAATGAAAAGTCATTAGCCTTAGAAAAGATCTGCTTCCTGACATGATGTCAGGAAGCAGATCTTTTATAAGGCTAGTGACTTTTCATTGCTAATTAAAACCCCACCTACCTGAAACTTTGGATTTTAATTAGCAATGAAAAGTCATTAGCCTTAGAAAAGATCTGCTTCCTGACATGATGTCAGGAAGCAGATCTTTTATAAGACTAGTGACTTTTCATTGCTAATTAAAACCCCACGTACCTGGAACTTTGGATTTTAATTAGCAATGAAAAGTCATTAGCCTTAGAAAAGATCTGCTTCCTGACATCATGTCAGGAAGCAGATCTTTTCTAAGGCTAATGACTTTTCATTGCCAATTAAAACCCCACCTACCTGAAACTTTGGAATTTAATTAGCAATGAAAAGTTATTAGCCTTAGAAAAGACCCGCTTCCTGACATCATGTCAGGAAGCAGATCTTTTATAAGGCTAATGACTTTTCATTGCCAATTAAAACCCCACCTACCTGAAACTTTGGAATTTAATTAGCAATGAAAAGTCATTAGCCTTAGAAAAGATCTGCTTCCTGACATTATGTCCTGCCTGGCTTGCTGCAGCCTCAGAGGGTGGGGGAACTTCAAAATTAGCGCGCATTGGGTCTCCCAATCAATTTAAAATCAGGAATTACACAATGCACAGCCATAATACTGTAAATCAATTTTGACTTCCAACTTATACCAATACTTGAATCAGTGTAAAATAAATCACTTCAGACCAGTGATGGTGAACCTTGGCACTCCAGGTGTTCTTGGACTTCAATTACCAGAAGCCTAAATCAGCACTTCTGGTTATCAGGACATCTGAGAATTGAAGTTCCATAACACCTGAACTACCAAGGTTTGCCATCACTGGTTTAGACTTTGTGCCCACTCCTGTTAATGTTTACCTGGGAAAGCCCAGATAAACTTGCAGCAGGAGGTGACATAGATTACAGCTGATTGGCAGAGGCAGCATTAACAGATCTGCTGCATCTCTCTACAGCTGCAGATCAGCTGACACCAGTTACTACCAATCAGTGGGAGCCCCTCTACTGCTATAGTGCATTGTTTTTTCAAAAAATATTTATTCAAAGTGTCATAGCACTAGGACTCTTCAAATAAACATTTTTTAAAAAAGAATTACTGGTGGGTGATTAGCTAGGAATAGCAGTTAGTCTTTAAAGTGCTACTGTGTATTTTATTTGTTTTGTTTTGTTTTCTGAGATAGCTAGGAATGGTCTCCCTTGATCAGCTGGAGTCTGTTTTCACTGATCAGTGGCTTTGATCTGCCCTGGTAGTGCAGACAGATTTCCAGCTGATGAAGGAGAACATAACCATTTGGTCCACAGCATCTCTGATGCCATCGTGACTGCCAATCGGCTTACCTGGGACATCTCTATACCGCCAGTCAGCTGATCAATGGGAAATCTCATGCCGGCAGCGGAGATGCCACTGATTAGCTGGGGACAGTTTGCCCCATCAACTGGAGCTACCTCTGCTGCCAGAGTAGAGTGCAGCCACTATAGACATACAGTGTATCTAAATAGCTTTACAGTACTGCATATATACATATGGGACTGCAGTGGCTCAAGTCACTAAGACGCTGACTGGGAGGCGGAAGGTCAGCAGTTCGATTCCCGAGTACTGCAGGACGGAATGAGCTCCCGTCTCTGTCCCAGCTCCTGCCAACCTAGCAGTTCAAAACCAAGAAATTGCAAGTAGATAAATAGGGACCAGTTCAGTGGGAAAGTAACAAGTGTTCTGTGGGCTGCAGTGTCTAGTCATGCTTGCCATAAGACCACAGAAATGCCTGCAGAAGCAGACAGCACTAGCTCTTTGGATTTGAAACAGATGAGCACTGACCCCTAGAGTCGGATACGACTGGCTTTCGAGGAAGAGAAACCTTTACCTTTATATATACATATAACCTAGCAGTTCAAAAGCAAGACATTGCAAGTAGATAAATAGGGACCAGTTCGGTGGGAAGGTAACAAGTGTTCTGTGGGCTGCAGTGTCTAGTCATGCCTGCCACATGACCATGGAAACGTCTGCAGAAGCAGACAGCGCTAGCTCTTTGGATTTGAAACAGAGATAAGCATTGACCCCTAGAGTCGGATACGACTGGCTTTCGAGCAAGGGAAACCTTTACCTTTACTATTGCAAGTAGATAAATAGGGACCAGTTCGGTGGGAACGTAACAAGTGTTCTGTGGGCTGCAGTGTCTAGTCATGCCTGCCACATGACCATGGAAACGTCTGCAGAAGCAGACAGCGCTAGCTCTTTGGATTTGAAACAGAGATAAGCATTGACCCCTAGAGTCGGATACGACTGGCTTTCGAGCAAGGGAAACCTTTACCTTTACGATTGCAAGTAGATAAATAGGGACCAGTTCGGTGGGAAGGTAACGAGTGTTCTGTGGGCTGCAGTGTCTAGTCATGCCTGCCACATGACCACAGAAATGCCTGCAGAAGCAGACAGCACTAGCTCTTTGGATTTGAAACAGATGAGCACTGACCCCTAGAGTCGGATACGACTGGCTTTCGAGCAAGGGAAACCTTTACATTTACGATTGCAAGTAGATAAATAGGGACCAGTTCGGTGGGAAGGTAACAAGTGTTCTCTGGGCTGCAGTGTCTAGTCATGCCTGCCACATGACCATGGAAACGTCTGCAGAAGCAGACAGCGCTAGCTCTTTGGATTTGAAACAGAGATGAGCACTGACCCCTAGAGTCGGATACGACTGGCTTTCGAGCAAGGGAAACCTTTACTTTTACGATTGCAAGTAGATAAATAGGGACCAGTTCAGTGGGAAGGTAACAAGTGTTCTGTGGGCTGCAGTGTCTAGTCATGCCTGCCACATGACCATGGAAACGTCTGCAGAAGCAGACAGCACTAGCTCTTTGGATTTGAAACAGATGAGCACTGACCCCTAGAGTCAGATACGACTGGCTTTCGAGCAAGAGAAACCTTTACCAAATTTAATGCATTCTCCAGGGCCTTTTGTAGACTAACTCCTGTATTTAAATTTGAGCTGTACAGTATTTAAATTTGAGGTGGATTTGAGATCAAATCCACCACATCAGGCAGAAGAGCAAAGCTTCGTGGGTTGAATTTGTAAGAGCACATCAACTCCACAGGCACACAATGACAGGGCAAGCCTAAAGGTAAAGTAACGTCTCTTTTTGCAACTGATGAAAAATCCCAGGTTATTTAAACCTTTGCAATTGCAAAAGGTTGCAGAGCAAACTTCTTTGCACAAGCGAGCTGAAAAGCAACATTTGTTGCTTCTGACAGTAAGGGAACATCCCGGGGGTCTTATTCAAACCTCCTACAAAGGGCTGCAAAACAAACTTCTTTTGCCCAGCCAATGGATGGGTGGATGCATTATGCATTGTGGCACCTGATAAGTTGTGAACTTTTTTTGCTTCTCTTCTGATATCTTAAGTTTGCAATACACGGAGCCTGACAAAGAGATCTGAAGAACTCTAAACCTCGCTTCCCTCCCCCTCCCCCCTGCTCCTGGCTTTCTTTTTTAATTGCTTTAAATCAGGCATGCCCAAACTACTTACTTTTAGCTCCGACTGAAGTCCCTCTCTCCACTCTGGCGTATTGATTCAGCCATTCTAAAGTAGATCCGGCTGAACTCCTAGTACTAAGCAGGAGGAGGAAGGAACTAGGCAAATCACTCTTTCACTGACTTGTAATCCCTCCGCCCAAAAAAAAAGTTCGCCCAAAAAAATTTTTTTTTAAAAAAAATAAAATTATAAGAGTTCTTATACCATGTCGGGGGCCGGATGAAATGGCCTGGCGGGCCAGATCCGGCCCGCGGGCCGTAGTTTGGGCATGCCTGATCTATAAGATCTATTATGAGCCGCCCTGAGTCACCTCGGTGAGGAGGGCGGTTGATAAGTATGACTAATTATTATTATTATTATTATTATTATTATTATTATTATTCCAATTTATGTAATTGTAACTGTATTTTATTCAATCCAACCTGTTATATTTTGACTTGATATAGCCAGTTGACTAATTAACTAATAAAGAATCAATTGGTTGATATTTTTATCATGTCAGAAGCACACAAAGGTCCTTTCTGGGTTGAAATAATTTTTTTGCTGGAGGAACTCTGCTCAAATGAAGAGTCCTTTCACATCCCCAAGATCTTTCCCCATCATTGTGGTCCCTATATATCTACTTGCAATTTCTGGCTTTCAAACTGCTAGGTTGGCAGGAGCTGGAACAGAGAAGGGTACTCATTCCGTCAGGCAGTACTTGTGTCTTGAACTGCTGACTTCCCAACCTTTCAGCTAACAAGGGGAGCTTCTTAACCACTGAGCCACCACAGTCCTTGGTTGGTTGTTTGGTTGGTTGATATTGAAATTCAGCTTCCTGAGGCAACCATCTTACTTTACTTAATGGTAGGGCCAGCCCCACACAGAAGCTATCTTGATGGGTTTTGACTAATGGCTTGAGTCATCTTCCGGTATTGATGAAATCTGAGTTATTTTCCTCAGTTTTATCTCCCATTGCTGGGTTTTGTTTGGGCCTAATGCAATTTTCCTGATTCTTGTTGTGCTTTGCTGCCAGTCAAATAAATTATATTCTTTTGCATAGACAGACAGTGTGAAAAAAACAACAACACAGGAATGAAACAGAAAATGAGAGACAGAGAGAAGGGAAATGTTTAAAAGCTTGTTTTATCAGAACATGCAGCTGACTGCTCTTTATGTAATTGGAATTTCATGCCTTTGGTGTTGACTATGTCCCATTAATATTCTATGGCTTTGTCTCTGGTGCCTCTGGGAAAAAAAGAGATTTCATTTTTTGAAATAAAACTGTGGATTGCCTCTTGTCTGGAAGTGACAAAGGAACACAACAATAGGCCTGTTAAATGAAGATACACTCTATTTTGAGTCCGCAGTGCAGTTTTCTTTTGCAAAAGAGCTGTAGGGTTTCCTGATTTGGATCAGCGACTGTTCAGGTTTGTGTGGCGTCTAGCCTCAAACCTTCCCTCTTGGAGAACTATGAACCATTCACTGTGAAGTTGAAAGCTGACACTTCAATTGTTCAATGAGCAAAACTGGATAGCTCAGTAGTATGGGATGGAAATTCAGTTCTTCCCTGTACATCCCAGGAGAGTCAGCCTATGTAGCCTTGGGCATGCTGCACTGCAGAGTCCTAGCGTCCCCTCAGAAGAAATGAACAGTGAACCACTTCTATTTTCTACCCAGAAAACCCTGACAAGGATCACTATAAGTCAAAATCCGTTTGAGGGCCCATAATTTCAATTTTCAAGACGCAACATAACTCTACAACCTATTCGGGCCAACCTTCTTGAACCACAACAATTTTAGAAGCCACAGAGTTCAAAGTAAACACCACTAGATTATTATCTTAAAGAATTAAGGAATCTTTAATCTGTCAACTTGGTCTACATGTCATGATAAAGAAGGCAGAGTAATTGGCCTAGCCGCTTCACATGATGAAGTGTCTTGAGTATGACACCCTTTCAGTATGCCATGTGGGGCACACAGAAAGAGCCTCCTCAAAGATTGTAGTATTTTTTTGAACCACAATCAGGTGTACCCTGGGGCAATGGCAACTCTGTTGTGCCAGCTAATCTTTCTTTCACTAGTTCAGGTGAAAGGAACTATGGAATGAATTCACCAAAAAGTGAAAACTTTGCTAGATTTCTCAGAAGACAGATGAGGTGGTCTAACACTCCCATCTCTTTAAGGATGTGCCACAATTTATTGTGATCCACACCAATCAAAGGCTTTGGTGTAGTCAGTGGAACAGAAGTAGATGTTTTCCTGGTACTCCCTTGCTTTCTCCATGATTCAGCGAATGTTGGCAATTTGCTCTTTAGTTCTCCTGCCTCTTAGGAACCTAGTTTGTACTCCTGGAAGTTCTCAAGCCATGTACTGCTGAAGCCTCGTTTGTAAGATCTTGAGCATGACCTTGCTCAATATATATAAATATATATACAGTATTTTAAAAGCTTCCAAAGACAGGCTCCCAGAACTGCGGTTGACAGAAGCCATCCTGCAGGATTAGCGGATTTGCAAAAGGTATTTGGCTCAGACAAGACAAATGGCATTTCCAGGGAGATCAATAATCAACTGCTATAATTTGTTCTGTACTGTTTATTAAGGTTTTGAAGGGTGAAGTGGTTTTATGCTTGAACCCAGTGTTCTAGCTTTACATAATCCATGGAACAAAATTAAACTTTTGGCTTTCCTGGCTCCCAAGATGGGAACAACGAGTTAAGCAAAGAGTGCTTTTTAAAAAGCTATCAACGACAACGGGAGCAGCAGATTATTTAAAAACAAACATACCGAGAAACCCCTTTCAACTAGCAAATGATTTAATTGCTTTATTGGAGAGAGGGAGGGGGGGTTCATTTACATGAATGTCAAGCACATAGAACATGTCACAGTACACTTAGCAGGGTAAGATGGTGATAAAAAAGAACATCTATTTCTCCATGAAAGGAGATGGTTTCAAATTCATTAGGCAGGAAATGCTTGCTGTTTTGTTAATTGTATGACAGCTAGGTAAAACAGTCTGCAGATAAACACAAGCATACTGATGCCTTTAGGAAATTAATTGAGGATAGAGATGAAGGCTGCTAAGAGATGGACGACTTTAATTCATGGGATGAGTTGGACATCAGCTTTCTTTGTTCCTGTTGCTTTGGTACAGGATTGGACAATTACTAGCAATTACACTTATATAGATGCTGAACTTGATGACTGGGAGGTTGGCAGGTCAGCAGTTTGAGCCCCGAAGGGTTTGCACGATGGAGTGAGCTCCCGTCTCTGTCCCAGCTCCTGCCAGCCAAGGAGTTCAAAAGCAAGAAGCTGCAAGTAGACAAACAGGGACCACTTCGCTGGGAAAGTAAACAACAATCCATGGCTGCAGGTTAGTCATGCCTGCCACATGTCCACTGAAGCGTCTGCAAACACGCTTCATGAAATTTGTTGGCAAAACTTGTTCCTGAGCTGCCAAGATAAAACTATCCATTTCCTTCTTCAAAACTTCTGTTCATAACCTTGCCTTCTATGTTTTTCAAATATTGACCATGCATTGGCTTGTTTTTCCTGTTTGCAGTTTGACTGTCTAGCCTTGATGATGATGATGATGATGATGATGATGATGATATTATTATTATTATTATTATTATTATTATTATTATTATTATTATTATTATTATTATTATTATTATTATTATTATTATTATTATTATTATTATTATAGTTTAACCACTACACGACCAGGGCTCATAGGGTACCAGATGCTGAGGGACTTCCACTTCACAGGTCAGCATAGCTAGAGTTGAAGATTGATATAAGTTTTAATCCACCAGCCCCTGGCAGTAGAGCGACTGAGATTTCCCTGCAATGCACCCAAATTTAGAAGGCACCCATATTTATCTTTTGGTGAGTATTAGGGAAACAAACAACAAAACCAGAGATGAGATTTGCCTTTTGAGTTGGAGATTTATGGAAGGAAAGCAGTTTTTTGAGAACTCAAACTGTTGTCCTAAGACTGGGCAACCTTCTGGCATGGCCACGTCATCTTCTATGGTCAGACCATGGTGTTCAACTTGTTACGAATGCCATGGTTCTTTGGGCAGTAGGGAAGTCACACATGGAAGGAGGACACCATGGTTCTCTTGAATATTATGGGGACCCTCCCCCCTTGGGACATCTTCTTGGCTTTGAAGGACAGTTGTTTTTCGGCGGCCTAAAGGCAACCTCTCCGGCTTAAGGATTCTGGTGTTCTCTTTGCAACTCATCTTCTCTGGTCTAGGGAAAGGTAGAGATTGATATTGGCATGATCTAGCTGGTCTTTCATGTAATCTATCTCAATATCATTGCTGGGAGGTAAAGAATTTTGGCATGTTCGTATATATGTGTTTAAACAAAGTTTTATGGCTTGCAACCAGCTCATAATACTTTTGTATATTCGGAGCCCTTAATGATAACTTCTCTCTTTCTCAGTCTCTCTCTCTCTCTCTCTCTCTCTCACACACACACACACACACACACACACACACACACACACACACACACACACACACACACACACACACACACACACACACACACACACACACACACACACACACGCTTGTCTTTCTGCATATGTACTCAACTCTTCCCTGGATCATAGCCATAAGCAAAAGCCCCCACCCTGGTCTATCATTCTCCTCTTTCTTTCTGCATGCCCAGTGATTCTGCAATATTTTTGTATTTACACCAGCACAGTCTTCATTCCCATGGCAACGTGCTTTTGAAGGCTGCATTTGGGGGAATTGCAATTTGCCAAACGAAAAAGGAGAAAAGACAGCACTGTCTTTTATTAGTTCCACTGATTTAGTCCTGTGCTGTTAGTGAGGAGCAAAAGTCCAGAAGTAAGGAAGGAAGGAAGGAGTTTAAAGAGGTAGAGACTGTCAGGCAAAGAAGCAGAAAGGAGGGTAAGATGGACCAGAAGATGGAGGAGCTAGACTGTGGCGCCATTTCATGTGCCACTGCCTCCTCCACACCCGGAAGTGCCATGTGGTGGAGAAAGGGCAAAATGGCTGTCCAGTCCCCGAAGCTGTCTGAGGGAGCGTGACTTGGCCCCTGGCTTCAAAAGGTTGAGAACTCCTAAGCTAGACAAATCATACACATGCAGCAACAGAAGCAGGGCCATTAAAAACCAAACCAAACCTCTGTCCTTGCATGATGGTAGTTCAGTAAGTAAGTAAGTAAGTAAGTAAGTAAGTAAGTAAGTAAGTAAGTAAGTAAAGCTGGCAATTCAAGATGAGCTCATGTTTTGGTGCCTGCGTTGCCTCTTGACCAAATTCCTTTTTGTCAATTGCTTGATTTGCAACAAACATCAGCTGTTGATCCTTGAGCTGTTTTGTGTTTTGGGGCTTCAGGGTCCTTTATAGGTGGTGACAGCCACTTCGGATACCACTTTGCTCTTGGTTTCTCTGAGAGGCAGGCTGTAACCCTGGAAGTCGAGTGATTCAAAGGGATAGAGTTGAGTATGCCTGTGTCCACCAGACCTCCATCGCACAAGGGGGTCTCTTTCCTAACTTCTGGTTTTTAACATCAACATTTCCCTCCCAGATCTACTACTGCCAAGGGCTGTGACCAAGCAAAAAGACAACAACATTGAAGCATTATTTTGCTCCCAAGGTAAGGCTTTACCCAGCGTATTTTATAGAAAGAGCTTTGCCGCTGTTGATTTCGATTCAGTTCCCCTTGAGAATACAATTCCTTCACATCTATCCTGTTTTGCTTTGCTCACCGGAGCTGTGTGTGAAGGTGAGAGACCAAAGATTATTTTTCCAATCCAAAAATAACTCATTGATGTATGTTTTTGGTCAATCTGTCACTGTCTCTCTCTGAAATCGCAGGTTTCCAACTGGTTTAACAGACAGAAAAGGCAGGACTGTATGGGTGGAAGAGAAGGAATGAAACAGAAAAATAGCCAACCTATCATCCTAACAACAAAAACCCCGTGCAGAGAAAACTCACTCTGATCTTTTGGTATTGACCAGATGGGGTGATCAGATATGTTCTGATTAGCCTATCGAATTGTCCAAGTCACTAGGGATGCTTGCTCAAATCTCTGGAAATTGTCATCTTCCTTGAGTTTCTAGTTCAGGGGCTGCCAAATTATGGCCTATGGGCCAGATATGCCCCACACACCCAAATCACTCAGCCCACACTGCCCTGCCTGCTACTGGAAGTGGAAGTAGAACTTGCCCATGCATGCACAAAACACTGCCGTAAATGACCCGTGGCTGTTGTAAACATCTTTACGACACCCGCGGGTGCATTTACGGCAGCGTTTTGTGCACGTGCGGGTGCATTTTACTTCTGCTTCCGGTGGGAGGAACCACATGACTGGTCCACTCAACCATGTGACAGGCCTACAGCCCAAAAGGTTTGGGGACCCTGTTCTAGTCAGTGAGTAAAATCTCAAAGTGATTGGTCCTGGAGAATGAGCTAGTTTGATATTTGTATATATGGTGGCTTCAAAGCCTGGGCATCGGCATCGGTGAAGGTTACCAGCTCAGCATGATCCAATGCTATTATTAATTAGTACTGCAGTCATGTTACTATTTAAGACACAGAACTGTGCCTGAAAAATCAGAACACTGCTTACGGCCTGAAGATCAAGCACAAAACAAAGTGAAGCGATCAATCAATCAATCAATCAATCAATCAAACTTTATTGCGGTCGATGACCAGTGCAGCAAAAAGGGTTTAAGTGCATGAAATACCATCAAAATGTATCACCACACATTTGTTTGAATTAAAACAAAATAGAATAAAATCAGTTTTTAAATTTATGCTACATTAACTTTATATGACCTTGGATATCACAGAAACAACCCAGGGAACTTTAGCAAAGCCGGACCATCTACCTCTCTGGCCTCCTGTTTCAATCTCAGAGATGAAAATCCTGATAGGTAAACTGAGGCAGCAGGATTTGATTTAATACCTCCAGATATGATTAAAAGAAACATGGAATGGTCTTGGCCAACCTATTTACAATTATTGATAAAACAGGCAGACTTCCAATGAGTTCAGAGGTGGCAATTATTGTTCCTATTCACAAAAAAGGGAGAATGAACAACCCAGCCAATTATAGACTGATAAGTTTACTAAATGTCATAAGTAAACTTTACGCACTACATCTTCAAGGGAAACTTTGGGACTGGTTAGAAGATTGTAACTTTATGGCAGGCGAGCAGGGAGGGTTCAGAGACGGGCGCTCAACATTAGATCATTGTGCAATACTTGAGCATCTTATAAGCAAATACTTCTCCAACTCTATGACACCTCTGTATGCAGCTTTTGTAGATTTAAAGTATTTTTTTTAATTCTGTTCCAAGACAAATTCTGTGGAGAAAAAGTGAAGCAAATTGCAAGATAAAGGAGGTGAGCAACGCTCCTAATGGGATAATCAACCATTAATCAGCCATGGGCCGATCATGTGGTTCAGGGAGGCGGTCACTAAGGCCTGGGGGCCGGGTGTGGCCCCCGACGCCAATTCATCTGGCCCATGAAGCCCTTGTCGCTCATGGAAGCAGAAGTAAAACACGCCTTTATGTGTGTGTTTTACTACCACTTCCAGGAGCGACGAGAGCTTCGTGGGCCAGATGAATTGCCGTCGGGGGCTGCACCCGGCCCCCGGGCCTTAGTTTGGGCACCACTGGTATAGACAGAGATGAGGCTGAGATGGTGAGTGAAGAGATTGACTCTTGAGAAGTTTTTGAGTTCAAGTGTAAGATGAACATGCGGTTAAGAAGCTTGGCTTGTTAGCTGTAAGGCCTGCAAGTCAGCAGTTCAAGACCTGGTTACTGCATGATAGATTGAGTGCCTGTCTCTGTCCCAGTTCTTGGGCTCATAAAAGAACTCCTGAGTGGAGTTTCTTCTGCAAAAAATCCTTTCAACCCAGAATAATTTCTGACACAAAAATTATTATTATTAGTGTAAGGTGAACATCTGCAAGAGTCTGAAAATGTTTGAGTTCTCAGAAGACTGCCATTATTATTTTATTTTTCAAAAGTGTGTGTGAAGGGGAGGTTGGCCAAGAACCAATCCAATGGTGGACTCTCATTCACAAGGAGTTTAAAGCAGGGGCTGGGTTATGACCTATTAGAGATGATGGATGAGAATTGAAACAAGGAATTGGATTGGTTGATTTTGAGGTCCTTCTACTTCTTTGATTTCATCATCCTAGCTCTATGGCTATCGAAACAGTCTTAAGGCAGTAAAACAAACATGTAAAGCTTGTGTCTTTCATCACACTAAAACGGGAATCCAAAGACCTGCCCTCAATTTCGCCCTACCTTTCTTAAACACAACAACAAGAGGAGCATATTCAGGGTTGTCTCCATTTTTCAGGGTTGTCTCCATTTTTCTGTGAACGTATCCATTGCCATGTTGAGGTACACAAACTATTTACTTTGGCAGCTCAAGGAGCTGGCAATTTCACCATGGTAACCATTTTAGTTTGGGTCTCAGGAGATTTTGATTGCTTTCTTCTGGTTGCCTTGGATGGAAAGGGTGGGAACGGAAGAAAGAGTAGACATTTTATACCCATTAATTCAGAATAATTCAACTTTGATTACATGCTATAATACACTGAGTTCAGAACAGTTTTATTCTGGAGTTGAAGGATTGCAATGGGGTTCTTCTTTCCTTCTCTAAGTACATTGACAATTTGCAGATTTAGGGCTGTGGTAAGCATTTTGTAATGGGATACGATTGTCTAGGACCAGAGTGGAGTTTGGCAGATGGAATTTGTGATCTGTGGCGCTGTTCCTCATGATTAGGAGTTCTGGTCTTTTCAATGCTCCACAATGGTTGATTCCTAACTTGAATGACTTGAAAAATGAGCATCCCACCAAAATCTCTTACTATTAAGGAAGAGAAGGTCACCTTTCTCCCCCAAGGAAATAAGATTGGTTTTTAAAGACTAAGAACCTTGTATAGTTGCCAGGTTTTCCTCTCAGTTTTTATCAACATTGGGTTGTGGAAGCCACCACTTCAAATTACTATAAAGACCTTTAGGAAGTGTCCCCACAAGTTGTATCCTTCAATAGAGGGGTGAGGTGCCTTCATTTTTAAATTCTTACAATGTTCTATGACACTAGTCTGGCCAGGTTATCCTGCTGTGGTAATAGAGTAGACCATACTGCCAGTGACTCAACGCCGGAGTGTCAAGCGACAGTTAACTAACCTGACAACCCTGAGGACTAGCAGCCTTGACATAGTCCATAAGGAAGGGAGATTAAATACTACTCGAATCCATCTTGGTGGAGGTCAGCAGCTTCATCAATCCTGGCCTTGGGAAGAGGAGGACTTTGTGTGCCCAAAGGGCTCAGGACAAGAAGGTGACTCACAGAGCTGGATCAGTGGTACCATGGGTGTCATGCTATGATGTGGAAGGCAGATGAAAGGCCACAGCATTATATCCGCAGGATATCCTTCATGGCTGATTGCCATGATGATCGCCAATATTTATTTATTATTTATTTATTAGACTTATATCACTGCCCGCTCACCACAGCGACTCAGGGCAGCTTGCAGTCGACATAAAATACAGCTTAATTAAAAACATCTTTAGGCAGACCCCAGACAGTCCCCAAATGATGGGTTATACAGTAATACCCGGGATAACGATTGCATCGGATAACACTAGAATGGGATAACGATGCAAGGTTTTTGGAAAAAACTTGCATCGGATAACGATTATGGATAATGAATATTAGCGTTATCCAATGCAATGGTCTACGGGTGTGGGGTGGTTTGGGTAGAACTACCCAATCCACCCCCCACCCGCAGCGGTCTCTGCGACTGCAGTAGGGTCGGGGAAAAGCACCCCCCTTTCCCCCGACCCTACTGCAGTCTCAGAGACTGCTTGTCTTTTTCCCTCCCTGTATTTAAACTACAGGGAGGGGGGGAAAGAGAGAGATGTGATTGGTTCTCTAGATTAGTTCTCTCTCTGTAGTTTAAATACAAGGAGGAAAAAAGACGCGATCCATCTGCTTTGTGCTGATGAGACACTGAACTCGATGACTGTTGGAGTTTCATTCCCAAGTACTGCACGACGGAGGCGGCAGGTCAGCAGTTCAATACCTGAATAGTGCATGACGGAATGAGCTCCTGTCTCTGTCTGAGCTCCTGCCAACCTAGCAGCTCGAAAGCAAGAAATTGCAAGTAGATAAATAGGGACCACTTTGGTGGGAAGGTAAGCAGCATCCCGTGTACCCTAGTCATGCCTGCCATAAGACCATGGAAAGGTCTGAAGAAGCAGACAGCACTGGCTCTTCAGCTATGAAACAGAGATGAACACTGAATCCTAGAGTTTGATATGACTGGGTTTTGAGCAAGTGTGGCCTTTACCTTTACTTTTAATGTCCCTCAAATCTGATCTCAAATTGTGCCTTTTAGGCAGAAGCTTCAACAGTTGCCAAATTGTCTTGACAGTCTTCTTGGCCAGACTTGGGTTAAGATGGAAAGCCATAAACAAACCATGTTCTTTTTTCATCTGCACAGGGTGACATTAAACCATGGTTGAAACCAACAAGGAAATGAGAAACGTTTTCACTGGAGATATTATGAAAACTTGCATTCTTTAAGCTGGTTCTTAATTTGTTTCAACAGAGCCAATGTTATGTCAACAGGAGACCCATGTGCTTCCCGAAAGATGAGACAAACACATCCTTGGCCAAGAGTCTCTTATAAATTTTTTTAAAAAGCACACTAATACATCATGTACCCTGACTGCCTGTATCTCCTATGGCTTTTATTTTTAAAGTCTGTTTCTATGACTGCAATGTCATGACCACAGACATTTTAATGACTAAGGGGAGGATACAGGGTTATCAGGAGTAAAGCAGCCCTTTGAAGATTTTTGTTTCATTCGTGATACTTCAGTTGAACTGCAAAAAACATTCCAGCTTTCCCTTCTTAAAAATCCACGAAGGGGGGAAGGGGAGAGTGATATAAATAACTTCCCATTTCTCCAACATTTGGCCATATAAGGAATCGGGAGATTTGTTGGGAAGCGTCTTTTGCTTTCAGCTTCCAATTAAATGGCTCAAGCCACATTCTTGCCCATTGGTAAGCATTGCTCAGTACAATTACATCCTTTGCCTGTGCTTGTGGGTGCAATTTCTCCTGGAAAGTGTGTGTTGGGGGGGGGGGGGAATGCATCTCAAGATCAGAAGATGGTGACCACTTCTGAGTCAATTGTGAGTCAATTAAAATGGGCTTTTACTGGAGCGCAGTCTTGGTAAGATGGAGAAGGGAGTGGTAAACTGAATCTCCATAAATAGCTACATATCAATAGACTAAGACAATCTTTTAAAAATCTATTATACAGGGTTGCTAGGTTAGCAGTTTCCAGTTCCTTGGATGGTCAGGGATGGGGGACACTCCTGCCTGTTATCATGGAAAGCCTTGTGTAACCAATGTAAAATAGGGTGTGTACATTTATGTGTCTGCATGGCAGATTCAGACAGACAATGTGGACAGAGCAGTATTGTGTGTGAACTTTGCCACAAGGCAGGAACAGGGAGGAGATAGTTATTCTCTTCCATCAGTACCAGGTTCTAGTTAGCCAGACTTCCATTTGGATGTCCTGCTATCATCTTTTCCTACGGCACCATTGTCATCGGCTGCAACTCAACTCAGAGAATGCATTTTTTTTTCCAGAAGCAGGAAAAATGCCATTGGCGTGAATTTGTTTAAGGTGGATCCCAGCTTGCCATGAAGTGACCCACACACTATGATAACAGAGCCATCTGCTGTGGCACCTGTGAAATGAGACATGTAGGATTCAACACTGGGACTGCAATGGACTGCCGCAGCCTTGAGGATATGGACAAAGTGAGCCTTCACAGCCAGTCTATCTGGCATGGCCTCTTCTGCCTCCATGATCGTTGGGAACCAGAGTCCCTCCTCTGCTCATTTTGCCTTTGGACCCAAAATGATGGTTTCCAGTGGCATTTCCTCCTTTGAGGGGGCCATCACACCACCTAAAGGGGCTCATCTGCCCATAGCCACTGGCCCCTTTAGGGAGTCAGGTTATTTACCACTGCCCAACACTCGGTGTTGAGTCGCTGGCTGTAAGGTCTACTCCATTACTGTAGCGGGATGTCCAGCCAGACTAATTGTATGGCACCAAACCAGGCAAATTTGGATGTTTCAGAAAGAAGTAAGTCCTCTAAATTTGACACTCTGGAGAAAATCCCCCTAGCTACAGAGACCAGGTCATGGTGCTAGTGAGAAGAACAGTAGATCTCTTCAAAAGTCTTGATTCCCTGCTGGGAATCAGCTGAAGGAGTTGGCTGAAAGTAAATACTCATCCATCCCTACTTCTTCAGGAGCTGTATCTGATTCTGAATATTGGCTATCATCATGCCAACCACCCATGAAGATTAGCCTGTGAATATAATGCAGTGGCGTTCCATTTGGCTTCCACATTACAACATCACACTCATCCAGTCCCACAAGTCACTTTCTGATCCTGAGATTTTTGGGCATACAAAGTCCTCCTCAACCCCAGGCCAGTATTCATGAAACCATTGCCTTCCATCAAGATGTATTCAAATGGTATTTAATCCACTTGGGGATCATCACCCTATTCTGTGGACTTCACCACCCAAGTCTGGTAGTCCTCAGGGTTGTCAGGCTAGTTAAACTCTGCTCAGGGGATGCCAGAATGATGTTCTTTTCATATCCCCAAGATCCGTCATGCAGCGCTTGTGTATCAAACCCCGACCTTCCTGTCTTCAAGCTCAGCGTCTTAACCACTAAACCACTCTTAAATTTTAAATCCCAGAATCACGCTTGCATGTTGCCAGTAGCATGTGGAACTGTAAGTAAAGTTCTTTAAAACAAACAAGCTCAATTTTTCCTTTTCCCCAACACCAACAATACTCATTTGATGCAAGCATCTAATTCAGGTATGTTTAATCAGGGCCTAAGAGCTAAGCTTGTTTTGGCACAGCAGCAGAAAGTACAGTAACTAATATTTGGCACACACACAAAAAAGAACTCAATGTTTTCTTCCAACAAAATAGGAACAAATTTATTTTGGAACAAATAGGCAGTAGCCATTAAACCAGTTTTTCTCAAAGTGTATTTAAAAAGAAAACCCCGATAAAGAAGTATTGTGTGTACAGAAGAGTTGGATCTCTTTGGAAACTAAGATTAATTGCAAGAAGAGAGTTCTGTTCAATAGCAATTTGGTAAAAGGAAAGTTAATTAACAGCTCAAGGTTCTTCAGGTTTGCTCACAACTTTGAGTCAAACAGCATGTCCATATACAGTACCTTGTATTTCTAATTTGGACCTCTGTGAGCTCAAGTCATGTGGATGATGTTTTAATGCACAAGAACATTCAGTTATGTTGTCCAGCCTTTTTAAAAAGAGGGCAAAAGATGACAGAGATTTACACTTTAGTGATGGGTTCAAATTTGGAAGTGATAGTCAAAATTTCATAAGATGAGCAATACATATCACTTGGGCTGAGAAGACAATGGTTGAGTGGCTTCTATACATGCTTTCATCTGGTGCAGCGTTTATCAATCTTAGGGCTTCAAGTGTTCTTGGACTTCAATTCCCAGAAGCCTAAGTCAGCACACCTGCTGATCAGGGCTTCTGGGAATTGAAGTCCAAGAATATCTGCGGACGCAAGGTTGAGAACCTCTGATCTGGTGGAAAGTGTCACCAGCAAAGAGGAGGAGGAGGAAGAAGAGACAGAGATCTGCATAAATGTGCCTATTCTAATTTACATGAATTGATACACATTTAGAAAATATGTAATTTAAATAGAAATATTTGTCAATAGTTGGGAGGACAATATAACTCTCCAATTAAAAAAAACTCTTTTAGATTAAGGACTGTACTCTGTAAAAGAGGACATATGATTACCTATGTCAGATCTGTTGATAAATTTCTGGGAACAGCTGCATTCTGTTGACCATCCCTCCCTCCCTCCCTCCCTCCATCCATCCATCCATTCCATTGATACCACCCATCCATCCATCCCTCATCCCTCCCTCCCTCCATCTATCCATCCATCCATTCCATTGATTCCACCCATCCATCCCTCCAACCATCCATCCATCAATTCCATTGATTCCACCCATCCATCCCTCCATCCCTCCATCCATCCATCCATCCATCCATCCATCCATTCATCTGATTGAGCCTGGGAGGTCAAATTTGGTTACTTGCTCATGAATAAGCCTAATGGAAAGCCGTGGCTCTTGCATCTGAGCAAGCCAAGGGATAGGAAACGTTACTTTTTTTTACATGACAACTCCTAGAGCATCCCAGCCAGCAAGTCCAGTAGCCATACTCAGTGGGATATTCTTGGCATTTCAAAAAGGCAACTTTTCTTAGCTCTGCTAGGACTGCGTTGCCAATACTGCAGGCTTCGTTGCTATGTTGGCGGCAGCCTATTCTCCCTGCTCTCCTTGAACACGAAATAAGATGTTCATGGCCATTATATTGCTACCTGAGGATATAATATTTATCAGTGGAAAATGAGGTACCGATGCAATCCATTTTCATACTAATAAATTTTATAACAGGTTGCTCAAGGCTCAGCAACCTAGACAACATTTAATGCATTAAAAAAGTGGTGGGGGGGGGGAGGAAAAAGAGAAATCCAATGCAGACTAAATTTCTCAGAGATGCAGTACGAATCAAGATTTCTTGGTTGAAACTCCCAGATGCACAGAAGACTTGTTCAAGAAGAAGCTATTAAGTTAATTGTCAGAGGGAGTTAGGTGATGCTGTTTCTGCCTCTATAAACAGCAAATCTTATTTCATTTCCAAATCTATGCCAGGCTTTAGCAAGGCACGAGCCATTTACAATTATAAAATAGTTAAATTTGCCCTACTGACTTTCCTGCTCCTCTGCTTCCCTTTTAGATTCCACTTTCTTGAGCACTTCGGAAATGCATCCTTTATTTCAGGGGTGCCCAAATTACAGCCTGCAGCCCCAAATTCATCAGGCCTGCGCTGCCTTCACCGCTCCGGGAAGTGGACAAGGGATGCACCCAGTGGTGGGATTCAGCAGATTCGCACCACTCTCACCAGAACCGGTAGCAGAAATTCTAGCTGGCCCTGCCCACCCAAGTTTTGAAATAAAGTACTGTAGTCCTAATTCGGGTGCAACACAGCGCTTTTCCCCTGGCCACGTCCACCACACCTGCAGAGTAGGTAGTAATTTTTTTGAATCCCACCACTAGATGCACCCACCGATGCACATGTGCGTCCATGTCACACCTGGAAGTGGTTGTGCATGCACACACGCAAATGCCCCCACTTCTGGGGGAGTGGTCAGGCCCGCTCAGCTATTCCAGGGGTGTGGTCAGGCCCCTGAAGCAAAGAGTTTGGGCACCCCTACTTTATATCATCAATATCTCAGAATTGAAAGTACTGTAAATAAATAGGTACCATTTGGGCAGGAAAGGTAACAGCATTCCATGCACTCCAGCGTCTAGTCATGCCTCCAACATGGCCATGGAAATGTCTACATACACAGACAGTGCTGGCGCTTTGCTGTAAGTCAGGGATTCTCAACCTGCGACCCATGGTCTGGATATGGCCCACGGTGCCATTTCATGTGGCTCCCCACCACCACCACCACACCAGGAAGTGCCACGTGGTGGAGGAAGGGCAAAATGGCCATCTGGCTCCTGAAGCTGTCTCAGAGAGCGTGATCCAGCCCCCGGGTTGAGAACTGCTGTAAACAGAGGTGATCACAGCACCTTAGAGTTGGATACGGCTGGCTTTTGAGCAAGGGAGACCATTACCTTTACCTTTATTTAGGATATCACAAAGTGTTGAGTATCATAAGTTACCATGGGTCTCATAAGGAAGAAAGGTGGGTTCAATTTCCCCAACCAATTAGTTGGTTTGCCCCCAGTATGCCTGTGTTGCAATTTTTGGCTTTTAATAATAAGTTCTTTAAAGTTTTTAGAGTTTTTAATTTTAAAAAAAAAAATGATTTTATAATTGTGGTAAATCGCCCTGGGTCCCTTTTGGGAGGAGGACGATAAACAAATTAAAATAAATAAATAAATATAAATAACATGGAGTTCAATCAAATGAAAGGGTGCCTCAGCATGAGTTCAGAGTTGTGGGAATGTGTTTTCTCGGAGATAGATGTGGCCCTTATGCAGTGATGGGATGTAACAGGTTCGCACCAGTTTTGCCAGAACTGGTAGTAACTTTCCCCAGTGTCCCGGAAAACAGGTAGCAGCTTTTGGGGAGAAGCACCTTCGGGGCTTACCTTTTCACTGGTTCCCCCCACTGCACATGCACGCCAAGCACTTGGTGTGCATGCACACCTGCAGGTGTGTGTGTGTGTGTGTGTGTGTGTGTGTGTGTGTGTGTGTGTGCGTGCGTGCGTGCGTGTGCTTGTTTTTATTTTATTATTTTATTATTATTTTATTTGGCCCTGCCCATGACGTCATGACGTTAGCTCCGCCCACACTGTGATGACATCACGGTGGGGTAGTAAAATTTTTGACATCCCACCGCTGCCCTTATGACTTAAATTATGGACTTCCCATGGTATCTGGTTGGGAAGAGACTTTTGTTCTAAACTGACTTTGGACCCAATCCAGGAATCCGCTTATTTTGTCTCGATGTGAATCCACAAGGCATCCACTCTTTTCTTCCTCACTCATTAGCTTGTCTGATGAGTTCTTTTCATGTTACTATACACACCCATTGAAGAAATCGGTTCTGAGGCAGACGCCACCATAGCTCCCAAATTTACTGCTTTATCAAGTAGAACAGGAGTTCTCAACCTTTTTAAGCCGGGGGCCAAGTCATGCTCCCTCAGACAGCTTCGGGGCCCGGATGGCCATTTTGCCCTTTCTCCACCACATGGTACTTCCTGGTGTGATGGAGGCAGTGGGAGGTTGGCCGTAGGTTGAGAATCCCTGAAGTAGAGGATGAGCCTTCAGAGGTCCTTTGAACTGTGAGGGAAACCCAAATGGTAATCAATCCCACCTCTGTAAAGAACTGGCTGTTTTAATGGCAAATTATCATTTTAGCTGTGCTGACCTATGGATGTCTTAAGGGAACCTCGTCAGCTAACGAGTTGGATGAAAAATGCTAACGACATCAGCTCTGGCAAATTGTTTGTTCAGCAGAGTGGTTTGCAGACGGTGGGTTATCCTTTGCTTGTCCCATACGGGCATGTTTTACTTCTGCTTCCAGGAGCGATGAGGGTGGCGTGGGCCGGATGAATTGGCATCAGGGGCCAGATATGGCCCATGGGCCATAGTTTGAGCATCCCCGAAGCTGTCTGAGGGAGTGTGACCCGGCCCCTGGCTTAAAAAGGTTGATACCTCCGGCCCTAGAACCATGTCACTATAGGACTTTCTTCATTCTTCTGAGGAAAAGCCCTCAGGAGAACCTATCCCTCTTCCTCCTATGCTGATAAACGAAGAGACTAATTTAGTCACTGGTGTAACTATTTGTGAATGTGTTTATAGAAACTGATTTCTCTCTCCCCCGACCGAATGTTGACCTCAGCTGGAAATGTGTCTTCTTGACCTGTTGTTTGAAATGTAGGCTCTCGGCCAACATCTATTCCTCTTTTGCCAGTTGTATATTTCTGCCTACCACTCATGTGAGGTAGATACCAGTTGGCCAAGTCAGCACTCATCTCCTCTCCCCAGATGATACCACCCTAATGGCAGAAAGCGAGGAGGACCTAAAGAAGCTCCTGATTAGGTTGAAAGAAGAAAGTGAAAAAGCTGGCTTAAGACTCAATATAAAGAAAACCAAGATCATGGCAACAGGCCCTATCGGTCCCTGGAAAATAGATGGGGAAGAAGTAGAGGCAGTGACAGACTTTACTTTCCTAGGATCAAAGCTCACTGCAGATGGTGATTGCAGCCATGAAATAAAAAGGCAACTGATTCTTGGGAGGCAAGCGATGAGAAGCCTGGGGAGCATAGTGAAAAGTAGAGACATCACATTGCAAACAAAAATTTGCATAGTCAAAGCAATGGTATTCCCTGTGGCAATGTATGGTTGTGAGCTAGGATATGAATTGCAGTCTTCCTGCAGTCAATAAATGCCACTGTCCATCTATCAGCTCCTTGGTCCTGGGAGGACAGAATATTGGCTTTGATGCCAAAAGAAATTAGACAGATAAAGCACCCTTGCCTTTCCTTGCAGTAGAACTGAATCCACAATCAATTCTGCTTAATATATCCAAAGACCCCTTTGGGGTTGAAGCAAGGAGACAGAAAAAGTGGAAAGCTATTTCCGTATAATATACTGTAATCAACTTTATATACCTCGGAACTCCACATTTTAAAAAGAGCAAGTCTTGCTACTCATCGGTCTTCAGGAACCTAGCTGATCCTCCAGATGAGACTAGAAAATTGCACTTTATCAACCTGTTGTAATTATCAGAAAAATACTCTCTGGATCCATCTACTGCCCAGTTCCGATACTGCAACTTGGAAATATTTTTATAAAAGCTACTTCTGGCGATTGCAGCCATGAAATAAAAAGGTAACTGATTCTTGGGAGGCAAGTGATGAGAAACCTGGGGAGCATAGTGAAAAGTAGAGACATCACATTGCAAACAAAGATTCACATAGTCAAAGCAATGGTATTCCCTGTGGCAATGTAGGGTTGTGAGAGCTGGACCATTAGGAAAGCTGAGTGCAGAAGAATAGACGCCTTTGAGATGTGGTGTTGGAGGAGAGTTTTGAGAGTCCCCTGGACAGCGAGGAGAACAAATAGGTCAATCTTAGAAGAAATCACCCCGACTGCTCCTTAGAAGGTCAAATAATAAAGATGAAGCTAAAGTACTTTGGACATCAAATGAGAAGAGAGGATTCACTTGAGAAAGCCTTGATGCTTGGAGGGGTCGAGGGCAAAAGAAGAAGGCGACGGCCCAAGATGAGATGGCTAGATGGTATTGTAGAGACAATGGGCGCAGAGCTGAGCGAGTTGAGGGGGATGGTGGACGACAGGAGTGCCTGGCGGACAGTGGTCCATGGGGTCGCAGAGGGTCGGAATCGACTGTGCGACTGAACAACAACAACAAATAGTCACAAGCGTTGTCTGTTTTCTTCTGAGTTTAGATACCCTTTTTCATTTCAAACTACAGTAATACCCCGTATAACGTGAGTACCGTATAGCGCTAAAACCGCATAACGTTACAAGATTTTCGGAAAAATCTTGTATCGAATAACACGGTTTTTATTAACGTTATACGATACAGTCGTTCTTAGCAGCAGGGTGGGTGGAAAGCTGAACGGGGTTCTCCGTTCAGCTTCCCAGCCACCCTGCAGCTACGGAGGCAGGGGTGGGGAGGCTGGAAAGCTGACGGGGGGGGCTCCCCCATCGGCTTACCCAGCCACCCCACAGCGGCGGAGGCATGGGCGGGTGGCTAGGGAAGCCGACAGGGAGTCCCCGTCAGCTTCCCCAGCCACCCTGCAGCTGTAGATCGGGTCCTCTGATCTCTCTGGAGGTGTTTCTGGGCTTCCCCGACGTCCTGAGCCAGTGCAGCAAGCCAGAATGTCAGAGTTCGAATCCTGACATTCTGGCTTGCTGCACTGGCTCAGGACGTCGGGGAAGCCCAGAAACACCTTGGATCGGGTCCCCACACCTCCCTGGACCCAGCGGGGGGGTCAGACACCCCAAAATTGGTTTAAAAAATGGACTTTTTTTAACCAATTTTGGGGGCTCTGACCCCCCCCCCCCCCGCCGGGTCCAGGGAGGTGTGGGGACCCAAACCAAGCTGTTTCCAAAATTCTCCCACCTCCCTGGAGGCTGCAGCAAGGCAAAATGTCAGGATTCGAATCCCGAGATTCTGGCTTGCTGCAGCATAAAAGAGGGTGGGGGAAGTTCAAAATTAGCGCGCATCGGGTCTCCCGACCTCCCTAGAGCTGATGCGCGCTAATTTTGAACTTCCCCCACCCTCTTTTATGCTGCAGGAAGCGAGAACGTCGGGATTCGAATCCTGACATTTTGCCTTGCTGCAGCCTCCAGGGAGGTGGGAGAACTTTGGAAACAGCTTGGATCGGGTCCCCACACCTCCCTGGACCCGGCGGGGGGGTCAGAGACCCCAAAATTGGTAAAAAAAAACGTCCTTTTTTTAACCAATTTTGGGGTGTCTGACCCCCCCGCTGGGTCCAGGGAGGTGTGGGGACCCGATCCAAGGTGTTTCTGGGCTTCCCCAACGTCCTGAGCCAGTGCAGCAAGCCAGAATGTCGGGATTCGAACTCTGACATTCTGGCTTGCTGCACTGGCTCAGGACGTCGGGGAAGCCCAGAAACACCTTGGATCAGGTCTGCCCACCTCCCTGGACCCGGCGGGGGGGGGGGTCAGAAACCCCAAAATTGGTAAAAAAACGGACTTTTTTTTACCAATTTTGGGGTCTCTGACCCCCCCGCCGGGTCCAGGGAGGTGGGGAAACCCACTCCAAGCTGTTTCCAAAGTTTCCCAACTCCCTGGAGGCAGCAGCAAGCCAAAATGTCAGGATTCAAATCCCGACGTTCTCGCTTCCTGCAGCCTCCAGGGAAACAGGGCTTTTTTTAACATTGTGTGATCAATGTATCGTACAACGTTAAAACCCGGATAATGACGGGACTTGTGGAACCAAGTCATAACGTTATTCGGGGTACTAGTGTACAATGCATCATTTCTCAGGCTTTAACAATATACTGTATGGCAAAGAAACTTGGAAAGATTCCCAGCATTATTATTAGCTTGGTTAGTGGCCTTTGACACAAAAAGGAAGTGGTTTTTTTTTAAAAAAGGAAATGAAATCAAAAGATGCTATAAACCTAAGGCCTGGGGGCCAGATCTGGCTCATGGTGCCATTTCATGTGGCCCCCACCCCTCCAAGGGCATTTGAGAAACAAAATGGCTGTCCCTTTTTTAGCTGTTGGGACAAAATGGCCACCTCCATCCTGCAGGCAGGACAAAATGCCCATCCAGTCCTGCTATAAGGTGTGGAGCAGAGTTTTAAAAATCTAGCCTTCTCCCTGCTGCCTTCATTCCTGGTGGCTTAAATCAGGGATTTTCGACCTGTGGCTTGTGGGCTGGATGCAGCTCATGGTGCCATTTTCATGTGCCCACCACCACCTCCACCACACCAGGAAGTGCCATGTGGTGGAGGAAGGGCAAAATGGCCGTCCAGCCCCCGAAGCTGTCTGAGGGAGAGTGACCCATCCTCTGCCTTAAAAAGGTTGAGAGCACCTGGCTTGAATCTCTTCATCTGTCACATTGCAATGTGAAATTGCAATACTGTATTGCAAAAACACATTCCCAGGGGGAGCGTCCCTGAGGAAAGGAAAGGGTAGTCCCGTCTTCTTGCTGAGAATGCCAACTTGCAGAAAATCCCGACCGAGCACTCCGTTCTATTTTGAAAGGCAGATTTAAAGATAGAGTTGAACTATTAAGTCATGGTAGATGTCCCCGCCCACCCATGGCATGCCACTCCTGCATTCCAGGGATCTGTAGATGAACAGATGGGAAGGGTATGGAGAGAAACTGGGAGGGTCAGCCTGAAACTCATGGCCGGGAGAAAGGCTTGGTTTCATTCCAAAGACCTCATCAATGCGCACCATGAGAGGAATGGCTGGAGCGATGAGAAAACCTGCATTGCATCACACGTGCAGAGGGGCTGGAAGTAAAGACTGAAAGCTAGGGTGGCATCTGAGCCAATTGGTTTGGTGATTCAAGAGGTATCTGGATTTGGCCCAGAGCAATTTGTCTCCAGCCAAAATTAATTGGTCCCCCCAGATCTGACACGTTGTGCAATTTTTCGACTCTCGTTGTAAAACCAAAATGGACGCAACTTTGGGGTTTTTGTTCTTGAGCGACTGCATATCCGACTGCGGTGGCTTTAGTGGTTAAGACGTTGAGCGTGACAGCTGGAAGGTCAACAGGCCAGCACTTCAAGGCTGCCTGTCGGAGTGAGCTCCCATCGTCTATCCCAGGGTCCTGTCCCTGTCCCAGGGTCCTTCTAGCAGTATGACAGCTCGGAAGTGATAAATTGCAAGTAGATAAATAGGTACTGCTTCGGTCTGAAGGTAGCAGTGTTCTGGGTGCTCCAACATCTAATCATGACCACAGAAATGTCTGCTGACACAGACAGCACTGGTGCTTTGGTTGTAAATGGAGATGAGCATTGCCTGTTAGAGTTAGACATAACTGGCTTTCAAGCAAGGGAAACCGTTACCGTTACCATTGCCGTTACCGTTACCGTTACCGTTACCGTTACCGTTACCTTTAGCAGTCTATGGTGTCCTGCTTCTCAGCCACGTTTTTAGCAATTTCCAAGAATTTCCCCACTGCTATTTATACCCACTTAGGGAACATTCTGTTTTCAGGAACATCATCTTCTAACTAAAGCCCCCCATGCAAGAAATCCCACAGATGTGGTTTTTATCCTTCATCTTTCTGCCTTTGTTGTCAGTACCCAAACACTGCTTGCTTTGTTCCATGGAAAGAAAAAGGGAAACAACAAAGAAATCGAAGTGTTCTTTCTAAATTTCCAAAGATACAATTTACAGTAACAAGATTTTAACCCCTTTATGTTTGGCAACCTGGGAATCTTGCTCAGGACTTATGAAGCTCTTTGGATGATTCTGCATCAGCTTGCCTAAGTCCTTTAACAGTGTGATTAATTCTAATCTGTCATAATTTTCCCCATTTAATTTATGTTTGCTGAGTGACTCATTCCTTCAGGAATGCCTTGAAGCTCTATCTACCCTGTGCAAATGACCAAAGAAAGAAAGAAAGAAAGAAAGAAAGAAAGAAAGAAAGAAAGAAAGAAAGAAAGAAAGAAAGAAAGAAAGAAAGAAAGAAAGAAAGAAAGAAAGAAAGAAAGAAAGAAAGAAAGAAAGAAAGAAAGAAAGAAAGAAAGAAAGAAAGAAAGAAAGAAAGAAAGAAAGAAAGAAAGAAAGAAAGAAAGAAAGAAAGAAAGAAAGAAAGAAAGAAAGAAAGAAAGAAAGAAAGAAAGAAAGAAAGAAAGAAAGAAAGAAAGAAAGAAAGAAAGAAAGAAAGAAAGAAAGAAAGAAAGAAAGAAAGAAAGAAAGAAAGAAAGAAAGAAAGAAAGAAAGAAAGAAAGAAAGAAAGAAAGAAAGAAAGAAAGAAAGAAAGAAAGAAAGAAAGAAAGAAAGAAAGAAAGAAAGAAAGAAAGAAAGAAAGAAAGAAAGAAAGAAAGAAAGAAAGAAAGAAAGAAAGAAAGAAAGAAAGAAAGAAAGAAAGAAAGAAAGAAAGAAAGGAAGGAAGAAAGGAAGGAAGGAAGGAAGGAAGGAAGGAAGGAAGGAAGGAAGGAAGGAGAAGAAGAAGAAGAAGAAGGGAAGGAAGGAAAGAAAGAAAGGAAGGAAGGAAGGAAGGAAGGAGAAGAAGAAGAAGAAGAAGAAGAAGAAGAAAGAAAGAAAGAAAGAAAGGGAAAGAAAGAAAGAAAGAAAACATACAAACAATCCCAATTTCTAGACTGCGTCAATAGAAGCATAGGTCTGATAGGCACTTCTCTTTTAATCCTCCCTGATTCTGTAGTCATTCTCGCTGTCTGATATGTGGAGGGTCCAACCTGGAATGGGAATGCCTTTAGATTCAACAGCATTGAAAGGATCATTTAGATCTGGTTTTAGGATGACAGGGTGTCATGTTAGTCTGTGTCAATCAGACCTTAGCTGGACAACTGTGAAATGTTATGTCATGTTGCTGAATCCCAGGAGGGGATTTACTCTTAAGATTCTTCTTTTGTGTCCAGGCCAAACCTTAAAATGCCAAAATGAAGCCATCTTTTTGGTTTGATTGTTGGCCAAACTTAAATCCTCATCCGTGCATGTTTTCGGTAGTAATCGGCAGACCAGCAAATTAACCAGATTCAGTATATCTCCACGGTTCACAAGGCGTGTTGATATCCACCAGCAGCTCTAACTGGAGCATGTTGGTCTTACACTTAGGCATTCCGACCCTCAGCCTATTCAGGGTCCTCCAAGTGAAGTAGAGGAGGTTGAGATCCTCATCCACCTCCTCCTCTAAAGTTGTTCCTTGTCCAGTGAGCTCCTTCCTCCATCTTCTAATTTGGTTTTTGCTCTTGTGTACCCTCAAGATTGCTTGTTCTTGCCATAAAGCTCTTCCTGGAGCTGAGTCAGGGGATTTGAGGCACATTTCCATTCAGAGGATGTCGAGGGTCCTTCTCTTACATTGTTCTTTCGGCGTCCACTGCAACTTCTCTCCTGATCTTAGGTGGAGCGATACCAACAAGAGGGTCTATTTCAACGATGGTAAACCTTGGCACTCCAGGTGTTCTGGAACTTCAATTCCCAGAAGCCCTGATCAGCAGGAGTGCCGACTTGGGTTTCTGGGAATTGAAGTCCAAGAACACCTGGAGTGCCAAGGTTCACCATCACTGGTCTATTTTCTCAACTGGTGTAGATTTGAAGCATCCTGTCACCATGAACACTGATTTATTAACAGTGATAACTTGTTTCATGTGTGCAGATGCGCACCATACTGGGGCAGGCTGCCGAGATGCTCCGGTGTCTTAAGATGGCCGGATGTCATGTTAGCAATGTTAGTCTGTGTTGAGCACCACCTTAGCTGGACAACTGTGAAACGTTGCGTCCTGTTATAGGATCTCAGGAGCGGACTGGATGTGTTTGGCCTGAAGAGAACACAAAGTAAGAAAGGTCACCATAGCTTTCTCCAAATAGATGGAACGTTGCCACGCATGAGAGAAGCGTGTCGTTTGCTGCAGCAAAAGGTAAGACTGAGCCACTTAGTCTAAATGTAAATGGATTGCCCAATCCCTTGGGTATTTTGGCATTGCTGTTTCTATTTTGAGATGCAGATGGCCATTGGTACATATAAATAGGACACACTTGTCATTTCATTTCACTGAAGAGAACCAGTGGGGGTTTCAGCCTTTGTTGACGGCAGCCATATGGTAAGAGCAATAGTATGAATGTCTGAGTGTTTTTCTCTTAAATCATGGCCGATGCAAATTTCCAGATCTTGGCAGTTATTTAGTTCTGACACATACCTGACCTAAGAACAAGGGTGAAAGTGGTGCATGGAAATAGTGGCAAAAATGAGTGAGTTTTAGCAGGACGGGGGTTGGGGTGGGGCTCCTCAAATTCTTTTCCTTCTTACCTCCTGGATGTAAACGTTCTTGGCAACTTTCCAGGAAACCTCTGAAATTCTTGATTGAGGTTGGAAAGGAACCAGGATGTTTCCCTCCTTGTCTCAAATGAATGGCAACTGCTAATTATTTTAGGGAATCCCACATAGCTCGGGCAGGCAAAGGTTGCCTTTGCTTGAAGACCAGTTGTATCTGACTCTAGGGTTCGGTGCTCATCACTGTTTACAGCCAAAGAGCCAGCACTCTTTGCATGTGCAGATGTTTCCATGGCCATATGACAGCCATGACTAGACATGGAATGCTGTTACCTTCCCACCAAGGTGGTACCTATTTATCAGTTTGCAATTACAGTGGAACCTCATATAACAATTGCCCGTATAACAATGAAATCGCATAACAATTAGGTTCTTGCGGGGGGATGGCGTCCCGTATAACAATTTTCCCTATGGAAAAAAAAACGTGCAGTACAACAATTTTTCAATGGAAAAAACCACTTAGTGAAAAAAATCGTTGTCTGATGCATCCCATAGGGAAAATCACTGTACGATGCATGCATTGTATAGCAATTGTTTTGTACAACAACAAGCCCTGTGGGATGGATTAAAATTGTTGTATGAGGTACCACTGTACAGTACTTGCTTTTGAACTGCTAAGTTGGCAGGAGCTGGGACAGAGACGGAAGCTCACTCCATCATGAAGCACTCTGGTCTCAAACTGTTGACCTACCAACCTTTCAGTTTTCAAAATCAGCATCTTCACCACTAAGCTACCGCAGTCCCCAAATACATCCCTTCCTTGGAGTTAATTCTATTTTGGAAGGCCTGTGTTGATATATGTTCCTACTTTCAGAGTAAGCAAAAGGAGCAATCATATGGGCTAGATTAATATGAAGCAAAACATCAGAGTATGTCTACACAACTCATCTATATCATAGTGATGCTACTTTAAATGTTCAGAGAATGTTTGGAGCTTGGTAGAGTACTTTGAGTTTTCTGCTGGAGATCTCTAGCATGGTGTTTTTCAACCTTGGGCTGCCAGATGTTCTTGGATGTCAATTCCCAGTAGCCCAAGAACATTTGTGGACCCATGGTTGAGAAACTGCTTTGTTTCCACCACACCCCGACATAGCTCTTACCAGAAGAAAAACTACTTCTGAGCACTGTAGACATGAGACACTTTGGCAAAGGTTTCCATAAGTTGAGTTTACTATGATTATATTACAGTTGTTTAGAAATTGAAAAGCATTTCACCTTCCCAGAAGCAGCCTGTAGTGCAGGGGTTCTCAATGTACAGCCCATGGGTTGGCCCTGGCCCATAGCACCATTTCATGTGGCCCACACCGCCGCCACCACCACCGGAAGCGGAAGTGGAAGTGGAAGCGGATGCATTTACAACAGCCCTAAATGCACCTGCAGCTGTCATAAATGCATTTATGACAGCCATGGATGCGTTTTATGGCAGCATTTACAAAGGGGTGGATCACCGGTCCAGCCCACTCAGCTATCTTAGGGGGCGTGATCCGGCCCGAGGCTTGAAAAGGTTGGGTCTCCCTGCTGTAGTGGAAGACTTAACTCAAAATTTCTCCCGGGAAGCATATCCCAGTTGTATTCAGAAGCCATGTCAACATCTCCTCTTAAGATTGTCCAAATCATTGGGAGGTACAGTAAATGGTTATTGTGGGGGAAACCCACAAAAGATCAAACTCCTCAAGGTAATCCTCAAAGTGGTATAAGGTGAGGAAGTTGGCAGTGGAGAATCATGGATTCACAAAGTAGGCAATGTAATAGACGAAAAACGCGGCTGTACGAGTAGTGTTGGGGTGCGGGCGTTATGCTTGTGCCTCACTGCTGTTGAGGGAGCTGCACTGGCTTCCAGTTTGCCTCTGGCTGCAATTCAAGGTCCTGGTTATTACCTTTAAAGCCCTACATGGTAGTGGACCAGGATACTTAAGAGACCGCATCATCCCAAGGACATCTGTCCGTCCCACCAGAGCGGACCAGAGAGGCTCTCTGGTTGTGCCATCGGCCGAGGCGCACCTCTCTGGCACTAGAAAGAGGGCCTTCTCTGTGGCCGCTCCGGCCCTGTGGAACCTCCTCCCAATAGAACTACGTCTGCAGACGGAGCTGCTGTCCTTCAGGAAAGGATTGAAAACCTGGCTGGCAGGTCAGGTCTGGGGAATGGATGGATCAATTTCCCCAGCCGGCTGGCTGGTTTGACACCCAGTGCCTCCTAGCTACAATGCCTATCTATAATGCCTAGTTTTTAATGCTATGTTTTTAAGCTTCTTTTAAAACTTTTAATTTCTGAACTGGTTTTAAATGGTTGTCAATATGCTGTTGTGTTGGGAATCGCCCTGGGTCCCTTCGGGGAGGAGGGCGAGAAACAAATTTAAATAAATAAATAAACTGGTGCAACTCTTAGTGGCAAATTCCCATAAATTAAGAAATCTCTGTTGGCTTTTATCTATCGTACGCTGAAGTTCACGATTCAGAAGGCAACAGTTAATCCCTTAGTTTCACAGTGGTTCACTTCCCAAAAGTCATGCCTTTTGCCATCAGGCTCAACAAGATCTTTGCCTGTACTATTGTGACCCTTTCATCGAATACCAAGTCCTTCTCAATATTGAGTTTGGACACAAGCAGACCAAAAAGATGAAGAAG
The DNA here is from genome assembly GCA_030440675.1 of Furcifer pardalis. Classification (NCBI taxonomy): domain Eukaryota; kingdom Metazoa; phylum Chordata; class Lepidosauria; order Squamata; family Chamaeleonidae; genus Furcifer; species Furcifer pardalis. The sequence goes on along the minus strand of CP126900.1, from coordinate 11,734,973 downwards.
TGTTATTTGTTCAGGGTTTTGAGGCAGCTTCCAGTACAAAGTGGCCAATTCCATGGTGGTGGTTTTGAACGAACAGAACTAATCATATGAAAGGGACATGGTATCCTTATGATGGTGGATTAAGGACCAGATACTTAGATGTTCTCCAAACCACCCTCCTGCTGATCTTGGGAATGTCTGTGGAGATGGCAACAGCTCAGAGCTCTTAAATGCTCTATATTCCACATGAAAAAAAAGTTATTTAAATCACACTGACTTATTCTTGAAGTCATTTTAGTCTACAGTATTTACTTTTTAAAGCCTCAAGTTATCTCCTTTTAAGCCTCTCTCCCTCTTTTTTCCAGGAAGCCTTTGAAAAACACGCTAGCACATAATTACAGAGGCTCACGGGAAATATTTTTAATTTTATTTTTACTTTGTTGCCCTTGCAAGCGTGGCCAGGAAAACTTTTTTCTTCTTTACTGAATGTTATTATTTAGCCTCTAAAGTTCTGCACTTCAGCGACAGATTGAATTATGATTAGGGATCATTTGCATAATAAACAGAATAAAGTTAAAGGGGACCTCATGGAGAAAACAAAATTATTTTCTTTATGGTTGCAGCCTCTGTGTTATCTGTTCTTCCAAGGAAAATAAAGGACATTTTGTGCCAAGGTTGTCTGATTTAAGATTAAATAAATTACATGTATTTCTCTAGCAGTTAAAACCAATCCCTTACTCTCTCTTTCTCCCCCCCCCCCACTTGTTCAGATATTCAGGAGTTTTTGAAAAACTCTGCTGTATTCCCCCCCCCCCACTTCCCCTCTCCCAAGTCTGTCTCCCAAACTAAAGACAGAGATGGCAATTTGTGGCCAGAGATTTCTACATTTCTCGGTTTGTGATTCATTGCAAAAATGTGGAAGAAGGCCAGTTCCTCTCTGCTTTGTCATTTTATTTGTTTCTTCGCTTGCAAGTGTTGGCAAATGGCTTAACATCCAAAGTTTTCTGACTTGCTGTCAAGTCAACTCTGACTTACGGCATCGTTTTCCAGGGTTTTCTAGGTAAAATTTACTCAGAAGTGGTTTTCCATTCTATTCCTATAGGGGGCGCCCTGGGACTGTGCAGCTTGCCCAAAGCAACACAGGTTGGCTATACCCCTGGGAGGCTCAGTAGGGACTCGAACTCCGAACATCTGGCTCTGCAGTCAGATAGCGAACTCACCAAGCTATTTGGCCAGCTTCTGTCTCTCTAGATAAGAGGTTATTTATTTATTTATTTATTTATTTATTTATTTATTTATTTATTCAGATTTATATTGCCGCCCACTCGTCGAGGCGACTCAGGGCGGCTTACAGTTCTCAACCGTTTCAAGCCGGGGGCTGGGTCACGCTCTCTCAGTCAGTTTCGAGGGCCGGACGGCCATTTCGCCCTGCCTGCATGATGGGGGTGGACATTTTCTCCCAACAGCTTCAAAGGGTGGCCATTTTGTTTCTTGAATGCCCTTGGAGGGGTGGGGTGGGGACATGAAATGGCACCATGGGCCAGATCCAGCCCACGGGTCTTAGGTTGGGAACCCTTGCTCTAGATATTCTATCTAGTAAAGGTAAAGGTTTCACTTGCTTGAAAGCCAGTCATGTCTGACTCCAGGGGGCAGTGCTCATCTCCGTTTACAGCCAAAAGTCTGCATTTACAGAAGTTATCATGGTTATGTGGCAGGCATGACTAAATGCCGAAGCGCACAGAAAGCTGTTACCTATTCATCTACTTGCAATTTCTTGCGTTCAAAATGCTATGTTGGCAGGAGCTGGGACAGACAACGGGCACTCACTCCATCATGTAGCACTCAGTTCTCGAACTGTTGACCTGCCAAACCTTCCAGTCTTCAAGCTCAGTGTCTTCACCATTAAGTCACTGCGGCCCCTTCTGTCTATCTAACTAGCTATAAAGCTACCGTAGCATGTTTACAATTCCTACAAAACAAGCTATATGGTAGTCAAAACTACACCAGATGAGCCTGGAAAAATTCTCTTTCCCCCCACATGCTAAGTCAATGCACAGTTCCAGAAAACTCAGAAAGAAAAATATCTCACCCACCTATAGATTTAGGGTTCTGTTTTGTTCACTTGGAATTAGTGCATCCACATGTTTTAGTGCATCCACAATTAGTGCATCCACAAGAAGACTTCAATGCACACTGCAAAAGGAGGTGGCCGAAAGGTAGTGGTTCCAGATGTTGTTGGACTGCAACTTTGCATTCCACGCTCTTGGCAATGCTGGCTAAGGGTTGCAGGTGGACCACATCTGGAAGGTCAATCTCTGCCCCTTCCTGGCATAAAAAACAAGAACAGCTGTAGCTTTCCTAAAAAGGGGAGAAAGGTACATTGGATCGGAGCCCTTCGTTTGCTAGTGAGAAGTGTTGTAGAAGGACGTGTGAGTCACCTTTCCTTAAGACAGTTGTCAACTTAAAAACTGAGCAAACTCGGAAGTGTGAATCAGTGGAACTTCCTCTTCTGGGCCTCTTCTAGTTAGACAGTGTTCAAGGTCACTGTCTGGGTGTTCTTGGCCAAAAACACCCACAGCCTTATTCCAGCTGAGCAAAGGCCAAAACTGTGCCCTTGGTGAGCAGGTTTGAAAATACCCCAAGCAATGGGGAAGTAGATCTGTAATTTGCATCATCACAGAGACCCGTCAGCACCTAGTTTTGATGTTGGTGACGGAAGGGAAGTGGGGATCCACTTAAAGATGTAAAAGCAAGCCAGGTAGATACTATATTTATCTATGACTAGACACCAGAGCAATTGGAATGCTGTTACCTTTCCTGCCAAAGCTGTACCTGTTATCGACTTGCAAGCCTACAGCCATACCACCCTGAACACACTGAATCTCGTCTAATCTACGGTAAAACCCTGACTTACATATGCCTCACGTTACATAAAATTTGACTTACATAATGATTTTGTGCTAAAACCATGTCCCATTTTACACAATTTCCTATGGGTTTGCTTCGAGTTACATAAAGATTCTTTTTCCTATGAGTTTGCTTCGAGTTACATATAAAACCGCTTTAAGCAAAAGCCTACGGAACTGACTTTTTTTTGTAAGTAGGGGTTTTACTGTACAGCGGATAACAATTCGATCAGATAACACTAAAATCGCATAACGTTAAGTAATCTGGGGAGGAGAATTGGATCAAATAATGTTAAGGTCCTATGGGATGGATCGGATAACAACCGCTAAAGCCTGTGTGGTTACAATGTATCTCTATGGAGCTTTAACGTTATCCGATCCATCCCATAGGATTTTAACATGGATTGGATAACACTAAAAATCGGATAACACCAAGACTTGTAGAACCAAGTCTTAGCGTTATCCGAGGTATTACTGTACTTGCAATTTCTTGTTTTTGAAATGCTAGGCTGCCAGGAACTGGGACAGATAACCAGAACTCACTCCATCATGCACACTCGGATCTTGAACTGCTGCCCTCCCGACTTTCTGGTCGTCAACCTCAGCATCTTAACCCTCTAAGCCGCCGCTACCCTTTTGTACATCATCCCACTGTTGCACAAACATGGCTGGCATCTCAATCTATCAATTACTTTTTACAAGTAACTTTCCAAACTTAGCTAGGAGTTTGGCATCTTGGACAGTTCTTCATAAAAATAAGTTATTTCCCCGAACACGTTCACATCCCACATTCCTTTAAGCCATCCTGAAATTAATTTACAGGTCTGTCCTATTTTTAAACCACACTATTTGACGGCTAACCCCACTGGACTTCTTCAACCTGTGAAAATTATTCAGAGGGATTTTTTTTAAAAAAAGAATACACATAAAAAAAGAGGATTAATTTATACCAGAAGAAGAAAAAGAAGAGGATTCCAATTTATTTTAAAAACGGAAAATGCTAATATACGTGCAGAGGCACTCATTATAAAATAGTTGCTGTAAATCAAGGAAGCTGCAATATATCTCGCCACAGACAGCAAGTCAGTCCACTTCAGGATTTATTTGATTAGATAGACATATGGATTAGAATTGGGGAGATAAGAAATCAAAATCCCTGCTGTGCCATTTAGCTAAATAGATGAATCTCTATCAGTGACCTTTTCAGGTCCTAACTTTCCTTAAGGGGTTATTATGTAGTAACAAATGATATAGGGGTGGATGTCAATCTGAACCCCTTAGGGCAGGGATACTCAACCTGTGGGCCATGGGCCAGATGTGGCCCATAACTCCATTTCATGTGCCCCCCCCCCACTGCCTCCACAACACTAGGAAATACCACATGGTGGAGGAAGGGCAAAATGGGCATCTGGCCCATGAAGCTGTCTGAGGGAGCTTGACCCAACTCCCAACATAAATAGGTTGAGAAGTCCTGCCTTAGGGGAAAGGCAGAATAAAAGAATAAGAAAACAAACAACTAGATTGTAAATTCTAGCAATTCAAAAGTAAGAAATTGCAAGTACATAAATTGGTACCATCACAGCAGGAAGTGTTCCATGCACTTCAGTGTCTAGTCATATCTGTCACATGGCCGCGGAAACATCTGCCGACAGCGCTGGCTCTTTGGTTGTAAAGGGAGATGAGCACCACACCCTCAAGTTGGATATGACTGCTTTTGAGCAAGAAGACCTTTAACTGGAAAAGGGGAAGGACTTTTTTTGGTATTCTTGATAAGAGTTTTGTGCAAATTGCATAAATTGTGCAAATGGAATAGCTAAACAAAAATAGCTACTGTCTTTCTGTATAGACTTTATACAATGTGAGAAACAAAATCAGATGAATTGTTTCCATCTTTTTGACTACTCAGTTTATTTTAGTCCTGTTTTTTAAAATATGTGCTTTGCTTCACAAAGGGAAACATCACTAGCGCTCCACAGAGATAGGATTGTAAATTTACATATATTTTTTGTTCCTACAGGTACAAATGAAACATTTGAAATGTTTTCCCCACCTTGTGCAGTAACAAGGAAGCTTTTGTGCCCTTTTTTGGCATTTTGGGATCTTTTTGCAAAAAATACATTTAAAAATGTATTTTGCACAAAAAGTTGTATTTTGTGCAAAAAATGCATTTGGGCAATATGTATGCTTCTGAACCAAACTCCCCATTTTCTGCAAGAAACACTGTATTTTTCACTATAGGATTTTCCTACTCAAATGAAAAGTTCTTGCTGCAAAACACAAACATTATTTTTGTGCAGCATCCAACAGGCTTTGTTTAGACTAAGGCTGAAGGGAAAAGTCCCCATCTTTCACAGGGGTGAAAACTTTCCTCAAGGCCAACTTGTTGTTTATGGGAATGATGTCACATCTCAGGTTGCTCTTTTGTTTGACCAATGAGAGCAAAAATGTGAATATGTATCGCCTCTTTTTGTACAAATTGCAGAAAGCTTGACCAAAAAACTGTTCACACTCCATTTGATCAAGTTGAGGCAGCATGCCTTATTGAAAACAAACAATTTAGCAAGATTTCTGTGGCTGAAAGAGGTTCCTCACTTTTAACTTATTTTGTGCCTAGGTCAGACTTTAAAGTGCCAAGTAAGCCACTTTCTTGGCTTTGACGTAGGCCAAACTTAAGTCTTCCTCAGTACATGTTTCTAGTAGTAATTGGCAAACCAACAAATGAGCTCGATTCTGTATCTCTCTACATTCACACAACATGTTGTTGTCTGCCAGCAGCTCCCACCTGAGCATGTTGGTCTTACATTTAGACACTCAGACCCTCAGCCTATTCAGGGTCCTCTAAGTGATGTAGGGGAAGTTTAATTCCCCAACCACATTCTCCTTTAATATTATTCCACGTCCAGTGAGCTCCTTCCTCCATCTTCTAATTTGATTTTGCTCTTGCGTACCCTCAAGAATGTTTGTTCTTGCCATAAAGCTCATCTTGAATTTGAGTCCACATTTAGCTTAAGTTGCTGATTGAAAAAGCAAATCGTACTAACCTAGAAGGACCTCTGATTGGGTGGTAGCTTCTTAGCTTTCTCCAGTGTTGAAGAATCCAGCCTCTTCGTCTCTTCCTTAGGGTCAAATTCTCTAGGCCAATGATGGTGAACCTTTTAGAGATCGAGTGCCCAAATAGAGGGGTGGGGCAAACTCTGTGCTGGGAGAAGGAGGAAGCACTCCTATTGGTCTGTTGGGTAGATGGGCAGGTCAAACGATTTGCTGGGGGAGGGAGGAAGTGCTCCCATAGGGCTGCTGGGCAGAGGGTTGGGGTGACTTCTGTGTTGAGGGGAGGGAGGAAGCGATGGCGTCCATGCCAACAGAGATGGCTGGGTTCACCACCACTGCTCTAGGCCCTTAAACAAATTGTTTGCTGTTGGATTTCTTTGTTCCATCCCAGCTTCTCCACCATCTCTTTCTTTCTGGAAGAGTAGTAAAAGACAACACAAAAATACCCTTGACTTTTCAACAGCTGGCACGTTAATTGTTCCAACTTGTTCAAATACCCATGGCATCATTTGGGTGCTCTTAAAACAGTACCGTTCCTTGTGTGTCGAATGCCATTGCTTGGAATGTCAAAGCCACTAATTACAGGGAATTGAGACTTGCCTCTTTCATCCCAGGAGCTGCATGGAATAAATAATACAGTGCATTGGAATGCTCCAAAAGCTCGTTCTTAGGAATCAGCAGCTGTACAAATGGGTATTTTTTTGTATGCAAATTTCTGTGGAATTTAAATGCATTAGAAGAGCAGCCTCTCCACTTTTCACTTCTTAGAGCAATTGGAAAGCTTTTCAGATACAGTGAAACCCCACATAACGAATGCTTTGTATACAGTGATGGGATGTCCCCGGTTCCAGACGGATCTCTGGAACCGGTAAGACTAATCCCGGAGAGTTCTCCGGGAGGGGAGTCCACTTTTGAGGCGTCCGGTTCCGGACGCCTCACCGAAAGAATTTTTTTAAAAAAATCTGAGCTAAAATGGCTCCAATTGACTGCGCATGCGCAGAAACTCAATTTGACGCATTGCGCATGCGTCAAATTGAGTTTCTGGACATGCGCACTAAATTGGAGCCAAATGGCTCCAATTTAAAAAAAAAAATCTTCTGAAGCTGGATGGGAGGTTCCCCGTCCATTCATTTATCTCCCCCCTCCCAGCCTCCAGCTCTACAGCCCACTAGGGCCGACTTTACAGAAGAAACTGAATTTCACATTTCAGCAAAAATGCAGCCCTCGGAGAAGGGAAGGGTCAGGGTGGGAACCACCAGCCTCGCAAGGGGGAGACAAGGCCACCCCGCCCCGCAGAAACAGGGAGGACAAACGGGTGGCAGGGCGGGCGAGACAACCTCGTCGCTCTGCCGGAGGCTGAATGGCGGGAGTGGCAGACAAGAGGAGGGTCTCCCCCCCCCAATTCGACACCGACCGGGAAGGCTTCCAGACGGCCAAGCTGCCCCCCACACATACCCCAGCTCTCACCTCGTCCTCCCTCTCGCTGCGGAAACACAAGCAGACTGGCTCCGGCAGCAGCGGCGGCAGCCCTAAGAGAAGAGCACCTCCCCTAGCCGGCTACCTGGCTCCCACAGGCACGTTGGTGCCTGGCCGCGCCATCCGCCCGTGCCGCGCCGCGCCGTCCGCCCGCGCCGCGCCGTCCTAGGGTCTTGGGCCCAACAAACCCCCATGCCCTGGGTAAACCCGGCGGGGCTCGCCACCGCCGCATCCTCTTCTGTCGGGCGCCTGGAGCTTCCTCGGGCCGTTGCCTTTTCGGCCCGGCTCTGGCTGCGGCCACGGAAGGTAAGTGAGGCTTTTATATTTTGGGTGGGTGGGTGATTTAATTGTGTTTTGGGTGGGTGGTTGTACTTTTATTTAATTTTTATTTTATTTATTTCTTTATTTTATTTCTTTAAGTTAATTACGGGTCTGTGTGCGTGTTTATTATTTTTTTATATTTTTTATTTTTGGCCTTGCCCACAATGTCATGATGTCATGACGTTGGCTCCGCCCATGACGTCATGATGTCATGACATTGGCCACGCCCATGACGTCCGTGACGTCATGGCGTGGTAGTAGAATTTTTGACATCCCATCACTGTTTGTATAATGAAAATATCATACAACGAGGTAATTGTGATACCCTGCATAATGAATTTTTTCAATATATGGGGTTTTCATTAAGCGGGGTATATCCTGGTTAACAAAAACCCCGTATAACGAACATTTTCATTTTGTTATGCGTTGTATCGCCCATTTGATCTGCACAATGGAAAAAACCGCATAGCGCCCCCCCCTTATGCAAAATTCTACTGTAAATCCCTTCTGAGAATGATGACTCTCCATGTCTTTGACAGTAGAGTCAAATTCCTTGATCTTGAGAGTTGCAGGCTTCCTTCCTTCTTTTTTAAATAAAAGAAATTTACATCTAAGTCTATCTTGGGACTGTCGTGGCTCAAGTGGTTAAGATGCTGAACTTGAAGACTGGAAGGTTGGAGTTCGATTCCCAAATACTGCATAACGGAGTGAGCGCCTGTCTCTGTTCCAGCTCCTGCCAACCTAGCAGCGGTTTGAAAGCAAGAATTTGCAAGTAGATAAATAGGGACCACTTTGGTGGGTAGGTAAACAGTGTTCTGTGCACTCCAGTTTTGAGGTATGTGTGCCACATGTCCACGGAAACATCTGCAGACGCAGACAGCGCGGGTTCTTTGAGTATAAACAGAGATGAGCACTGAGTTGGATATGACTGGCTTTCGAGCAAAGGCGGCCTTTACTTTTACTTTACTTTTACCTAAGACTGTCTCTAGATCATGTGCAAGTAATAGCAAAGATCAGTGGCTACTTCACCAACCGCTAGGATGGAACACTGATTTTTTTAACGGTGGCTCAACTTTTCTGTCCATGGAAATATTTTTTCCAAGGAAAGTCATTCAATGAAAGGGACCGTGACGGCAGCAAGCTGGGTTGAGCTGCATGATAGGATTTTTCTTCTGCCAAGGGCTTGGCTTTTGTACTCAGTTTGTACGCCCAGGCGGAACATGACAGATTGACAAAGTGATTGTCAACAATGGGAACATGGAAGTCAAGAGAAAGAGCTGGTGTCCCTGCTGTCGGATAAAAACAAATGGCTTTATTGGGGATGGCTAGGACTGGCACATCAATTGATTTGTTATGGATGAGACACATGGCTATACAGTAATACCTCGGATAGCGCTAAAACTTGGTTCCACAAGTCTTGGTGTTATCCGATTTTTAGTGTTATCCGATGCATGTTAAAATCCTATGGGATGGATTGGATAACGTTAAAGCTCGATAGAGATACATTGTAACCGCACAGGCTTCAGCGGTTGTTATCCAATCCATCCCATAGGACCTTAACGTTATTCGATCCAATTCTCCTCCCCAGATTACTTAACGTTATGTGATTTTAGCATTATCCGAGGTAAACGTTATCCGAGATATTACTGTAATCGCAAGTTGATCTCTTTCTCTTGGCAGAAGTTGGAGACCTTCTTGAAGTTCTAAACTATGGTTCTCTTTGTGTTTTAAATTAATTAGGGTGGCTGCCATCAGAAGCCATAGTGGCAGAAAAACTATACATTCTGGTTAACCCAGTTTATCCCTACCTCATCTGGGTATGGCTTTTTCCACCACCAGAACCTCATCCACCTGCTCTAATATCCTCAAAACATGACCGGAATGCACCAGGCCTCCCTAATAACACAAAAATTAAGTAGCAATAATATAACAATAACTGTGTGCCCTCAAGTTGACTCTGACTTAAGGCAACCTTTTTCAGGGTTATATAGTTAGATAATACACAGAGGTAGTTTAGCATTCCTTTATTGTGGGGGCACTCTGTGATTGTGCAGCTCAGCCGGCATAGAGAAAGCTCCTGGTGGCTTCCGGCAGTGGTTGATCATTAGTATATATGTTAAACAGTGTGGGGGCTAGCACACTGTCTTGCGGGAGCCTATTGTAAGACTTACAGCTCTGTCTTACAGCTATTTCTTTGATTTCTCCAATGGCTGCGTTGTCCTTGGAAATCAACAAAAAAAATATGGTTTCCCAGTAAACAGCCTATGATTTTTGAGAATTTAAAATCCTTTGTGATGTGGAAGACTTTCTTCAGCAGAGCTGCATGGTTGACTGTGTCATAAGCTGTAGTGAGATCTATAAACACTACACCTGTGATTTCCTTCATTTCAAAACCATCTTCTATATACTGTGTTAGGTAAAGAATTTGTGCTGTACAATCTTTGCCAGGTCTGAAACCAGCTTGCTGTGGTATAAGAAAGGGATCTACTATTGCAGATAGTCAATTCAGAATTAAACGTTCATATATCTTGTATAGGTGGCTAAGAAGAAATATGGGCCTGTAGCTTTTGGGGGCTTCTGGTGGCTTGCCTGGTTTAAATATAGCTATCACCTGAGCCTTCCTCCATATCTTTGCTATCTGAACAACCCATATGCACCTCTTTTTAGCAGATACAGTATTTGCATATTGAACAGTGTTAGGAAGGCGGGACATGCATTTATATACTTAAAAATATCTCTCATGGTTCTCAGATTTGGAAAGTAAGCATAGCTCGTATTATCTATCTCTCCACAGCCACAGTGTGAAAACGTGGCTAGCGGTTAAAGGTCTGAAGCAAAGGATGTGAATGTATTTCTAAGAGGATTATACTTTTGTAGAAGATGATCCTGAATATTGTAGTAGAACCTCACAGACCATGCTGACTCGTCTTCATGCTTGCTGGTTGGGATTTAGTTGAATCTCTCCCATAGCTTGAGGTAAAAGAAGGACTGCTGGTCTCCAACCTTCCAGATGTGTCCTCCTGAATCTTTGAAAGTCCTATCTCCTCCTCTCCAGCTTTCCCATGGCTGGTTTTGACAGCCACTCACTTGTCCTCTTGTGAAAGTGGACAGGTGACCAGTCCACTCCCTCTTAACAACTGGTTTATTTTTAAGAACAGCTGCCAAGATTGACTTAAACCACCAGCTGGACTTTAATACACTCAGTTTAAGGAGTGGACGCTTGTGCCAAAAAGTCATCTAATGGCCATTGAAGACAAGAAGCACCTCCCCTACTGCCAAAGTCACATGACAGTGTGCAAGGAGGGGAGACTGTGGTGATCGTAGTGACAAAAAGATAGGCCTATATACATGAACAGATAGATAGATAGATAGATAGATAGATAGATAGATAGATAGATAGATAGATAGATAGATAGATAGATAGATAGATAGATAGATAGATAGATAGATAGATGAGTAATAGTTTAAAAAAATCTTGTTATTTCACAATGTTTGTTCTATGCCCTTAGATTTCTTACCTCTTGTGAACAGATGTTCTTCTGGGTTGTCAGGTAGCTTTCAACTTATGGAAGGAGCTGTGGTGGCTCAGTGGTTAAAAAGCTTGCCTTGTTGGTTGGAAGGCTGGCAAGTCACCAGTTCAAGACCCGGGTACTGCATGACAGTTTGAGTGCCCGTTTCTGTCCCAGCTCCTGTCAACCTAGCAGTTCAAAAGCAAGAAATTGCAAGTAGATAAATAGGGACCACTTCAGTGGGAAAAGATCTTGGGGATATGAAAGGAGCCTCATTTGGGCATTCCCTGAGCAGCAAAAATCCTTTCAACCCAGAATAATTTCTGACACAAAATTATTATTGTTAATGTATGGAGACCCTAATAGGGTTTTTGAGTTGTGTGAACTCTTTAAGAAGTGGTTCTAATATTAGGATTTCTCCAGGGGTTTCCATGGTTAAATAGGGTTTTGAACCCGGGTTTCCCTAGTTCTAGTCCAGGACTCTCTTTACTACACCATAATTTCTCTCTCACAGGCTAAGAGCCATGGCATTCTAAATGGTTTTCTTTGAAACTAATGTACAATGGAGAAATTGAGATCGTTGGAAAGCGGGTGGGATTTCTTTGCTATGAAACATGAATAAGGGCATATCAGTCTCATGGAAGCTAATCCACTCCTAAGACTTTGGGAATTCTTTCCTATACGATATGCAAATGGCGCTGGATCAAAAGATGGAGCCCCAAATCACTGTTACGAAATCTGTTCATCATTTTGTAGCTCGATCCTACACCCTCGAATTTGGCAGATGCCACCCAAATTGACTCTAGTAGGATTTGGTTAAATGCTGGCTTTTCGTCGCAGGCTACTTCATTCACGACAATTGCCTTTTCGCACACCCTTCTCTGCTTGGATTATAGAAACGAGAGCTTTAATGCCTTATTTCGTCTTGGACTTTTTTTAAAAAATGGATTTAGTCAAAATCCTAGAAAGAAAAAAACACCTGTTGCCTATGGCTTTGTAAAGAGATTTACTTTGAGTGTGGAATGGGAAGATTTTGGTTTGATTTGCTTATTTTGTGGTTTCAAATGGAGTCTTTCCTGGGTTATACCGAAGACTCTATACAAGAGAAGCTTAATTTTGTGAATAGGATTACAGTGCAGCTTTTTAAAAAATTGTTACTGTTATATAGACAGCAACTGTGGGAAAGCCTTAGAAGATTTAGGACTATATGGGATATGGAGGGGAGGGTTATCAACTCTTCATCCAGCAATGGTTGGGGCAACTTCCCTTCATAAGCTGCAGTTTCTTTCCAGTAGAAGATTCCATTGGCTCTAATGGAAGTTGTGCTCCCCATGCAAACAGAGTTGGAGAGAATATATTTGACAGTATGAGCTAGTAGCCATTGATTGCCCCAAATGGTATGCTGATATTATTTGATGAACAGCCATTTGCATTATGCAGAGAATAATTTGTCAATCATTTTTTTTTCTTTCCATGTCTCCTTTCCCCCCAATTTCCCCAGTTTAAGATCTTTCCAAAGTTTTCACTAACATTATATTTCAGTGCACCAATCTGCATTTTAGGAGTACAAAGTTTGTCTAAAGTGCAGCCTTTTGGAAGACGACTTTCCTAACAAAATGTCGCCGCAACATTTATTAACAAAAATGGATGTCATTTTGTATGCAATTTTCCTTGATGTATACATTCATATGCAAACTCTGATTGGAGAAAACTACCATACTGCAGTATACAGAGAAGAGTGAAGTTGAGGCAAGGCTGAGTTTTGGTTCATGTGTTAGTTTAAAAATGCAGAATTAGTTGACTGATTGAATTTTACACAAGTTGTGCAGTAATAAGAAATCAAGTTGGCAGTGCTTCTCCAACTTTCTTTTATTAAGAAACCATACCCAAGTTCAGTAGCTTATATATTAATCACCCAGTGAGAATTAATTAATTAGATTTACATAACCTCCCCATTAGTGGAAGCACTAGTTTGGGCACTATATGGATGATGATGATGATGATGATGATGATGATGATGATGATGATCTTTCTTCTTCTTCTTCTTCTTCTTCTTCTTCTTCTTCTTCTTCTTCTTCTTCTTCTTCTTCTTCTTCTTCTTCTTCTTCTTCTTCTTCTTCTTCTTCTTCCTCAGGTGCTGTATCCATTCCAGATATTGGCTATCATCATGGTGATAGTCTTCCTATTTTTAACTCCTTGGAACAGATCTTCTGAGGACATGCCACACCAGTCTCTCAGGTTCTTCAGCCATTAAGTCCATCTTTGTCTACTCCCAGGGATCTTTCCTCGGAGTATTCTAGATTTTATGTTGTTCCTCATGATATGGCCAAGTTATTGGAGCTTACTTTGCTTAATGATCTTAAACAGTTCTTGTGAGATTTAAAACTCCATAAGACCCACATAACAACATATACCAACAATAGTTGTATCTGCCTCTAGAGTTCAGGGCTCATCTCTGTTCATAGCCAATGGACATGTGGCAGGCATGCCTTGAAACAGGAGTGCATGGGACACTGTTTATCTTCCCACCGTAGAGGTCCCCATTTATCTACTTGCAATTTCTTGCTTTTGAACTGCTAGGTTGGCAAGAGCTGGGACAGAGACAGGAGCTCACTTGGTCATGCAGTACCCTAGAATGGAACTCTGACTTTCCAGTCAGTGAGTTCAGTGTATTAACCCCTTGAGCCACTGCAGTTCCTTATCATTAGTAATTGCTACAAACCTCAATGTTCTTCCTCAAATGTTGCTAGTTGACCATGTTTGCGTACCAAACAAAGCAAAGTCCATCTCTATGTTAACCAATTTTACATTGCATTCTTCAACTATTTTTGCAAAGTTGAAAAAAAGGGCAAATGTGTCCAAAACACACAATCCAGGTGTGCATCCATCGATATATTCAGCAATGTGTTAACTCCACACAGCTTCTATCCCACGCTCCGAGCTGGGACCTACATGGGCCCATTTATTTACTTGGTTAATTGCTACTAATAAGAGTGTCCTTGTGTCGCTGTTAATGATTCACCTATTGAAGTTGATAGGCACTTTTATAACAAATGAAAAAAGCCAACTGGCCAGTACCAGATGCTGTGGTTATTTGCTTAACCACTGGTTGTGGTGGTTGTAACTGAGAGGGCTTAAGAGACTGGCCCTTTTAGGAATTCTCTGGATGCCTTTGTTTAGCTCGTTAAGGGATGGATGTTTGCTGTTTGATAAATGAGAAGTTGATGTGCGGCAATTAGCGTGGCAGGTTGAATGGTGAGCAGCTTCTGTTATCTGTAAATGATAGAGAGAAAAGAGAGCCAGGAATTCCATCTGCAGGTTCAAACTACGGGTTTCTGACAACGAGTAACCGTTTTGTGATGCAACTGCTCAGTGATAAACACACCCTTGTAGGTGGAATTCCATCTCAGATTTATAGCTTAAGGAAAACTGAATGGCTGCATTATTCTCTTGGCTCAGACGCCTCAAGGTGTATTCCTGTGCAGTCAGAATTCCAGATCACAATAGTTAAAATAAAATAAAATAAAATAATTTCTTTGTTTGTATCACAATTAGACTAATTTTGAGCAGAAGCAGGCTAATTCAATGGTGTTGAAGTGATTTTGATATATCCTGAGAATAAACAAAACAAAACATGCAACTGAAATATAACTAACTGTTATATTTCAATGTGAGCTTTTGTGGATCAAGTCCACTTCATCAGACTTGGGAGTGAGACTTCATGGTGTCAATTTATACACATCAGGTACAGAGGTCAGGTACAGAGTGATTGGTTAGTATACAAATCGGCTTCATACAATTAGTAATGGCAGATGATCTCTGGCTGTTATTTAGATTAGCTGTGAATGTCCCCTTTCCAATTGCAAACTTAGGAAGATACAAGAAAACCACCTGGCTTTGAACATATGCTAATGAGTTTAACCTTTGTGTTGCTATGTGAGCACATCCTTTGTTCTGTGAAACAGCCTATGTTGTGAAAGAGAATTTTCCAGGACAGTTTATGAAGTTGGATTAATATTTATTATTTATTTTATTTATTTATTTATTTATTACACTTGATACCCCGCCCCAATCGGGAGAACCCGACTCTGAGCGGCTTACAAAACACTAAAAATAAAAGTAAAAGCATAAGAAACAGTTTACTCCAATAAAACATCAGTTAAAAGGTCATCAAAATAATATAATAAAATATACAACATATATATTCCAAAAAATGAATATATCCTGGTAGTTTACTAAAAAGAAACCACATAACCAGCCTGCTGAACCACGTGACTGGCCCACTGCCCAAAAAGTTTGGACACCCCTGATCTATGTATATTTAAATGTGCATCACCAGAAAAAAACACTAGAGGCCACTGTATGCAATGTAACATTTACAAGGAACAGACACAGACATTTTGGTAGCTCTCTTGTAGAATGATGGAGGCATCTCTGAAACCCCCTCCTCTGCTTCTATGACTGAGTTATATGTGTTAAACATAAGACCCACTGTTATCCATGGTTTCAGGTACCCATGGAAGTTCTCAGAATGTATTCCCCACAGATATAGGGAGGGTCCCCTTTGTGAAAATTTTAAGGAATAGTTTACTATTGTTCACCCACCCAAAGAGATTCCCTTGGTGAACATGGATTTGAAACCAAGTTTCCTTTATCCTCTATGGCACATTGGTTTCCTAGCCTGTTGGAATTCCATCTCATCAACAATTAACTTACTTCAGAGAAGCTATATTATGTATAATGTATCTATATTTCTTTCAGAAATTTCAGGTGCAGACCTTGGAAATATTTTTTCCCAAAAGAAACTTTCCAAGTTCTGCTATTGTGGAATGAAGAAGTTTCCTACATCACCGAGATCTTTCCGTCTCCATAGGGGACAAATGTATATGGGGGTCTCAATGTTTATGACATTCAGCTTGAGATAATTAGAAGGTAAGTGAACTATGAAATAGCCAGGTGAAAATAATTATTTATGCATTGAGAAAGGGAAAGAAAGAGAAAAATGTTACTCAGAGAATAAGTGCTAAGACATTATAAAACAGATTTCTTGCTGAAATCTGAATAATAATAATAATTTCATGTCAGAAATTATTGTGGGTTGAAAGGATTTTTGCTAGAGAAACTCTGCTCAGGGGACACCCAAATGAGGCTCCTTTCATGTCCCCAAGATCTTTTCCTTGCAATTTCTTCCTGCTAGGTTGGCTAGGTTGGCAGGAGCTGGGACAGAGACAGGTGCTCATTCTGTCATGCAGTACCCGGGTCTCAAGCTGCCAACTTTCTGGCCTTCCAGCTAACAAAGTGAGCTTCTTAGCCACTGAGCCCCTGCAGCCCCTGAATAAATCTGAATAAAATGTGGGTTTCCACCTTTTAAGAGTCTCCGGGTGCATTGCACGAAGTGGAAGGGGGGGGGGGAAGGGATTAATTTATTTCAAACACACTTCAAACCTAGTAAAGAGAGTACAAAAATCAAATTCCAGGGCCAAACTCCCCGCAGGCGTATCATCTACATGACAGATACAAAAGCCGAGGGGACAACGAGACAAATTGGCAGTTGCTAAGCTGGGAAAATAAATAAAGTTGAGCAACAAGAAAGAAAAAGCCTGAGAACAAAGATGACTTCAGATTTCAGGGCTGCTTTCAGCTGCTAGTAATGGAAATGTGAGGAATGTTGGAAATTAGACTGGGTTGGTGTACTTGTTTGTGGAGCCTAGTGTTGTCTGTTTGGACTAACAGCATCTGTCTTGTAGGGTTCTCAACTCTAAAGCCTTCCTTTCCTTGAGATTCAAGAATCAAACCTTAGAACATAGCAGTAGGCCTTGGTGATGTCATAGGGTGATTCAATCTTGTGATGTCATGGAATTGAGGCAGGAAAAAGTGGAGAATGTGATTATAATGGGTATTCAGATACATAGGCCCAGAATCTAGGTAAAAACTCAGCTAACAGGTAACTGATTACAACACTGTTCGGCACCAAAATGCCTTGACTGGACACTCTCTTTTAAGCAGCACTGCCTGGATAACAAAGCCAAAGTTGGTACAGGGAACAACATCATCAGGCAATTCACAAACTATAAATGGGGAATTCAACCATCCATACTGCACACATCAGCTTTGGCCCTGAGCATCTCTGCAGCAGACTATGCTATTCCAGTATAGAGCCCATACACACACACACACACAAACAAGTTGAAATCACTCTTAACGAAACCATGCATATAGTGACAGGATGCCTCAAACCTACACCAGTTTTGAAAATATACCCTCTTGTTGGTATTGCTCCACCTAAGATAAGGAGAGAAGTAGCAGCAGATGCTGAGAGAACTAAGCAAGAGAAGGAACCTCCACATCGTCTGAATGGATATGAGACTCAAGTTCACTAGCTCAGATCCAGGAAGAGCAAACATTCTTGAGGGTACGCAAGAACAAAACCAAATTAGAAGATGGGGGAAGGAGCTCACTGGACAAGGAACAACATTAAAGGAGGATATGGCTGAGGGACTCAACCTCTCCTTACATCACTTGGAGGACCCTGAATAGGCTGAGGGTCGGAGTCCCTAAATGCAAGACCAACATGCTCAAGTGGAGGGTGCTGGTGGACAACAACACATGTTGATTGCTGTCAGAGACATGCAAAGTGGCTTCATTTTGGCAGTCAAGGGTTTGGTCAGGACATGAATGAAGAAGAAGCTTAGAAGTAATGTGTTAATTAAGAGCCAATTTGGGGGTGGGGGACATTTCTCAGCACACAGGAAAGAAGGAAGATGACAGTAAGACCACATGGTGCAGTGGTTAAGCTACAGATCTGCACCCAAAACTCTGCTCACAATCTGACTTCAATTCCAACAAGTTCACGGTTGACTCAGCCTTCCATCCTTTCTAAGATCAGTAAAATTAGTACTGAGCATGTTGAGGGCAAAAAAGTGATTACCGGTACCTCGTGAGCCTCCCAGAGAGTGCTCTATCTGCTATTGGGCAGTATACAAGTGTAACGGCTATTTGCTATGTGCTCCAGTAACTGGGAGTAAGCCATTTTAAAGTCATCTCATAGGTAAGAAACAAAAGATATATGTGTTTTTAATGTGTATTTTCAAAAAAATCTCAACAAGCCGTTGCAGAGAAGGATGGGGAACAACCTGATGGTTGGGGAAATGGAAAACAAAAAATGACAGATCCATCCATCCATGATGTATATGGGGCATTTGAGATCCTCTCCCACTTTTCATTCTTCACCAGGCTTTACACTTAATGACAGAAATTCCATCTCAGCATGATGAATCTCTTCAAGTTGGAATAGCTTCTGCCTTCCTTCCGTACTCCCTTCCCGTAATTAGGGCTCAAACTGTGGTCTGTGCTCCCACATATCATTCCCAGGGTCATACATCACCAGAGGATCCTGAGAGGTAGACGTGAGATTTTATCTCGGCAGGTGATACGATTGAAAATTTAGCACAGACCAGCCTGTCGGATGCTCAGATGTGAAGGGAGAACCAGTTTAAAATTACTTCGGAGTGGAGTGGAGACAAGAGAAAGGGTCTTTTTCTTGCACTGGAGAATGAGACAGCCAAGGATTGTTCCCAACCTTTTTCAGCTGGGGGCCGGGTCACACTCTCTCAGTCAGCTTCGAGGGCCAGACAGCCATTTTGCCCTGACTGCACGATGGGGTGGCCATTTTGTCCCAACAGCTTCAAAGAGGTGGTCATTTTGTTTTTCTAATGCCCTTCGAGGGGTGTGGGGCTGCATGAAATGGCACCACAGGCCAGATCTGGCCCACAGGCCTTAGGTTGACTTTTGAGCAATGGAGATACCTTTAAGGTATCTTTCTGTTAGGTAGCGCTCCCAGAATAGAGAATTATGGTATTAGTAGTCCAGAAAATCGCAAAACCCCATCCCTCCTAGCAGGCTAGACTAGAAAAAGTGTCTCCCCAGGAAACACTGGAGAAGACACATCAGTGAAGCTCACCAGTACTAAGGGTGACGTCCTGATCCGTAAAAGGCAGCTTCCCACATTTCTGCACATTATGCTTCCAAATTAGTTGAGTTAAGTAGATGGGATTTTAAGTAAATGCTCAGCTTTAGGAAGCAATATGTGTTTGGCCCAGCCGTGTTTTGGGAGAAATAACTGGCTGGAGTTTATTTTTGGTCTTAGAGGACTGGGAAAAAGCAACGTGTAACCCTACAATCCTCTCCTCCTTAGTTTGAGCATTTCCCCCAACACTTAAAATAATGCACTTCTACAATGCCATGACGAATCTTTAGAGCAGCTGGTCGAGAAGTATGATTGATGACATTCTGCACTGGTAAGCCTTTGCGGGTTTATATGTAACCAGAGCTACAGTTTCAAAACTTTAATATATTATTCATACTGCTTAGAAAGGGAGAAAGCAGGTTTATAAGAAGAAACTAAACGCGAGCTTATATCAGTGTTTGGTGTGTGACATTCTTTCAGATTCCTCAGTATATATATGAAAGACATCACGTAGCCAGGCCAGAGCGTGGAATCTTAAGTTGACGTAGTTACAATTCCATGCATTTAAAATGAACAGTTGATCATTACAGTTACAATTTTTTTAAAAAAAAAACTTTCTCAGTTTTTCGCCAAAGTTACAGGCTTTAGTTACTTTTTAAAATTTGAATGCTGGTCCAACGTTACCTCTTGCTCTCTGCCTCAGTGTCCAGGATTGGGGGCGGGGGGACGGGGGAGAGAATGTGGTTTATGGAAAAAAACATAAGAAGTTGAACTGAAATTCTCACCCATCTTTTAAAACAGGAGTTCTCAACCTATGGCCTGTAGGACAGATATGGCCTGCAGCAAGATTTCAAGTGGCTCGCCACCTTTGTTCCCACCACTGCCACCGGAAGCGGTGGAAACAGTTGTGGACACATTTATAGCTGTCGTAAACTTGCCGCAGTTTATGACAGCCATAAATGAATCCGCGGCTGATTCCAGCAGCAGGGGAGGCTGGAGTGAGGGCAGGGACTGGATTATTTGATGCTGTGGGCTGGATCCCGCCCATGGGCCATAGGCTGCCTACCCCTGGTCTAGTTTTTCCATTCTTACCTGTGATGTACATTGCAAAATCCAGAAAGTCCTTACGAAATCCACCTGAAACAAAAGCGAGTCCTGTCTCTTCTTGAAATACAAGCTATGTAAATCTGGAAAACAAGATTTTAAGGGATACTGTACTTTGGTTTGCACTGTTTTTAGGAAGAAAGCAAGTATCTCCTTACTCTTTACATAAAAATATATTTTCTCAATTCCTGGAAGGATGGGAAACATTCCAGACATTATTTTAATCTGAAATATTTGACGAGATGAAAGACAAAGGAAAAAGAGAGAGAGTGATCCCTTTTTTTTTTCAAGGCAACAAAGACAATTTTTGAACAAAGCATTCCTTTGTACTCTAACCGAATGCCTGTAATTTTTCTTCATCCATTGAATGATAGACTGGAGAATAAATGACTGGAGTTCCCCAAGAGCTGGAGCAACTTCCTTGTCTCTTATGTTGATGGATCAGATTTATTCAAGAATCTCCCTTTTCTGGTCTATCCACCTGGCACTCCCCCTTTCTTTGATATCCTTAACATTATCAAAACTTCCATTGTCTCTTCATGTCAGTCAAAGCTCGCCGCCTAAATTGCTTTCAGTTAGACTGTCCCAACCCCTGCCGTTTGGATTCATAATTGCCAGAGGTTTCAGGTGAAAACATTTCTCCGGGCTGACAGGCTGGGCGGTGGAAATTGCTATGTGAGGAGAAAACTGCAGGTTACCAAAATAATATGCCAAGGTATATTGTGCGTAGTGACGTGATTCATATCGTAAGGCTGCATAAAGCGTTTGAGAGGTTTTAAACGTTGGCATTAATGGAAGTGGAGTGTGTGTCAATGTTAAGATCTCTCAATTCTTCATGCATTCTAGGCACTTCTGAATTTATTTATTTATTATACAGTCAAACCTCGCATAAAGAGTGTTTCGCTTAAAGAGTAACTCGCTTAAAGAGCAGAATTTTCTCTGAATGGTCGTTTCACTTAACAAATAAAAGCAATCAAAAACTCGCTTAACAAATAAATCAGGGTTTGCAATCCCCACCCCCCACAATTGGTCAATTACAATGGTGTTTCGCTTAAAGAGCAAACTCGCTTAAAGAGCAATCCTGTGGAACGCATTATGCTCTTTAAGCGAGGTACAACTGTATATTAATTTCCTTTCACTCCCTGTTTTAAAACTGTGAAGATTGGTATCTGTAGAGAACTTGTTTTGCTTTTTGTTGTTGTTTGTTTCTCTCTCTCTCTCTCTCTCTCTCTCTCTCTCTCTCTCTCTCTTTTTGCTTATTTTATTTATTTATTTTATTATACCCCAACCTTCTAGGAAAAAGATCATTCCTACTCTGGGCGGCTGGCAGCAAAACGCTAACAATATAAAACAGTTACAAATTTTGAAATTCACATATAGATATTAATAATAAAACTAACAATAAAAAATGATCACAACTAACTATCAGATCCAATTCTACACCACTGATCATAATCTCAGACACTATATCAGGGTACCCAAACTACAGCCTGTGGGTTAGATCCAACCCATAGGCTGTGGTTTGGGCACCCCTGGCTTAAACAGAGAAAATGGCAGCCTAAAATCTATCTCATCCTAGTGCAATACCCCATGACTGGCCCATTGAACCATATGACCATCCCACAGCCTGAAAAGTTTGGGCACCCCTGCACTATATAATCAAATCCAACACTAAGAAGAAATCCATTTTCCCCTGAAGGGTTTCTAACCAAACATGGGTTCTAATCAACAAGGTGACTTTGTTGTCCATGTTCTCAATTCCCCCTTTGATAGATCGCCTGAGCATTGCAAAACATGATGACAGCCAATCCTGACAGTTCAATTCCATGGCCGCCACGATCGCTTTCAAGTTCTTTGGAGCAATTAAAAGGGTGAAAAAAAAAATCTATACTGCGCATCTTATTCCTTGAGATCACTTTAATCTTTATGCTGAAATGCGTCCTCACTTGTTTTATGGAGTGGCTTTTTAATATAGGCATTTGTATCGATTGCTGTCTTACCAGGCAAGGTGACTCATATTCGATTTTCAAGAGGGAACGCTAGACTGAGAATTATGTTCTTTCTCGGGTCTAAGAAATTCTAATGTTTATGACATTTCATTTCCCTCCTAGGAAGATGAAGGATTATGACATTCTTCTGTCATTGATCAGGCTAAATAGTTTGTTTTCTTTCTAGTTATTTTCTTAATGATTGATCTTGCCTTTTTGCTTGAAAACAAATAAGCAAGAACTTCAAGCTTTTTCCGAGTAATAATGCAGAGGTGGAAAAGCAATCCTGGTCCAAATGATAATTGTAACAAAACCACATGCTTTTTATTTTGTTATGTGCCATCAACTTACTTGTGACTTAACAGTGACTCTAACTGGGTTTTCAAAGTATGTGAGATGTTTCATGTGTGACCTCACCAATGAATTATCTTGGTTAATCAGGATTTGAACCCCGGTCTCCTGAGTCCTACGATGACCTTCTATCCACCTTGTTGGTTCTCCAAGTTCATCTTGGCCTCATTGTGTAAAAAAAGTGGGATGTTTCACACTACTGGCCTACCTTATCTATACACAAACTATAGGTGGATTTGAAAGCCCCTTCTGTTGACCATCCATCCATCCATCCATCCATCCATCCATCCATCCATCCATCGATAATAGCAATAGCAATTACAAAGCAAAGCAGAAGCAAAGTCAATCATACACTTATATACCATCCCATAGTACTTAGTGCACTCTCTGGGCAGTTCACAGAATAATTAGCATTTTGCCCCCAGCGTGCTAGATACTCATTTTACTGACCTCTGAAGGATGGAAGGCTGAATCAACCTTGAATCCTGGTCAGGATCGAACTTGCAACATTTTTGCTGCAGTACAGCAATTTAATCACTGTACCACAAGGGCTGCCCCCACCCCCAAGGCAGATTTTGCATGGTGATCTGAAAGAGCTGTTGATTCAACAAAGTCTTGGCAGACCTGCTCTCTTGACTGAGATGTGCTAACAGAAGAGTTGAAATAGTGAAGGAAATTTAATAATCAATAACTGAATTATTTGATGCACACAGCACTCGTACATGTTAAGCACAATATTACCCCTGCCCTAAGGAAGGTCCTTCTTACCATTTAATTTTAGACCAGAAGATAAGATGAGAGAGATGGAAGAGGAGAGAGATGGAAGGGATTGGACAGATCTGGTTATGCTTACTTAGTTCAAATTGTTTTTTGGCATGATAATGAATTGTACACAGTTTACAACAGAAATAGTATAACATTTAGAGTGCAGCAAAGACTTAGCGAAAGATGCATAGTGGTTGAAGTGCAACACCAAACTGAGGACTCCTAAATGTAATACTTCTCATGTGTAATGATGAAAAAATGTTGGCACACTAAGGACTCTCTCCAACCTCAATGTGCCTCTAGGTGCATCCAGTTCCGATTAGACATTTTCCCAGTTACAGGCCCACACAAGTAAAATAAAACTTTGCTCCAAGCAAAGCTAGGCTTGGCACAGCTACATTTTTCCTATAGGTAGTATAATCAAGGGTGGTTATATTTATATCTGCTTAGATGAATGGGTCTCAGGAAGAAACATGGAGAAAAAGCACCAGAAACACTCAGAAGAGAAAGGAGACTGTTCTTTCTTTCAGATAAGTTTTTGGTCATGAAGCAACAGATTTCACCTGAAGCTGAGGTAGGAAAGCCATGACCCTCAAGTTGATGATGTATACTGTCACTCTACTCAGATTGAACAAGCTGGTTGGCTCTAGTGAGAATTTGATTCAAAAACATCTAGAGTCCCACAGGGTCCTGATTGATTATAATAATTTACTGTCAGAAATTATTCTAGGTTGAAAGGTTTTTTTGCCATCATTGTAGCTGTGTCCCTAAACTAGCAGAGATATGTAACTGCCATAAATCCTGGAAAGACAAGGTGGAATTCACCTTCCACTGAAAAAGTTCCATATCTTTGCATGGGCTGGAGTAGGTGGAAGGAGACGGACCATCTCAAGTTCCTAGACTTCCCTTTTCTTGCTGTGATCTATGGTGACAAAAGATTAATATCCATAGGCCTCACATTTCCTTTTGGATTCTTCCGTGGAGAGGACATCTTGGTTTTGATCTGAGGAGGTGAGGGCACAGCCGTGGTTTCCTGGGTAGTCAATCCACCTTGGTTATCTAGAACTGGGAATTCTATTACTTTTTCCATTTCAGTTAGGTTTCCTGTTTTACTTCTTCTTCTGCCATATCTGAATCTGAATATTGGCGATCATCATGGTGATCAGCCATGACGACTGTCCTGAGAATATAATGCAGTGGCCTTTCATCTGCCTTCTGCATCACAGCATGACACCCCTACTGTTAGATATTTAAATGTCCTAGCGGCGGGAAAATCGCCGCTACCCATTGGTCAGTGGGCTGGGTCAAGCAGGGTATTTAATCCCCTGCTGACCCAGCCGTTGTTGTTGTTGTCTGTGCTAACCACAATAAACAGACGTGTTGTTTGGTTCACCCTTAATGGCTTCCGTGTCCTCACTCCTGCGCCCTGATCTCCGGATCTAACACTGGCGACGAGGATGGGATTTTGAGGAACGGACGAGAACCATCACACACACCAGAGCCACCTCTCACGAAGGCACCTCGCCATGGCTGCTTACGTTCCACCGGCTCCCTTCCAACCGAAGGACGAGAGATGGAAGAGCTATATGGACCGTTTTGAGTTCTCCCTGCTAGCTGCGGAACTGGGAGAGATAGCACCGGAGCGGAAGAAGGCGTTCTTCCTCACCCACTGCGGAGCCAAGGTCTACGAAGTGGCCCAGTCCCTGGTGGATCCAACACCAATCCTGGACGTCTCATGGGAAGCACTACAGTTGGCCCTCAAGAACCACTATGCACCGGAGCCATCGAAGTTCGTGTTCCGGATCCAGTTCCGGGACCGATACCAGATGCCAGGGGAAACCATCGGCGAGTACGTGGCCGCCCTAAGGGCAGCAGCCGTCCCGGCGATATTCGGGCCATTCCTCGAGGACTCCCTGACCGAGCAGCTTATCAGAGGAGTCCGCGACAACAAGCTCCGGAAGAGGCTATTGGCCCGGAGAGACCTGACCCTGGCCGGGGCCATCGAGGAGGCCAGAGCTTTCGAGCTCTCGATGTCGACCGCATCCTCCCTCAACCGGTCCCCGTCGGCGCCCCGCCAAGCCTCCGCTCACCATCAAGACGTCGTTTCTGACGAGGACGAAGAGGAAGAAGCAGAGGTGTGCGCGACCGACGGGGGAAACTCGGGCAGGAGCGGCCAGCGCTGCGCCAGCTGCAGAGGGGCACACCAGCGGGCACATTGCCGCTTCAGGGAGGCCATCTGCCGCTATTGCGACAAGCGGGGACACATTGGGAGGGTCTGCCGGGCAAGGCAAGCGGAGAACCAAGCTGACCGGCAGATTCAAAAGTTCCCGCCGGGCAAGATGGCCGCCAAACAGAGGACAAATCAGAGGCGCCAGGGACGCAACAGCAGCAAATTCGAAGATGCAGAGACGCACACGCTCACGATAAGCCACACCGCCACACAGAAGGGAGAGAAGTACCACGCCACAGTCACGATCGACGGGGCGGAGTGTCCGATGGAGGTCGACTCTGGGGCCGCCATATCCATCATTCCGTGGAGGTGGATGAAGAAGACATTCCCGGCCCTAAAAGAATCAGACCTCCAGACCCAGAGGATCCGAATCAAGGACTGCCAAGGCAAGTTCCTCCCCGTTGCAGGACAGAAGTGGGTCCGTGTCAAGTACGGACCGAAGGAAGAAAGCCTACCGCTGACCGTAGTCCACGGTAACATCCCAACGCTACTGGGCACAAACTGGTTCCCCGCCCTGGGACTGTCCATCGCTGGCATCCACAACACTGCGACTGACCAGCCCGGGGACGCCTCGCTGAGGGACGACCTGATGGCCGGATTCCAGGACGTTTTCGGGGAAGGATTGGGCAGGTATGTGGGGTCCCCTATTTCATTTGCACTCAACCCGAGCGTTGCCCCCATCCGACTTAAGGCCCGGAGAGTCCCACTGGCACTCAAGCCCAGGGTCGAGAAGGAGCTCGACAAGCTGGTCGCCCAGGGAATCCTCGTTCCCGCGGACCACGCTCGGTGGGAGACCCCCATAGTGACCCCTATCAAACCGGACGGGTCAGTGCGCATCTGTGCGGACTACAAATGCACGATCAACAAGGCATTAGAGCCGAGCGCGTACCCGGTTCCCGTCATAGACCACTTACTCCATTCACTGGGCCCTGGCAAGATCTTTGCCAAGCTGGACCTGGCCCAAGCGTACCAACAGCTTCCGGTGGATGACACTACGGCCGAAGCCCAGACCATTGTCACACACCGGGGGGCATTCAAGTGCACGAGGCTGCAGTTCGGGGTCAGCATAGCTCCGGGACTGTTTCAGAGCACGATGGAAAGGCTCCTCCAAGGACTCCCGGGGGTGGTACCCTATTTTGATGATGTCCTGATAATTGCGGGGGATCCCGGGCAGCTCAAGGACAGGGTCGCCGCTGTCCTGGCTAAATTCAGGGCCGCTGGGCTCAGGGTGAAACGGGATAAGTGCCTGTTGGGGGTCCCCTCCGTGGACTTCTTAGGGTTCCACATCGACGCCAAGGGCATCCACCCAACGAAGGGAAAAGTGGAAGCGATTCGGAACGCCCCGGCCCCGAAAAACAAGCAGGAGCTGCAGGCGTTCCTGGGACTCCTGAATTTCTACGCGACCTTCCTGAAAGGAAAGGCCACCGCGGCTGAGCCCCTACACAGACTGTTGGCCGCGAAGGCAGAGTGGGTGTGGGGACCCGAGCAAAAGTCGGCTTTCGCTGCTGTTAAAAATCTTCTCTCCCAGGACAGTTTCCTGATCCAATACAACGCGACCCTGCCACTGGTCCTCGCCTGCGACGCGTCTCCCTACGGCGTCGGCGCAGTCCTGGCCCACCGACTGCCCAACGGCCTCGAGGCGCCCATCGCCTATTACTCCAGGACCATGTCGCCGACAGAGAGGAACTACGGCCAGATCGACAAGGAGGCGCTGGCGGCAGTGGCAGGGGTACGAAAGTTCCATGACTACTTGTACGGCCGGGACTTCGAACTTGTGACTGATCATAAGCCCCTATTGGGACTCCTGGCTGGCGACCGGCCTACACCCTCTGCCTTGTCCCCCCGGATGCAAAGGTGGGCCATTTTCCTGTCGGGGTACTCATACACCTTAGTCTACCGGCCCGGGAAACACATGGGAAATGCTGACGCCTTGAGCAGATGCCCCCTCCCGACCCAGGAAGGCGCGGAACGGGGGGAAGCATCGGTTCTTGCCCTGGACATCCTGGACTCTGCCCCCACTACGTCGGCCGAGGTTGCCAGGGCGACGGCGCGGGACGCCGAACTTCGGGCCGTTTCCAGCTGGGTTCAGCGGGGGTGGCCGGACAAGGGGGAAGGGGAGTTCAAGGTATATTTCGACAAGAAAGACGAACTGTGCTGTGTGGGGGGTTGCTTGCTGTGGGGGGACCGGGTAGTGGTGCCCAGAAAAATCCGCCCCAAGGTCCTAGAAACACTGCATGCCAGCCACCCGGGAATAGTAAAGATGAAGGGGTTAGCCCGAAGTTACGTGTGGTGGCCTGGTATTGACAAGGACATAGAGTCGTGGGTGGCCAAATGTACACCTTGCCAATCATCACGACCCAATCCACCAGCAGCCCCGGTCAGAGAATGGGAACAGCCCTCGGGCCCATGGCAGAGGATTCACATCGACTTCGCCGGCCCATTCCACGGCCAAACATTCCTGATTGTAGTGGATGCCTACTCGAAATGGTTGGAGATCCGACTCCTGAGTAGCACCACAGCCAGAGCAATGATCCGGGAACTCAGACAACTCTTTTCCACACACGGCATTCCCGACACCCTAGTCTCTGACAACGGGCCTCAGTTCACGGCCACTGAGTTTGAACAGTACCTGGCATCCCTAGGAACCAGGCACGCTCTCACATCCCCGTTCAGGGCGCAAGGGAATGGGCAGGCCGAGAGATTCGTGTGCAGCGCAAAGGAGGCCCTGGAAAGGCTAGGACCCGGGGACTGGCAGGAACGCGTAGACACGTTCTTGCTGGCCCAACACAACCTTCCCTGCGCTGCCACGGGAAGGGCCCCCGCAGAGTTACTCACGGGTAGGAGACTCCGTTGTCAGCTTGACCGGTTACACCCTAGGTATTCTCCAGACAAGTTCAGGGGGGACCAACCACAGGGCCGGACACTGGCCATTGACTCACCAATCTTCGCTAGGAACTACGCGTCGGGCCACCCGTGGGAAGAGGGAACCGTCAGCGAAATGCTGGGCCCCTACACCTACAAGGTTCGCCTCGCTGATGGTCGGACATGGAAACGCCATGTCGACCAGCTCAGGAGGCGAACGAGTCCCGACACGGATAGCAACCTCCCCCGGGGAGTGCAGACCGGCGCTGAGCCAGACATGCACCCGATGGACGAACCGGTCACCGACCCGGTTCGGCCAGAAAACAGCCCCATTCACGCAGCACCATCACCGGCCAGCTTACCGTGTGGAACAGGCTCACCCCCGGTCACCGCGGAGCCCGACGCTCGTATTCCGGATCCGCTCCCGGCCCAGCCAGGGCAGAGCGAGAGCGACAGGTCCGCTCTGCCCGATGCCCCAGCGCCGACTGAACTGTGCAGGTCCAATCGAGTAAGAACACGCCCCCGTCACCTGGAGGATTTTGTATGCAAATAGCAGACTGGGGCATTCTGGGGGGAAGGGGTGTTAGATATTTAAATGTCCTAGCGGCGGGAAAATCGCCGCTACCCATTGGTCAGTGGGCTGGGTCAAGCAGGGTATTTAATCCCCTGCTGACCCAGCCGTTGTTGTTGTTGTCTGTGCTAACCACAATAAACAGACGTGTTGTTTGGTTCACCCTTAATGGCTTCCGTGTCCTCACTCCCGCGCCCTGATCTCCGGATCTAACACCTACCACTGATCCAGTTCTGAGAGTCACTTTCTGGTCCTGATCCCTTTCGGCACAAAAAAAGTCCTCATGGGCCCCAGGCCTGTATTGATGAAACTTCTGCCCTCCATCAAGATGGGTTCAAGTGGGATTTAATCCACTTGGGGACTATCACCCTTCTCTGTGGGCTTAGACACCCAAGGTTGTTAGTCCTCGGGATTGTCAGGTTAGTTAACCACCATCTGACACTTGGTGTTGGGTTGCTGGCAGTATGGTCTACTCTATTACCGCTGGCAGTATGGTCTACTCTATTACCCGGCCAGACTCAGTTTATTAGAACAACAAAAATTTGTGATTTATCTTCTAAAGCAGGAAGTATATTTTGTTAATCCTTCCAGTTTTCAGGAGCTGAACACACAAGTCAAGTGTAGTTGTTGGAAGTGCTACATCTCTTCATCCAATGCTTCTTCATCCAATTCTTCCATCCTTGCTTCTATCAATTACAAAACTCATCACTAGCTACGTGAAATTCCAGTGGTCATCTTGTGTCAAACTTGAATTCATTTCAAGTTTATTCCTCCTCCTCACCATTCGCAGAGGTGTCTCATAAGGTCCAAAACTCCAAGTCTGTGT
Source organism: Furcifer pardalis (assembly GCA_030440675.1). Lineage (NCBI taxonomy): Eukaryota > Metazoa > Chordata > Lepidosauria > Squamata > Chamaeleonidae > Furcifer > Furcifer pardalis. The sequence goes on along the minus strand of CP126900.1, from coordinate 11,705,071 downwards.
TGGTGGCTTCCAGTTTAGCCCATGGTGGGATGGATGACTCAACATTCCTTCACTCTTCCTGAGTAAGAGATGAGTTGGCAAAGACCTACAGTATCATTGAGTGCAGGTGTGATTCCTCCCCCCCCCCCCCATAGAAACGATGAATCACATACTGTACTAGTATTTGAGTCTGAAAATAGCTGTTTTTTAAAAAGAGACATTTTAGGTGAGGATATAGAAAAATGAGCCTCTTTCTTCACAACATATTATTTTAAAAAAAACCTGTAATCACACCATTTGGCTTAGCTGACTCAAGATTCTGTCATCTTAGCCTGTTGTAATTTGTAATTTTTACATTACTCAGCCTTGCATTCCATTCCTTACAGCCAACAGTGGAAGATCAAGCTCTTGAGGATAGGCATTTTGACATTCATTCATTCATAGAGTTGACATAATTTGGAGGCAACTTGACAGCTCGGTGGGAAACTGTTGGATAGCTCAGTGGTTTAGGCATTTGGCTGCTGAGCCAGAAGGTGGGAGTTCAGTTCCCTCACTGGGCCTTCTTGACAACAGCTGGACTAAATGAGCCATAGGATCCCTTGCAACTCTGCCGTTCTAAGCTTATTATCAGTATTACTGATGTCTCATAATAGAGTGGAAGATCAGAGTGGTCTGGAGTGTCTTGAAGTAATCATCGTCATTGGCTGCTACTCGTATCTGAGCACACATTTTTCCTGGAGGTCATTTTCTTAGCTGGTGGATATGTCTCTGGTGGCTCCACAAACTGATCCTTGCATGGAACATGCGACTACACACAATACACTGAATGTGGTTGGGTTTGATGAAGCTTCTGTGCTTGTCGCTTAGCCTCCTCATGTCTGCAGCATTCCCCTTCGAAGTGATTGGTTGCAGCAGAGATGGTATCGTGCCAAAGTAGGTGATCTTCAGCTGTTGTCTCCCAAGTTTGTGAGTTTATACCTGACACCTTCATGGTTTGTTTCAGTTGGTCCTTATAGTGCTTCAGAGGAGCTCTGCAAGGTCTTGTACTGGAGCTAAGTACCCCTTAAAGTATTTGGCAAGGAAACCTGGAACCATCCATACAGTGGACATGCCCTACCCAACTAAGATGATGGCCTATGATGAAAGCTTCAATGCAGTTTACATTCGCTTTCTCAAGAACTGTGATGTTGGTGACATAGCCATCCCACTTGATGTTCAAGATGGATCTTAGCTTCTGTGGGTGAAAACACTCAAGCTTTTTGATGTCTTGTATGCTGGTGAGCAATAGTGAACAGTCTGGATCAGAAGGAAAAGTAGAAGTCAAGACTGTATCAGATAACATAGACACAAGGACCGTGAATAGAAGAAATAAGAAAGTTTAGAACTTGAAAAATGTCCTTCTTAAAATTTTATCATTATGCTGGCTGGGGGATTGTGAGAATTGTAATTCAATAAAACAGTGTGCCATTTAGGTCTTGTAGCTGTATTGAAACATGAAGCCATCTCATTTTCTTTCCTGGAAAATAACAGTTAGGTCATGCACATGACTTGAACCAGTATTTTCAAACATTCTTATTTCTAACCTTTCCATTAGATTCTTCTAAGAGTAGATGCTGAGAGCTTGAAAAATCGTTCCTTCAACATGTCAGCCAGCTGCTCCAGCAGCTGAATCTCAGACGAAGGGTTGTTCCTCGATACTCATGCTTTCCTACACAGCTCACTAAATATGGCCTGAAGCATTCTTGAAAGACTTGTGAATGTTGACAGATAGAAGCCGAATAGCGTGATACGATGGACCTTCTTCCCAAGCTGGTTAACCAGGCAGAAGGAACTGATTCCTAAGCCAAAAGAAGATGTGTTTCAAGACAAATGCTTGTGCCACGTCTGTGTATATGAGTGTGTGGGAATGAGTGTGTGTGTATTTACTTATCGAAATAACATCAACATTCATACCATGGCTAAACCTAGCTGAGAAACAGATGCTTCTTTTATAGGAATGTCATGCTTGTGGAATCTGATCCCTGCTAATTCCATTAAAGCCATACATGGTAGTGGGCCAGGATACCTAAGAGACCGCCTCATCCCGAGAACATCTGTCCATCCCACCAGGGCGGATCAGAGAGGCTCCCTTGTTGTTCCATCGGCTAGAGAGGTGCACCTCTCTAGCACTAGGAGGAGGGCCTTCTCCGTGTCCGCCCCAGCCCTCTGGAACCTCCTGCCAATCGAGCTGCGCCTGCAGACAGAGCTCCTGCTCTTCCGGAAGGGCTTAAAAACCTGGCTGGCAGGACAAGGGTGGGGACACAGGAATGGGGAATCACACGTAGGGTGGTTGGTCTAAGGCAGGGGTCTGCAAACTTGGCTCTCCAGGTGTTCTTGGACTTCAATTCCCAGAAGCCCAAGTCAGCACTCCTGCTGAGCAAGGCTTCTGGGAACTGACGTCCAAGAACAGCTGGAGAGCCAAGTTTGCTGACCACTGGTCTAAGGGACAGTCTCAGTTTCAGTTTAACTTTCTGACGCTGGTTTTAATGTTTCTATGAATGTTTTAAAGTTTTAAGCATTAAGTTTTAAGATGAATTAGTATTAACATAGGATTACCTATGATTTTAATTTGTAAGCCGCTCAGAGTTGGGTTTACCCGATTGGAGCGGGATAGTAAATACAAGTAACAACAACAAAAACAACAACAACAACAACAACAACAACAACAACAACAACAATAATAATAATAAGAAACCAAACTAATCCACACCTCCTCAACTAATTTGCAGATCAGAAGCTACCCCACTGCCTTTGCAGCTCCCAAATGTTGTGACACAATTGCCTGCTCAAAAACACATCTCTTTCAAGAGGGAAGCACATTTGGAAGTGTCAAAACAATGGACGTGTCCATGCATATACTTATTTACTTTTCCAAAGAATCTTGAAAGGGCTCTAGACACAGTAGTCTGTTGCAGCCAAAGCAAGGAGTTTGTAGGCACTCAGTGGTCCCAGGGCAAGCCCTTCTGCTGCGTACAGAAGGAATATATGTATCACTGCTGCTGTCATCACTTTTAAAGTACAGTACTGTATGTCTATACGGATTTTTTTAAAAATATATTTTCTGTATCTGCATAGTTCTAACACACTCCTGTGTACATATAGGTGAAGGACGCCATTGCTCAAAAGCCAGTCATGTCTTATTCTAGGGTTTGATGCTCATCTCTGTTTCAAGCCAAAAAGCAAGCGCTTTCTGTGTTTGCAAACATTTCCATGGACATGCGGCAGGCATGACTAGACAATGAAGTGCACAGAATGCTGTCTGCCTTCCCACTGAAGTGGTACCTATTCAGTGGTGGGCTCCAGCAGGTTCAGAGAGGTTCAGGAGAACAGGTAGTAAAACTGGCTGGCCCCGCCTACTGCCCTGCCCCTCCCACCTCCTCCTCCTCTTCTCACCCCACTCTGGACATGACTCTAACATCTTTGCTGCTGGGTCCAGGCCCCTGGAGTGGGGTGAGGATGAGCCAGCAGTTACTCTGCTGCAGTGACTCTTTAAAGGAAAATTAGATCATTGAAGTGTAATTGCTAACTAATGATCTGACGAAGTGGACTCGATCCACAAAAGCTCACATTAAAATACAGCAGTTTAACCACGCCCACCCAGTCACCTGGCCATGCCCACAGAGTTGGCCACACCCACAGAGTTGGCCACACCCACAGTGTGGTAGTATTTTTTTTAAGCCCACTACTGTACCTATTTATCTACTTGCAGCTTCTTGCTTTCAAACTGCTAGGTTGGCATGAGCTGGGACATGGACGGGAGCTCACTCCATTGTGCATCACTCTGGTCTCAAACTGCTGACCTTCCAGTCATCAATTTCAGTGTCTTAACCACTAAGCAGCTGGATAGGACTGTGGAAAAGCCTATGGGGAAAATCAGTGAGTGGTTTGGAGAGGGCTTAAATCAGCCCACAAGCCAACCTAGACACACCAACATTGGAGAGAGTCTTCTACTGACTCAAACCTCTCTGAGTTTGGTGAAGTTTGGAGTTGGGTGTCCAAGTAATGGCCACCCAAGACCACTCACTTTATTTCCCCCAAACCAGCTGGTAGTGGCTTAAGACTTTTTTCACAGTACTGTATATATCAGTGATGGTGAACCTTTTAGAGACCAAGTACCCAAACTCAGCAGGCTTCCGTCCATGCCGCAGAGGGGTGGAGAAAACTTTGAGCTGGGGGAAGGGAAGAAGCGTTCCTATTGGGCTGCTAGGCAGGGGGTGGAGCAAACTGTGTTGGGGGAGGGAGGAAGCACTCCCATTGGGCTGCTGGGCAGAGAGGCTTGGCAAACTGTGTTGGGCGGTGGCATGCATGCCCACAGAGAGGGTTGTGAGTGTCCCCTCTGGTACGTGTGCCATCACTGGCATATATTATGATGTATACATGATAAATGCATTTTAGAGTCTTGGGGGAACATGTGTCTTGATTTGGGCTGTACAAGCAGGTCTTTCTTGACTTTGTGATCCCATGATGTTGAAAGCCACTCTTGTTACAGACCTGTGCTTCATCCCCCAAACTTTGGCCATTGGGTGATTCAAAATGGGTGTGTGTGGGGGAAATCAAACCAAAATGGAATTAAAAATCTTAAAATAAGTAAATAGACCAACTATCAAGACCATTGGTTTCTGTTTGGGAAGAAATTAAGTATTTGGTGTTAGCCTTTGTTGAACACTGTAATGGAATTCAAGAAGCATGGAAGCAGATCGTTTATGAAGTGGTTTTGGAATTCACCAGTTGTAGGTAATGGTTTGGTTTTGTCTTAGGGGAAGAAAAATCTGCTTCTTTTCCAATAGAGTACATACCAGGCCACCAGAATTAAGCATGTGGAAGACTTGTAGGTGGTCCCATGGCTAAATTCATGGCCTGGACATACGGATGCATTCTAATAGAGTTCAGCTAATCTCCTGAGCTGTTAGGAAGATAATTGGTTAGTGATCTTTTCATGAAAGGTCAAACACATTGTTGCAGAGTTCTTCTTTTTAACCTTCTTCCTCAGTGAACGATCAGAAGGACTGGGCACTGCTGGCCCCCATGATATAAAACTGACACTATAGAGTCCTTTCTTTGGGTTGGTGTCAAGGGGTACAGAGCTAGGTTTGAGAGAGAGAAACATTTCTGTTTTCAGATTTGAGGTTCTATGATGTTTTTGTCGTAAAAGTCACCCTTGCTTGAAAGCCAGTTGTATCCAACACTAGGGTTCAGTGCTCATCTCTGTTTATAGCCAAAGAGCCAACACTGTTTCCATTGTTTACTATTCCAATAATTTAAAAAAAGATAAAAAGTTGTGGGACCTTAAAGATTAACTCATGTGAGCTTTTGTAGATCAAGATATAAGAGTAAAACCTCATGGCATCAATTTATACACAAGTATAGAGGCATAGAATAGCTGGCCATCCTAATGGAAAAGTAACATTGTACCTCTGACAATAATAGAAATCCCCTGGTTTTATTTAAACTTGCTATGAAACCTGCCCTTATTGGTTTGCAAACCCTTGCTAGTTGGGAGTTTTCATTTTGAGCAGGAGAGCTAGGCTCAGCTAATCCTCAAAAACCTCTGATTTAAGTCTTTCTCCCTAGGAGTATAATGTTCAAGTTGTTTCTAAGGTGTCTACAAGGCAGATGGAACTCCAAAAATGAAGAATTACGGTATCTTTGTAGTCTAGAAAATCTGAAAATTCCATCCTTTGCATTCAATAACTTGAAGGATTTTTGCTTGTTAAAAGGACTTGAAAAGTATTTAGATGAATTGAAGTTAAGAATTGGGACAGTAAAGAGTTCAGAGTTTCGAAACAGTGACTGTTAACACAGATGGATCCTTGGAGTTTTTATGGTAACAAATTACTTTTGAAAAGAAGCATGTCCAGTTCATTGCCTCCTGTGGTTCACCTTAGTTGAACTCCCTTAGCTTGACACTTGTTTCCCATCACCATCTTGGCCATCCAAATATAAACCAAGTGTTTCCCTCTAGGAGAGCAAGAATATCACTTCTAGATATATTGCTCATCAAAGGCCTGGCGATAGATGAAATAGGAGCTCTTGGAGAACAGAGGATGCATCAAGAATGTTCCTGATGCTGTACAGCTGGCACACGTTCGGAATGCCTCATCATAAAGTAGCCTTGCTGCCATCTCTGTATCATGGCTTATTTTTTTGAGTGGAGGAAGCATGCCATTCCCAGTAGAGAGTAGGGTTCTTTGACCCACTGAGACCACTGGCTTGCCTTTGGGGCTGCCCTTGGCCACAGGCTGACCATAACGTCCTTGATTTCCAAAGTGTACTTGACTTGAGAGTTAATCTGGCTCCAATCTCTTTATTTATAACACTGCCTATTGTTATAAATAAAGAGATCTGAGCTGGATTAACTCTATAAGTGGACCCTTGTGATGGAATGTTCTGGATGGCTGGTTTCAGCCCGAGCGATTTCTGATTAATTTCTAAATCAGAGCTGATCCTTCACTACCCACCCGGAAATAACAACCCCAGCCTCATTAGTTAGCATTTTCAGCTAACAGATTCAGTCACTGATCTCCCTTGCATACATTTACAAGCTCACTGGCTCCTATGTAGCCTGCTTTAATTTAAGCTGATTAACAAAACCCAAACCTGAGTTCCTATGCAGGAGCAAGGGGGTTCCTTGAAACACACCCTCCACCCACCCCCCAATCCCTGGCTCCCCTTTCCAGTGTCTCTTTTCAGCTCTGCTTGAACACAGGCCGAGCTGCTTTAAGGATGTGGAGAGACCTTTCCCAGATAGAAAAGGTCATCCATCTTTCACTAGTCAACACATCCTTCATGAGTTCATTTAAACCCTGCCAGACATTACAGGAACAGATCTCAGCTGGGGGGTGGGGGTTATCTGCTTCTGAAGTCACTCTCTTTTATGTAGGTGGCAAAAGTAACTGTGCAACAGCAGCAACAACAAAACCCTTGTTGGTTCCCATAGCAATTGAGTGCGACTTGATTAATAACATCGCATGGTCCTTCATGCTATAATATTGCACACTTCCCCATTGGCATCTCCACCTCCTGTACATCTTCCTCTGTTATCCCATCCTCCGGCATTTGTATATATTGCAACAAAGCTGGATGCAGACAACAATAATCTTTCAGAGTATGATCTTCTTCTTCTTCTTCTTCTTCTTCTTCTTCTTCTTCTTCTTCTTCTCCTCCTCCTCCTCCTCCTCCTCCTCCTCCTCCTCCTCCTCCTCCTCCTCCTCCTCTTGTGCTGTATCCATTCTGGATATTGACTATCCTCATGGGCGATAGCCTTCCTGTTCTTAATTCCTCAGAACAGTTCTTACATGGACATTCCACAACAGTCTTTCAGGTTCTTCAGCCATGTAATCTGTCTGTGCCTCTCTTCCCAGGGATTTTTCCTTGCAGAGCGAGTTGGAGTTTTCTATACTTTACGTTGTTCCTCATGATATGGCCAAGGTATTGGAACTTTCTTTGCTTAATGGTCTTAAACCAGGGGTTTCCAACCTAAGGCCTGTGGGCTGGATCTGACCTGCAGCACTATTTCATGTGGCCCCCCACTCCTCCAAAGGCATTTGAGAAACAAAATGGCCATCCCTTTGAAGCTGTTGAGACAAAATGGCCACCATCATCAGGCAGGCAGGGCAAAATGACCATCCGGCCCTCAAAGCTGACTGAGAGAGTGTGAGTTCTGGCTTGAAAAGGTTGGGAACTCCTGGTTTAAACAGTTCTTGTGCTTTATCCAAGTGGTGCAACACTTCTACATTAGTCACATGGTCAACCCATGACAGGAAGCATGGGAGTTGATGTTTTCCCATGGTTACTTTCAGAAGAACAAGGGAGCAGCAAAGCACACAGATCACCATCATTCCCAGCAGCACTGCAGTGGGTTAGTGGGTTAAGATGCTGAGCTTGGAGACTGGAAGGTCAGGTTTCTATACCCGAGTGCTGCACGATGGATCTTGGAGACATGAAAGGAGCCTCATTTGGGCATCCCCTGAGTGGAGTTTCTCCAGCAAAAATCCTTTCAACCCAGACATATTTCTGACATGCAATTGATTTATTTACCATTATTCCCCTGTCTCAGGGGATACACTGTATTTCTAGACAAATGGCAGCAATTATTTCTAGTACTGCATTTTCACATGTAAATTAGCAGATGAAAATGTTATCCAAACAGCTGTCTTCTTTTTTAGAGTAGTAGTAGGAAATGTTTCTTCCCTTTTCTTGGCCACCATAGCTGCAGGGTCTACTGCATTTCCTCATCTGTTGCACCATTTGCTCAGGAAAAGCTTTGTGAAATCAAACAAAATACCAATTTTGTCCCATCTCCTGGTTTCCATGGTAGCCACCGTCATGCATCTCTGGTAAGTTCACAAGGACTTTGTAGCGCAGTGATATTTTCAGAGCTGAAGTTGGAAATAAACAAGAGGAAAGAACTGAAAAACAGATAATTCATTCTTTTGCTCAGTAATAGGTACCACTTTGGTGGGAAGGTAAACAGCATTCCATTCACTCCGGTATCTAGTCCTGTCTGCCACATATCCACAGAAACATCTGCAGACACAGACAGCATTGGCTCTTTGGCTATAAACAGAGATGAACACCGAATCCTAGAGTCAGATACGACTGGATTTTGAGCACGGACGACCTTTACCTTTACCGTTGGCTGTTAGAAGGAGGAATGGCAAGGCCAAATAATCTATTAGAGATATTCCAATGTTCAACAACTGCTGATTTGCATTGGGAAAATTCAATTTCTTTTTTGGCGCCAATGCATTCAGAACATTTATGGGAAACTAGAGACACATTTGTATATTTATCCCAGTTAGAATATGGAAATGTTCATTTCTGGACTACAGGCAAGAAAATAATAAAAACTAACATGTCTCTGCAAGCTGAAAATTACAGGACTGTAAGTTCGAGGAAAGCATCTTTTCTCCCAGGGACTCAAGGTGATGATTGGTAAGTTGCTGTCCATTTCGATTCCTGAGTACTGCAGGATGGAATGAGCTCCCATCTCTATCCCAGCTCCTGCCAACCTAGCAGTTCAAAAGCAAGAAATTGCAAGTAGATAAATAGAGACCACTTTGGTGGGAAAGGTAAATAGTGTTCAGTGTGCCCTAATGTCTAGTTATGCCTGCCACATGATCACGGAAACATCTGCAGAAGCAGATAGTGCTGCCTCTTTGGCTATGAAAACAGAGCTGAGCACCAAATCCTAGAGTCGGATATGACTGGCTTTCGAGCAAGGGAAATCTTTACCTTTAGTCATGGGTAGTCGAGATCAGGAGCCATTCTTTAGCAAACTGTAGATACAAGAATGTTCCAAGGACATCGCCAGGATCACAGGCAAATGTTCAGGTTTTCCAAAACCAGAGGTTCAGGTAACGCCGCGTTGGAATCCAAGATGGATTTCTCTGACAAGAGCTTGCCAGCACGCCCCTTCTTTTAAGGAGACTCAGGGCTTGTAGCTGATGGCTGGTTCTGAAGGTGTGCCCTAGCCCTTCTCTGTCTCAGCTGTAGGTTTTGTCTTAAAAGGGCTCTTCTCTTTTGGATGTCAAGTCCAAGTCCTTGTGTTCAGAGTCCGGAACGGATTTGGGCCAGCAGCGGGTTGAGGGATGGGCAACAGATTCTCTTTAGGATCAGGCTCCAGATGGGACCCAGCAGCAGGCTGATGGGATGGCCAACTGTCCTCCTCCTCCTCGCACCCAGGATCCCAGGCCACAACTGTCTCCCAGTTAAACAGCTGGATTAGCAAAGAAACAGATTGTGAACACTTCAGCTGGATTCTTTAGCTCTGTAAACTTCTCTGCATCCTGGTAGGAGAATGATAGCCAACCTTGGCACTCCAGGTGTTCTTGGACTTCAATTCCCAGAAGCTCAAGTCAGCACTCCTGCTGATCAGGGCTTCTGGGAATTGAGGTTCAAGAGCATCTGGAGTGCCAAGGTTGACCATCACTGTCCTAGGCTATAATGACAGGCACACTGCACTGGGATAAAATTGCTCTAGCCCAGGGTTCACCAAACTTTTCAGGCTGTGGGCTGGTCATGTGGTTCATGGGTCCAGTCACTATGTCCTGTTGGCCGGATCTGGCCCCTGATGCCGATTCATCTTGCCCATAAAGCTCTCATCTCTCCTGGAAGCATAAGTAAAATGTATGGGCGTGTTGTATTTCCACTGCTGGAAGCGACGAGGGCTGTGTGGGCCGGATGAATTGGCATCAGGGGCCAGAACCAGCCCACAGGCCATAGTTTGGGCACTCCTGCTTTAGCCCATTCCCCAGAACTGCAATCTTAGCTTTTCTCCTTTGATCTAGTTCCTTTCTGACAGCACACATCCACACAGGCACTCTGCTCCTCATGGGAGTATATCTCTTGGCCGGATTACAATAAAACAACTTTGATATCCAGCACAAAACTGTAATTCACGGTGACTATCATGTATACCATCAAGGATATTTAAATTCATCCCACTGTTTCCTTCCTGCTTAGATTTCTATGTTCTTCCCCAAGAAGTGCCAAGAACTCTCAATATCAGAGAAGTATGTTGTGAGGCCGCTTTCATCTTGGGTGGCCCATTATCATCTCCTTCAATGTGTCAGAACACTCCTCTGTAGAATGGGATCAGATAAGGAAGGCTAATTTCAAGGCAAAGAGGCATGTTGGGTGATCTAGTTTTAAGGTCATCCTTGCTTAAATTCACAAGCAGACCAACAGAAGAACGGGGATCTGCCTAGAGGAGCTAGACAGAAATGTGAAATTTAAGGGGGAGCTATATTTTGGGGAGATGTCCATGTGTTTTTTGCAGCAAAAGCAGTGAAGAATGATGGTTTCACTTGGCCAAAGCATTGTTGATGTGGGCTACACTCTGCAAAATCATGTGGCGTCAAGTCGATTTTGACTTATGGCCACCCTTTGCAGGGTTTTCTAGGAAGCGGTGGCTTCCCATTCTCACATGAGTCTTTGTTGTTCGGCAGAAAGATAAGAGACTATCAGCCTGCCTCTCTAGCATGAGAAGTAGGGCCTTTTCTGTTTCTGCTCTGGCCCTGTGGAACCTCTTGCCGACCGAGCTACGTCTCCAGGCAGGGCTTTTACCCATCAGGAAAAATCTTAAAACCTGGCTTGCGCAGCAGGTGTGTGGTGTGGCCAGTGCAGTAGCCACTCCACACTGGCTTACATGAGGGCCACCTGGGCTTTTAGTTTTTCAGTTTTAAAATTTAATGTGGTGGTCATTGGGGAGGATAATTTAAATATTTCTAAAATTTTATTGGTTTTAATGGTTTTCAAGTGGGTTTTTTTTTGTGATTTTATTGTTTTGTGGTGTCTTTATATTTGTTAGCTGCCCAGAGTCGCCGAGGTGAGAGGGTGGCAATACAAATTTGATTAAATAAATAAATAAATAATAACAATTATTTCTTCTTGGTCTTGGTCTTCAAGTGCTATATCCATTTCCAAATATTGGCTATCATCATGGCAGTCAACCATGAAGTTTGTCCTGAGAATATAATGCAGTGGTCTTCCATTTGCCTTTTGCATTGCAGTGTGACACATGTACCACTCATCCAGTTCCTGGTCACTTTCTGATCCTGAGCCCTTTTGGCACACAACGTCCTCATTAGCTCAAGGCCAGTATCAATGAAGCTGCTGTCCTCTAACAAGATGCATTCAAGTAGGATTTCTGAACAGCTTTGCGCACCTAATGCAACATTTGCATCCCAAAATGCAGAAGACATGAATCCCTCTTGATTTCCCTTCACCCAGATGCCTCCCCGGTTCCCAAAAAGGCAGATGTGTTTACTCCCACTGCAAAACTTCGTCACCATTCTCCAGTCTATTGAAACACCTGCATATATAGATGATATAGAAATATAAATATATTCCTCTGAAAGGACAGAGATGAATGGTCTTTGACCACAACCTTTTTCTTTTTCAATTCCAGTTTTTCCTTTCTATAACATTTAGGAATAGCTCCAGAAATAATGAGTTTCACAGAATGTCCCTTGACTACGGGACAAATGATTCTAGCTGATTGAAGTGGGTCAGAAACTTTGAGCCCATCCACGGGAATAATAAGCTAGGATTTTATGTACATTTATTTATTTTGATAATACAAAAGACCTCGTAGTGCAGCTGGAACAGAATGCCCGCTGCCGGTTTGCTATGTCACCAATGACAATCAAAAGCTTGGTTATTTTTAGAAATGTATCTAGAGTTTCAGTAATGATAGAAAATAGGATGAAATTGCAATAACGGGAAAGGGTCCATTCACGCTAATGCCTGTCATTAGCTCTGTTGCATTTTGGAGAGCTAAATGGTATCAGGATACTTCATTAAGATATTTGGTTTTTAAAAAACCACATCTAAGACCCTGTATTTTTATGTGAGAATGCAGAAGGATTGTCATTGGGAAGAACACAGCCGAACACAGAACTCTAGTGTGGTGTTGATGTCCACTGGCCCATGCTCAATGCTGAAGAATAGGTTTTAGGAGAAATGAGCATTCTGGAAAACTAACCTTTGGAGGAAGAGAAAGGAAAAGAAAAGCCATGTCCAGGTCAAACTATAAACTGCCAAAATGAAGCCAACTTCTTGGCTTTGTTGTTGTTGTTCTGCCATATCCGAATCCGAATATAGGCGATCATCATGGCAATGAGCCGTGAAGACTGCCCTGAGAAAATAATGCAGTGGCCTTTCATCTGTCTTCTGTATCACAGCATGACACCCATAGTACCACTGATCCATCTGCACGAGTCACTTTCTGGTCCTGAGCCCTTTTGGCATGCAAAGTCCTCCTCAGCCCCAGGCCAGGATGGATGAAGTTGCTGCCTTCCATCAAGATAGATTCAGGTGGGATTTAATCCACTTGGGGACCATCACCCTTCCCTGTGGACTTCACCACCCAAGGACGTTAGTCCTCAGGATTGTCAGGTTAGTTAACCACCACTTGACACTTGACGTTGAGTCGCTATCAGTAGGGTCTACTCTATTACCATAGCAGGCCAGACTGTTGGCTTTGTTGTTGACCAAACTTAAATCCTCATCAGTACATGTTTCAGGTAGTAACTTGCAGGCCAGCAAATGAGCTGGATTCTGTATCTCTCCACATTCACAAAGCATGTTGTTCTATGCCAGCAGCCCTCACTTGAGCATGTTGATCTTACATTTAGGGACCTAGTTTGTAGGGTTTTTGTGAAGTAAGAAGGAAGAAAAACATGTATGTCATATTGAGTTAATGGGAAGGAAGTAGGCATTAAATCACATACAGTATACACATTAATATCTATATCCATATAGAACCATAGGTCTATCTACAGGCATAACATGATATAGATATGTTTTAAAAGAGAGTGACATATTAGCACAGTGTTGTCCCTTTAGCTATAAATTAGTCAGCCATGTTGATCCCCTATCTCCTCAGATGCCAGTTATTTTATTTTATTTTAATTTAATTTAATTTTAATTTAATTTAATTTAATTTAATTTAATTTAATTTAATTTAATTTAGTCTATGATGTATTTGGTGGTGGTGGGTTTTGATTTGTTGTGGGTATTTTTGTTATTTATTTTCTGTTTGTTCACCACCCAGAGTGGGATAACACCCAGATGGGTGGTATAGAAATCCAATAAAATAAATAAATTTATTTTATTTTGAGACATATTTGTCAGTTGTCTTGTTTTTATATGTTGTGTGTTCTGTCATGTTATTTGATATCTGTTTGTACACAGCCCAGAGTGGGGTAGCTACCAAATGGGTGGTATAGAAATGTAATAAATAATAATTAATAATCTATAAAATTTGCATCCAGAAGGAAATTTTCATGAGTTTCTTAACACAGCGTGTTTTTTTAAATAAAAAAGGTGCCCACTTCCTAAAAATAAATGTGGTATAATTAATCATAGTTTAGAAATAGCTATTATTTTAGCCACTTCTTTAACTCTTGCAACTTCGAAAGAACACCTGCCAGGATTTAATAGACTGATGACTTTTTAAAAGCCTTTAATAACACGAACCGATGATAAATAGATTTATTTTAGGAGGTAGACAAACCGAGGACCGATTTCTCTTGGCACCTTGAGTTCTGTTGAGTTTTATTGGGATCAAAGTCCCATGGATATATCTGGCCACAGGGTTGTAAAATTCCACCCCACAATGTAAACAAAATGCCATTTTCAAAAATAACAGTGGAGGTGCAGAAGCCAGAATAAATATGTGGAAACTTTGTGGTTCATATGTACTTGTATTCAAAGGTGTGCCTAGATAGCCCCAAAATTGTCATATAAGGAACGTTTTTCCACTACCAGGTTTAAAAAAAGTAACATTCCTACAAATAGCTACTTCAAGAACTAGTATGGCTGTGATTTGGGGGCATTAATACAATTGTAATTATACAACATCAAGGAATCCTTGGCTGGGAAAAATTTAAGACATGTACTCAAATTATTTAGCACACCAACTGGTGCAGATTTGAGTCATTGCCCAGACCCTAGTGCTGGCATACAGAACTCGATACACATGGTCATGTAGCAGGCATGACTAGATTCCTGAATGCACTGAACGCTGTTACCTTTTCTGCCAAAGTGATACCTATTTATCTGCTTGCAATTTCTTGCTTTTGAACTGCTAGGTTGGCAGGAGCTAGGTCAGGCGATAGGAACGCCTCCATCATGCAACATTCGTATCTTGAACTACTGACCTGCTGACCTTCTGGTTGTCAAGCTCAGCATCTTAACCACTAAGCCACTGAGGCCCCTCTAGAAATATTACCATTATTAAACTGAAATGCATTGCATGATAAACACAGTTGATTAAGTGGAAGAAAACATTGTGTGGTGTTGGAGGTCTCTCAAGAAGTGGACAAGACAATAGGATTGTATGTTCATCAGCTCAAACTTTTCCTACCATATCTCTCTATCTCTCTCTGTCTCTATCTCTGTATACAGTTTATCTATATCTATATCTAGAACTAGAGCTAGAACAAGATCTAGACTAGATCTAGACTATCGATATCTAGAGACGGAGATGGAGACGGAGGCGGAGGCAGAGGTAGAGGTAGAGATATTTCAGGAATGTTGTTATTAGCAGACGCTGAACTTCTGACTTGGCTTAGCATCATGGCTTGGGTCTTGCTGTCACCAAGCAAAGGTGATTGGATAGGAGGTGTATTATACACACAGGCTTTTAAGTTTTGCAAGGTAGTTTATGTCTGAGATTTTGGGCCACATGAAAGCTTAGGACAGTGGTCAAGGTAACTAAATAAAGATGAGGCTGTTTGCTAAAAAGTTAAAAAGTTGAGGAGATGTACTTTGCTGTGTGGGATTTTTTTTTTTTTTTTAGATTAAAGAGGTTTTGATCGGCCACATCCGACACGTACGTGCCAAAGCATTGATCTACATAATGGCTACAAGCTTGCTTTAAATAGATGCTTTCTTGAAACTGACTCAGTATGATTTACCTTTCAAGGGAAACGTGAGTTCTGTTTCTCTCCCTCTCCTTCTTCCCTCACCCACAAAATACCAGCCAAGGGAAAATGGCTATCAAAGGGTCAGACCACAAGGTTTGTGATCATTTACTGTGGAGGTGCTCATTAAGAGGTGAATCTATCTTATGTTTAGTGTTGCTTTGTCTTTGGAATGGTGATTGAAAGACAAACATGGACATAACTCACAACTCTGATTATTGAGGCATGGCTTTATTGTTATGTGCCATCAAGTCATCTCCGACTTATGGAGACACTATGAATGAGAGGTCATCAGAATTTATTTATTTATTTATTAGAATGTCCTGTACTCAACAGCGCTGCTTAATTCTTACAAGTTATAATCTGTGGCTTCCCTTAGATGGCCAACCATGGCACTCCAGGTGTTGCTGGACTTCAATTCCCAGAAGCCCAAGTCAGTTCTCCTGCTGATCAGGGCATCTGGGAATTGAAGTTCAAGAACAGCTGAAGTGCCAAGGTTGACCATTACTGCCTTAGGACGTCCAACCATTTTGCTTTTGGCCTTCCTCACTTCTGGCTGCCTTCCATCTTTTCCAGTGTTATTGTCTTCTCCAGAGATAGTCTTGCCTTCATGGCCATGGAAACGTCTGCAAATGAGTCAATTTCCAAAATCACCGATCACCCAAAGTACTGACTTAGGCTTCTGGGAATTGAAGTCTAAAAACCAAAGGCTGGGAAACACTGCTGCAAACGGAGATGGACACCAACCCCTAGATTCGGATACGACTGGCTTTTGAGCAAGGGAGACCTTTATCTTTATCTTGTGAGCATCAAAGGGAGCATTTCAATGTAATCCTTTCCCGTTTGGGGTAAAACAGAAGCCCTATTATATGTCTATTGATCCCCCCTTTACCTACATATTTTATATCTTGGGGCCCCCGAAGAGGTGGCAATATAAACTCTCCAAGTTGTCTGCAATTTGCTCAGCTCTCCAGAAAATGTGCCTCCAAAATGCACGTACCCGGGCTCACGCACGCACCCCTGGCTCCACAGCAGGGTATTAAATCACAAGGTAAGAGATGAAAAATGCTCCTCTCTCTGTTTTATCTGTAGCCAGAGCGGATATTGCTTTACATTTTTGCGAAATAAAAACGACATAGCTCAGATTTGCCCTGAAGCATCAAGATCCTGCTTTCTCTCCCTCTCTCCCCTGAAGTGCTCATTAATTTCAGATTCGACTTGATTAGACGAGGACCGAACATGACGATTGGAAACATCTCCTTTCATTCTTTCATATTTGTAAAAGCAAACCCTTTTCTTACCAGTCTGAAAATGTAAGCAAAAGATGTGGTGTTTTTCCCCTCCAAGCCCCCTCTCCATTCCATGTCCCAATCTCCATATGGACCACTGGATAGCCTCAAGGGTTTCTTTGTTTCTCCCCACAAAATACCCATGGGGAGGGAAAGGATGAAATAGCAGTTGGTTGCCAACATTCATGGGATACGGGTAATCCTATATAATTGCCATCATGGGGCAGAGAGGGGGACAAGTGATGAAAAGGAAGCTTAAAACTCCTTTGTTTTGCTTTGGCAGTGATGAAGGAATGGGCATCTTCACCTTTAGACCATCAAAGATCCAGGGAGAAATTCTTGCCTTTTCAAAAGCTTAGCCCATGAAACTCAATCTACACCCCTTCCAATTAATTTTGCTAAATAGATTAGCCAACGGGAAGGCTGGCGGTCCATTCCCCAAACAAGTATTCCGTCCCTGTTTTCCTAAGGTGAGATGTTTTGGGTTGTGTGAGACCACCCTTTCAAGACTTGGGGTCCCCTTTTAAACTGGATTAGCCAAACTACATGGATTATTCTTTGTAGGTATTAGCACCGAGAGTCGGTGGAGAAAAGAAACCTACTCTGGATTCCTCATACACATACAAACACATACACACAACGGATGGTTTCAGCAGTACTTAGCACAAATATCCATACAGTCAAAGGTAAAGGTTGCCCTTCCTCAAAAACCCATTGTATCTGACTCTAGGGTTCAATCCTCATCTCTGTTTACAGCCAAAGAACCAGTGCTTTCTGCATCTACAGATGCTTCCATGGATACCTGGCAGGCATGCAACACCAGAGTGCTGGAATGCTGTTTACCTTCCCATCAAAGTGGTCCCTGTTTACCTACTTGCATTTTCATGCTTTCGAACTGCTAGGTTAGCAGGAGCTGGGACAGAGATGGAAGCTCAAGAACATCTGGAGAGCCAAGGTTTGTCATCACTGCCCTAAGAACTAAGGCAGTGCCCTCATAATGTCACCAGAGAGAGGTTGGGTAAGAAGCTGACTATAGAACTACTTCTGGTCTAGCAGATTATCGAAACAGGCAGAAAGTATCCCATCACAGTCTTGCTTTGCATTGCATCACGGGCCCACCTGAAATATAGGTTTCCCCAGGTATCTATCCCAGGGGGTCAACAAACCTGTCTCTCCAGATGTTCTTGGTCTTCGATTCCCAGAAGCCCTGATCAGCAGGAGGACTGACTTGGGCTTCTGGTAATTGGAGTCCAAGAACATCTGGAGAGCCAAGTTTGCTGACCCCTGTTCTATCCAATCTACTCTTCTCATTCTAGATTTAGTGTTGTACTGATATTTTGCTCAATATTACATGAAAACATTCCCCTCCCTTGACATTCCTTGCCCTGCCACCAGCTAGGAATGTGTGGAGATGGATCCCCTGACTTAAAAAACCATCTTTCTCGGAGAAATCACCGTAACTCTTCAGCATTATTTTCAGGGAGATTTGACTCCACAGCAACTATCAAGGAGCAACTATCTGAGGCCACATAGTTGCTCCTTGAGACTTCACTCAGGTGTTCAGAGACCTGGAAAGGCTCACCAGCAGAGGACAACAAAGCCTCAAGGATTGATCTGAAGATTGCAAATTAGGTTTGTCCAAAGGGAGGAAGGAGGGAGGGAAAGAAGTAATAATAATGAATGGAAGGAATGGCCAGAGGATTCATTCTGGAATTTAGCAGTTGCTATCAAAATTGGGAGGCAAGCTATGAGAAACCTAGGCAGCATAATAAAAAGTAGAGACATCACTCTGCCAACCAAAGTCTGCATAGTCAAAGGAATGGTCTTCCCAGTAGTAATGTATGGCTGTGAGAGCTGGACCATAAGGAAGACTCAGAGCAGAAGAATAGACGCCTTTGAAATGTGGTGCTGGAGGAGATTCTTGAGAGTCCCCTGGACTGCAAGGAGATCAAATCAGTCGATCCTGAAGGAAATCAACCCTAACTGCTCCTAGGAAGGACAAATACTGAAGCTGAAACTCAAATACTTTGGCACCAAGTGAGAAGAGAGGACTCACTTGAGAAGGCCTTGATGTAGGAAAAAAAATCAAAGGCAAAAGGAGAAGAGGGCGGCAGAGGATGAGGCGTCTAGATGGCATTGTTGATGCAATGAACGTAGACCTGTGTGGGCTGCGAAGGATGGCAGAGGACAGAGAAGCCTACCGTGCGGTGGTCCATGGGGTCACAAAGGATTGGACTGGACTGTGAGACTGAAGAACAACAGCATCAAAGTTGGCCTATCTGATAGGATGCTGCTGAAGGCACAGACATTTTGTCAAGTCTGCTGACCCACCCACAGCAATGATATTCTTCAAATAGGACTTTCTGTAGGGCAGAAACTTCCATCTCTTAGCCTCACCTTCCCCTAGTTCGTGTAGTGACCTTGTCTTGCTCCCAGAGGGCAGAACCCGTGATGTCCCTCCTTTGAGGCTCCATAATTGCCACTTTGATACTTGTTCAAAGGGCCGGGATGTTTTACAGACCAGTTTTTCCTCTGTGAGTGGCAAATATTCACTTCCCTTTAAAAGGAGGCATTCTTCGCCTCTGCCGGCCACAAGGAAAGGCAGCCCCTCCTTCCCAGTTTCGGAAAGTTCAAGCTGATTCTCAGCTGAAAGGCTTTCCTTTCTGAAAGGCAACGCCATACCTCTGTGTGTCAGCCAAGAGTCCCAGCATGACAATTTCTTCACACACAATCCATGCCATAATAGGAGCCTAATCCTGGCACTCCAAGCCAATGGCCCTATGGTGTCGACATTTCCTTTTGAAATGATTCTATAAAGTTCTGCTACATCAAATGGTAGGATGCATCCATGCTGCACAGTTAGAACAGTTTGCTATTGCCTCTGCTGGCATGACTCCATCCTACGAAATCCTGGGAATTCATAGCCAAAATTGTGTCCATGTGCATCACCTAGCTTGCTTCTGACTTACAGCGACACTTACAGGGTTTCAAAGATAGGGGAGATGTTCAAAGATTAGCTTACCACTGCCGGCCCCAAGGGAGTTTAAAGCATGGCAGAGCAAAGATTTGAGCCAGCTGTCATGAATCCTCTTGCATTACACCATGCTGGCTTTCAACACAGCTAGGCATGCAGAGCAGAGCAAAAAAGAAAAATTACAACAGAAGAACGGTGGCACCAGATATATTTCAGCTTTGAGCTTATGTGGAGCCCAACTCATTTCCTCAGACCACTGGAGTGAACAATTTTCCCGTAGTCTATTACTCTGTCTGCTAAACCTTGGTGGGTGTCCCAAAGAGTGGAGCAGGCTATAGGTACAGAAAAAAAAATAACAACTGTTATAAGTGTCAATAGCATTATGAGCATAGCCTTGGATGGGTAGGACTTGGTTTCCAACCAGCATTTCCTGTCTGATGTTCTTGGACAAAACTACTTAAAAACCTGGAGTTTCATCAGAATGAATGAAGCAGAACTGGGGGGGGGGGGACTATTACTACAATTAACCAGTGCAACAACTACGTATGATCTTTTTCTGTCTCCAAAATAATTAGATCGAGATCAAAATCAAGGCTCCCTTATCTGATCACTATAATTTTAAAAGCTAACATCTTTCACAGCAGCAAAGGGGAGGAGAAATACTTCAAATACTATTTAAAAGCAACCGTCCAACAGATGAGTAAGGAATTAGCTTCTCAGAATGAAAGACATGTTGTAACCTCTTGCGGAAGTTTACATCACGGTTTTGTCTAGGCAATTCTAAAAATGTTGTAAAGGAGTGAAAATACAAACAATTTTTCATAGGGAACTTTGCCAGCCATCTTGAAAACCTACAGAGTCTCTGTCCAGCGGTTCCTATGATCTTGCTAGACCTGAGGTTCCCAACCTATGGCCCATGGGCTGGATCTGGCTGGCAGGGCCAAAAAAATCTGACTCCCAACCATGCTCCAGCTGCCCCTGCCACTGCTGGAATCGTCCAGGGACTCATTTACAGCCGTTGTAAATGCATTTATGGCAGCCATAAATGAGCCCACAGCAGTCATAAATGCATTTACTACAGCTGTAAATGGGTCTGTGGCTATCATAAATGCATTTGCCATAGCCGTAAAATGTGTCTGTGGCTATAATAAATGCATTTACCACAGCCGTAAATGAGTCCACGACTGTCGTCAATGCGTTTATGTCAGCTGCGGATGCATTTTATGGCAGCATTTTTATGGTGAAGGGAACCATCAATCTGGCCCGCTTAGCTGAAAAACTTTGAGAACCCCTGCAGTAGACTAATAAATTAGTGAATTAAAATACATAAAGCAACCAGAGTTTTTATTTGGTCCCTTAGTTGGGAACAAAAAAAATTCAAAAAGTTGTCCTGATTTGGCAAGATAGGAAGTGGTTTTTCTGTCTTTTTAAAATGTTTGACTTCTTTTGTGAAAAAGGAATCACAGAAGCAACAACTTGCACTTTGTACAGAACAGATATTTTAAAACACAGAGTCCTGTTTTTAATTTAAAAATTCTCAAAGCACAGGGTGTTCTTTCCTTCTCCAGCTAATGCTGCTGATGTTGCTGGGACAAATTCTTCCAAAATTCAACATATTCCCCCCCAACAGAGTTGCTTGGTTTGCAGTGATGTCAGGAAAAGACCTATTTCCTAACGCTTCCCAAGGCTTGAAATTGCTATTCATTTAGCTAGGCCTCATAAAAATCCTTTCCCATCTCTGTGTGTCTCACAAGACCATCACGAGATGGTTGTTTTCAGCCAGTGTTCCTGCTGTTATCTCTTTAGAGTGTTATATCTTCACATGGATGTAAACAATCCATTGTTTTGAGAATATTTGTCTCTGTTATCTGATTGGCTAAAGCTAAATCACCTGACTGCAAATTCCCCATTTTGCAGTGAAGTTAGTCAGTTCGTCTCTGTTTCTCAATGGCTTAAGACCCTGGCTATGGTGGGACCAGTGATGGGATGTAACAGGTTCTCACCAGTTCCCCAGAACCGGTAGTAACTTTTCCCAGTGTCCCGGAGAACCAGTAGCAGCTTTTGGAGGGGAACCACCTTCGGGGCTTACCTTTTCACTGGTTCCCCCACTGGGCATGTGCTCCAAGCACTTGGTGTGCATGCACACCTACAGTGCTTGGCGCGTATGCACGGCTTCCTTGCTGTCCTCCCAAGCGGGGAGGAGGAAGAGAAGCTGCTAGCCTAAAGCACCATTGGTTTGTGTTGTGTGGGTGGGTGGGTGGGTTGAGCGGTGTGTGTGTGTCCTTATTTTTATTTTATTTTATTTTTATTCTTTGGCCACACCCATGACATCATGACGTTAGCTCCGCCCACACTGTGATGACATCATGGTGGGGTAGTAAAATTTTTGACATCCCACCACTGGGTGGGACTATGCTCTTTCCTTTCATTATGATTACCTAAAGATACTGGACTATGTACTGGGCTGATACCTGTTATGACCTTTTAATCTAGGTTTTTTCCATGGACTTTGCTATCAATGAACCTGACGAATAAAGCAGCTGTTTCTCTTTGAAGATTGTTGTTCTTTGATTAGCACACACACACCTACGCTATGCTACCTGAAGAAGCCTCCTTTGTTCTGCTCTATTTCCAGAGCATAGTAAGAGTTCCTTTTTAATCTCCTCGGTTCTCTCAGATGTAGTGAGGCAAGGGTTAAGTTCCAGTAATGAGAATGAGGCTCAGGAACTGATAAGGAGGTGCCTTTGTGAATTGGGACGACCGATGCGTGATAAGTGATACATTTGTTTTTAGCTGAGGATGGGGAGAAATGCATTGATTTCCCCAAAAAGCTATTAACATCATAACATTAAAAATACGCAGAAAAACTAGAAGTGCAGAACTGTCTGAAATCAATAATCTGGGCAGGAATTTTAAAAAATATATCTCCCATGCTTCTGAATAGGTTTGCTTTTTCAATAAATAAAATTCAAGCCTGACATTATGATAAATAAATTATAACAATATACACAGTGGTGGGTTGTCAAATTTTTCGCTACCCCACTGTGACATCATTACGTTGTGGGCGTAGCCAACATCATGATGTCATGACATCATGGGCGGAGCAAAAAATAAATAAATAAATAAATAAAATTTGCTGCACATGCCTCAAACCTCCGTTTGATGCATGCGCAGTTCTATTTTTAGTGCCCATGTGTCAAACCTCTATTTGATGCATGCACACTAAAAAATAGAACTACACATGCATCAAACGGAGGTTTGACACATGCACAGTTCCGGGCAGC
This sequence comes from Furcifer pardalis, assembly GCA_030440675.1. Lineage (NCBI taxonomy): Eukaryota > Metazoa > Chordata > Lepidosauria > Squamata > Chamaeleonidae > Furcifer > Furcifer pardalis. The sequence goes on along the minus strand of CP126900.1, from coordinate 11,682,075 downwards.
CATTTTGGCTCCCTAGAAATACATTTCTGGAGGGGGGGCTGGAGAGGCAATCGAACCAGTCGCCTGGGGTTTTACCACCACCCCCGGCAACCCCCTCCTGATGGGTGCTACTGGTTCGGGTGAACAGGTAACATCCCATCACTGAATATACAGGTAATTAACAAATAAAACCGCCAAGTTATTTATTGGTTAGAATTTTATAACAAATCAACATCAACTGCATTGGATTCTGTACTGCCCAGTGCACATCGCCCTTAGATACCCCATATGCAAAATATATATTTGCTGGCAAATCCCACTGTCGCCAATGAACTACAGGGAATTTCCCCACGCTTCTCATTGCCCAGGAAATCCTTTATTTGCTTTGCCCAAACCTGGACTCCCCTTGGCATTGGGATCCATTCCCAAATTTTACCTAGTATCCTGGGAACTTCCATGCTTCCACCTTCATTCCCACGGTGGTGAAATAGATTTAACTTATTGTGTTTTAATTGCCAAGAATGAACTTTCCCTGAGCTTTGGATGAAACCAAGGCCAAATGATGATCCTCAAATATCTCCTTTTCTTCTGTTTTTTTTAAATCTCTAAACACTATCCTCTCCTCCTGTCTCCCTCCAGAATCCATTCCATTCCTTCCCCAACCATTGGCAAATGTCAGATCAAATAGGTAATTACTGGATGGTAAAATGCCTTCTAGGTATAGAAACCTATCTCCAATCCAGGTGTGTTCCTCTGACAGCTCCCTCCTCCTCCTTTATACCTGCTATTATGAGACAGCAGCCCCAAATCCTAGAACAACTATTTCTACCCCGAGGCGGTCAAGTGATTCATTCTTTCAATGAGGTCAGTTCTGCTCTAAGCTTTATCAACGCAGAAGCTGTCAGCTTTGCTGAACTCAAAACAGGGATTCTTATTTCCAAAATGAGAAGCTGTTTGCACAAGGGGAGAAAATTGCTGGTTTTGGGAAATGAGGGGGGGGGGAATTATGGGGTCTGTGGTGGAATTTGGTACCTATAAATGTTAGGAAAGAGGCATTATGGATTTTTGCTTTACTAATCAGAAAGTTCTGCTGAATGTCTTTGGGTCTTTCTGTTGACTTATCAAGTCTTGTTGAACTGTCTCAAAATTCCTCAGATATTTAACTTGGAAGAGCAACCAAGATATTTGTTTGTCGTTTTGCTTGAGCCAAAATCCAATAGTAATCTAGTAATGTGCTGAGCACCTCTCTCCACCCCATTTTGTTGTTGCTGTTTAAAAAAGTATTACTCAAAGTCAAAAGAAAGTTTTCTTCCAGGTAATGGAGATGTTCTTATTCCACCGAAGAAGAAACTTACAAATTTGGTTGGATTTGGCTTCAGGATAAATTTCTCTCCTGTGACTCAGGTTTTCATGCCTTTGGTTTTCTATCTTCTCTCCAAAGGTAGACTCCTCGGAGCTAGTGTTCAGTGGAAGATCACATATTTCACAAAGCAGAAAGCTACAAGTTCAATCCCCAGCATCTACAAGCACAGTTAGAAAAAAATGGAGAGCTGCTGCTAGTCAGGGCCTAGACCAGTGATGGCGAACCTTGGCAACTCTAGGTGTTCTTGGACTTCAATTCCCAGAAGGTCAAGTCAGCACTATTGCTAATCAAAAGTGGGGGCCAAATCATGCTCTCTCAGTAAACTTCAAGGGCTGGATGGCCATTTTGCCCTATCCTACCTGCAGGATAGGGGTAGTCATTTTGTCCCAACAGCCTCAAAGGAGTGGCCATTTTGTTTTTTGAATGTCCTTGGAAGGATGGAAGGGACACATGAAATGGTGCATGGGCCAGATATATTATACACCACATTAAATCATTGACTGGTTCTTAATGTATGCCTTTGGCATGTCATGACATGTTCCACACTACCTATGAGAATGTGTTCAAGGGTGTCTTACACCCAGACATTTTCTTTCTCACACTTCAGTATCCCTGGTGAGTAGAAGATGGCAGGAATGTCTAAGTAGGTAAGAGGCAACATCACTCTTTCAACAGAGAGGTCTGTGAGTTCAGTGGCTATTTCCTCACTTTGTGTTTTACTTTGGAAGCCACATGAGTCAGCTTCTCCGACATGAAAGAGATGCACGCAAAGTCTTTAAAAGGCTTCTTTTAGAAAGCTCCCTTTTAAAACAGGAAAACAATTTTGGGAGGAGAAATTGCATAGAAAGGCAACAAAATCTTTGGCCAGTGATCAATAGTTTAACCAACAAACAATGGAATTATATATTAGGCAATTTCCACCCTTTCCCTTATGATGATATCGCTCTGATCAATTTGCTCAGATGTGTCCCAGAGCAGTGATGGTAAACCTTAGGACTCCAGCTGTTCTAGGGCTTCAGTTCCCAGAAGCCCAAGTCTCTGTGAATCCACACAAATGGGTTTACTGCACGTACTCACAGAGACTTGTGCTTCTGGAAATTGAAGTCCTAGAACAGCTAGAGTGTCAAGGTTTGCAATCATGGTCTAGCACAGAGGTGCCCAACCTACAGCCCACAGGCCAGATACGGCCCTGGACACCAATTCATCTGGCCCGTGCTGCCCTCATTGCTCTTGGAAGTGGAAGTAAAACACACATTTTACTTCTGCTTCCAGGAGTGACGAGGGTGGGCTAAGCTGGATGAATTGGTGTCATGGGCTGGATCTGGCCCACAGGCCGTAATTTTGGCATCCCTGGTTTAAGCAGAGAAAATGGCATCTTAAAATCTATCTCATCCTGTTGCAAAACAGATTGCAAGGTGTGTTTTACTTCTACTTCTGGAACCACATGACTGGCCCTCTGAACCACGTGTCCAGCCCATGGCCTGAAAAGTTTGGGCACCCCTGGTCTAGAGTATCAGTTCTGGGCACCCTAGATTGGAATAATACAGTGGTTCCCAAAAAGGGGTACACAGCCCACTAGTGGACTTCAATTCCCAGAAGCCTAAGTCAGTACATTGGCTGATCAGTGCTTTGGGGAAATGACTTAGGCTTCTGGGAATTGAAGTCCAAAAACCAGCATTTGGGAAGCACTGGAATAATAGAATAATGAAGTTTGAGGAGGTGTGTGAGGCCATTGAGTTCCAATCCTCTACGCAATGCAGGAGTCCAAATCAAAGCAGATCTGGCAGACCGTTGTCCTGTTTCCTCTTCATTGTCTCCAGTGATCATTGCTTCCATTGTTGTTCTATTCTAACACTTAAGAAGTTCCCCCTGATATTCAGCTTATCTCTGGCTTCCTGTAATCCCGTTTTTATGGGTCCTGCATTCTTGGATGATGGAGACCAGATCTTGACCTTCCTCATTCCAACCATTTTACTAGTATTTGAAAAAGTGCTATCATATCCCCTCTCAACCTGAGAAGGATATTGAGGAGGTGGAATTTGTCCAGGAAGAAAGGGTCTTTGAAATCAAGACCCATGAACAAATGGTTGAGGCCATTAGCCCAGAGAAGAAAAGGCTGAAAGGGGATGTGGTAGATGCCTTCCACTGTCTGAAAGGCAGCTACATCGAAGGTGCTCTACCAGGTAATGTGTTCAAGATAGAGGTAAGAAGATCTTGGCTAAACATTAGGAAGAACTTTCTGGTAATGACCTGTTTGGTGGTGGACTCAAAAGGTGGTGGACCACTGCTTTATGTAGAGTTTGGGCAGCTGTCAAGAATGATTAAGCAGCAGATTCCAAAGCAGGCCGAATTTGGGGCTGAATGAGCCTTGAAATACCTTTCCAGTCTAACATTCTCTAATTACTCCTAGGAAAGACTACGTTTTCAGTTGTAAGCACAAGAGGGAATCAGCTAAAGCAGGGATTCCCAACCTATGGCCTGTGAGCCAGTTCCAGCAGCCGGCACCATTTCATGTGCCCCCACCCCTCCAAGGGCATTTGAGAAACAAACTGGCCACCCCTTTGAAGCTGTTGGAACAAAATGGCCACCCCCCATAATGCAGGTAGGGCAAAATGGCCATTCGGCCCTCGAAGCTGACTAAGGGAGCATGACCTGGCCCTCTGGCTTGAAAAGTTTGGGAACCTCTGAGCTAAAGCAACTCTATAGATGTGCCTTGTTGCTTGAATGGATCTGTATGCCTAAGGAATCATTGGCCACCAGCTGTGTAGTGACGGCATCTCATAATTAAGTAATCTTGTGGTTCAGCTTGGAGACCTTGAGAAACAAACCTATCCTTTCAGCAGTGTGTTCGTTTGAATCCTTAATGTTGCATTGGCACGTAAGTGAGCTGATCATCCATTCAGAAACTCACACAGTCTGTTGGTTTGGCATAGACTTCTTGAGCTACATGCCTGACATCCATCTTTCCCCAAGACATCCATCCATCCCAGAGATTTAGCGAGTGTGGTGGGATGGGATGGGGAGAAAGAGGCTGAGTCTCTTTTTATGTCAGCTAAAAGTTCTTTATCTGCTGTTTAGCCAAAGAAGGCCAAGCAGGCATTGAAATGAAACTAACCAAACTTCTTCAGAAGATGTAAAGGTAAAGGTCACTTTTGCTCAAAAGCCAGTCATATCCGACTCTAGGGTTCAGTGCTCATCTCTGTTTCATCGCTGAAGAGCCGGCGCTGTCTGCTTCTGCAGACGTTTCTGTGGCCATGTGGATTTATGCAGGACTCCGGAGGGTGACATCCAAGATCCCTCTGTGAAAGTAGGTAGGGAAAGTCTTTTATTGATGACAGTTGCCCTTACCAACAAAACAATTAGCAATTCCTTTCATATTGTAAGCATTTAAGACAAGGATTTCATGTGCCCCCCCCAACCTCTACCACACCAAGAAGTGCCATGTGGTGGAGAAAGGGCAAAATGGCCGTCCAGCCCCCAAAGCTGTCTCAGGGATCGTGACCTGGTCAGAAATTATTCTGGGTTGAAAGGATTTTTGCTGAAGAAACTCCACTCAGGGAATGCCTGAATGAGGCTCCTTTCATGTCCCCAAGAGCTGGGACAGAGATGGGCACTCAATCCATCATGCGGTACCCGGGTCTTGAACTGCTGACTTGCTAACCTTCCAGCTAACAAGGCAAGCTTCTTAACCACCGAGCCATAAATGGAGATTACCACCATGGAATCGGAGATCAGAATCGGAGTCCTTTACCTTTAAGGCAGAAGGGCGAAAGGAAGGCGGCCTCCCTCTTTCACCGGAGGTTAAACCACCTTTGTGGATTTGCAAAGAGGCATGTCTGTGTAATGTCTGATCCAACCCTTTCGAATGGTCTACCGGCCCGAAGCTTGTCAGGCCACCTTCTTGTAGCGTTCCAAGAAATCGTTGAAAACTGAGGTTTTAGAAAAGCGCTTTAACTAGGATATCCTCTCTGGATAAGGATTTTTAAACCTTTTACGGTCTGGATGTTGACTAATGCTGTCCATGGTTAATGTTGTAAGATTGGTTGAGCAATTGAGGTGGGCTGGAGATGGACGGCGTCACGGTTTCAAAGAACCAGATTTCCACTAAATTGGGTAGTCTACAAATATGATGAAAGGAGAGAAAGACAGACAGACAAGGCCTCCCTTGCTCGAAAGACAGCCGTGTCTGACTCTAGGGGGCGGTGCTCATCTCTGTTTCCAGCCAAAGAGCCAGCACTGTCTGTGTTCGTGGATGTTTCCCTGGTCATGTGGCAGGCGTGAGTAGATACTGGAGACCATGGAACACAGTTACCTTTCCCACTGAAGCAGTACCTATTTATCTACTTGCAATTTTTTCCTTTCAGATGGCTTGGTTGGCAGAAGCTGGGACAGAACCTTCAAAGGTTATCATGCTCATCATCTTAACCACTAAGTCACCACAGCCTGAGATAGCTAGATCTCCCTAATTATTCTTGTTCCCGCTTTTAAAGTGTCCCCCTTAAATATCACACTCATTTTTTGTGTATTAAAATCTCTTTTGCTTTTCACCGTGTTCAATTTCCCCCTGACTTCTGAATGGTTGTGTTGTGTGTGTGTCGAATCGTCCAGCCTGCTTGGCCAGTGCTGGTCAGCGTTGGCCAGTGGCTACGTTGCCTGTAGGCTTCATGAAATGCAGTTTCCCCAAATAAACTTTTCCAAGCTGTATTTATTTCCCCAAATGGACCCCAGCCAGAATCCTGTTGCCAAAATATACTTGTATAAGGGAAACCATGCAAGTCTTGATGACAAATTGCTGCTCACTGACAAGGCGCTGGTTGTGTTTTTATTTCAAGCTCTACGTGCAACTAGCGTTGAACACTCATCACCCTCTAGACCAGAGGTTCTCAATGTGGGGCCCAGGACCCACAGGATGATTTCAATTCCCAGAAGCCTAAGTCAGTAGATTGGCTGATCAGTGCTTTAGGGAATTGACTTAGGCTTCTGAGAATTGAGTCCAAAATGGTTTAGGAAACACAGCTCCAGATGTTCTGGACCCACTCCTATTTGCACCATTGGTAAGGGATTAAGTCTTTAAGCTTTTTCAAAACTTTTAAAACTTTTAATTTCTAAATTGGTTTTAAATTGTTGTCTTGATGATTGTTGGGAATCGCCCTGGGTCCCTTTGGGGAGGAGGGCGATAAACAAGTTTAAATAAATATATAAATACAAATAAATTATAAAAGTTATATATCAAATCTGCCTTTGCCACAGTCCAGATTGGTATTCTAGTGAGTGTATTCAGATTAGGGCTAATATATGCATTTTATGGTCTGGGACTGCAATGGCTCAAGTGGTTAAGATGCTGACCTTGAAGACTGGAAGGTCGGTGTTCGATACCTGAGTACTGCACGATGCAGTGAGCTCCTGTCTCTGTCCCAGCTCCTGCCAACCTAGCAGTTCTAAAGCAAGAAATTGCAAGGAGATAAATAGGTAAAACTTAAGTGGGAAGATAAACAATGTTCCATGCACTCCAGTGTCTAGGCATGCCTGCCACATGTCCACAGAAACATCTGCAAACTCAGACAGTGCTGGCTCTTTGGTTATAAACAGAGATGAAACCTGAACCCTTGAGTCAGATATGACTGGCTTTTGAGCAAGGCTGACCTTTACCTTTACCTTATGCATTTTATTGGATGCAGATTTGTCAGACACATTGTGATGGTTCTAGAAGGAACATATAGTGTGATACTCCAAGAGCCACCAACTTTACCACCTGAGACACACAGCTCTCTGTATCTCAATATACAGACAGCCGATTCTATGAACCTCATTTTTATGGTTTTCACTTAGTGGGGTAAACTGTGACCAATTGACCCATTGGGCCCAATCCTCTCCATGCTGCCTGGTGACTTCCAAGGCTTCTTAGCATTCTTGGTCCTTAAACGGGTTGCCTATTAGTGGAAAAACAACCATAGTTTGAAGAGAAGACTTCATTAGATTGGCTTTCCCTCCAAACAGAGAACTCTTCTCTGTAGAGATGGGACACGGAGTGACTCAAGCGAGGAAGGGAAAGGGAAATAGTGAGGAGTCAGAGTAAATAAGTGGTGGCATTCTATGTTGTGTCCAAACACAACGTACCTTTTCATCTGTGGGACCCCAGACAACAAAAATGTATCTTTTCTCTCTGTCTTGGACAGTTATTTGCTTTTCCTGGTGCCACCAGAAGGTTGGCTGATGTCTTTGGAATCACTCTACTGAGATGCGGCCACTCAGAAGAAGTCCGTCTGTCACTGACTGGAGTCATTTGTTGATAATTCCCCATTTTGTATTGAGAATACGGTCCCAAGAGCCAGCCAGGACAGTGGACAAGCAAACCTTTCGCTGTCACCCTTTTTCAGGACACCAGGAGAGGAAAGTCAAGGATGGATGTGGCCATGGAGGTGGTATATTACTGAAATAAAGTAGAACAATTTGGAAAACTCCATGCCAAAGCAAACAGATCCTGGTGAATATCCAGGAAAACCATGGCTGCCAGTCAGATCCGTAAATACTAGCCTTAATGGACCACTGATCTGATTCAGCTAAGGGTGACAAGTTACCACAGATCTACACCAGTTGAGAAAATATATCCTCTTGTTGGTATCGCTCCACCTAAGATAAGGAGAGAAATAGCAGCGGACGCTGAGAGAACTAAACAAGAGAATGATCCTTGACATCATCTGATCCAGGAAGAGCTTTATGGCAAGAACAAACATTCTTGAGCAAAACCAAATCAGAAGATGGAGGGAGGAGCTCAACGGACAAGAAAGAACATTAAAGGAGGATATGGCTGAGGAAGTCACTTGGAGGATCCTGAGGGTTGGAGACCCGTAATAGAAGACTAAGATGCTCTAGTGGGGGTTGCTGGTAGACAACAACGCACTGTGTGAATGTGGAGAGATACAGAATCCGGCTCATTTGTTGGTCTGCCGGTTACTACCAGGAACTTGTATCAATGAGGATTTAATTTTGAGCAACAACAAAACCAAGAAGGCAGCATCACTTTGGCAGTTTAAAGTCCGACCTAGGCACAAAAGAAGAAGAATCTTTCCATGACCCTGCGTTCCTAAGTGTCAGTGTAATATAATTGGGCTCTGTGCGATTAATTACAAGTGACCCATTATTTGTAACCAATTGTTTCCAAGAGCTGGTTGATTCCCCCCCCCCCTCAACAATTATATGCCTGTGCTTTTATATGTTTCAAGGGTTGTGGGGGATACTCAGCTAAGTTTGACTTTATTTGTTTAGGGACCCAAGATGGCCAATTACATGGACCCAAAGAGTGAAGGACCCATGAGGTCATCTCACAGTTCTGTTTCTCTCCCTGCACTTTCTGACTGCTCCCAATTATCACCCCTTTTATTCTCTGCATTGGGCTCCTTAGTCTTTGATCTAGCCTTTCTGCATGGCTTCCTTTGATCCATGTTGGCTTACTTTGTCTGTAACCCGACCTGCTGTCTTGCCTTGGAAGGATCCTCCCCTCTTCTTTCCAGCTTTCTTTCCTCCATTTCTTTCCAAGTCCGATAGACCACTATCACTTTCCTTTCATCTTTCCTTTGTATAAGTATACACAGGCAGAGACAAAGGGACTTTGGATTTGAAACAAGTGCCAAGAACTTTAGAAGCAGTGATGGGATGTAACAGGTTCTCACCAGTTCTCCAGAACCGGTAGTAACTTTTCCCAGGGTCCTGGAGAACCGGTAGCAGCTTGGGGGGGGGGGAGGGACCACCTTCGGGGCTTACCTTTTCACTGGTTCCCCCACTTGGTGTGCATGCACGCCTACAGTGCTTGGCGCATATGCACGTCCTCCTTGCTATCCTCCCAAGCGGGGAGGAGGAAGAGAAGCTGCTAGCTTGAAGCTCCCTATAGCCTGCTCCTCAGGGTAAGTGACTCACCTTTGGATGTGGTGTGTCTGTGTGTATTTTAATGTGTATTTAATACCTTTACCTATATTGACATACTACCACAGTTCCTAAAAAGCCCTGGCAGCTGGCAGGCTTGGCTTGGGGTTTTTAAGCAAAGTCTTGGAGTTACCTCATCAATAAGTTACACCTGTGCTGTTCCAATTGCTGTTCCAATTGGAGAACCCTTAAGGAGGTACAGCTGTTTTATATTTACATTAAGGCATATTATCCTAGAGAACTGGTTAGGCAAAGACTTTGTACCTAACTTCTTTAACTATTGAAAAGTTGAAAAGTGCCAAAGTGAAGCCATCTTGTGGTGGGTCCATTCTGTAGTTCCTTCCATTTCACCTAGTGTGAGAAAGATTAACCAGAATAATCTTTAAGCTCTGGTTGTGTTTAGGGTGGGTGGATGAGTGTTTGGGTGGGTGGCTGTATTTTAATGTATATTTATTTATTTATTTTATTTACGGGTGGTTAGGTGGGTTGAGGTGTGTGTGTGTGTGTGCTTATTTTTTTTATTTTTTTATTTGGCCCCACCCACATGATGACATTATGATGTTAGCTCCACCCACACTGTGATGACATCACGGTGGGGTAGTAAAATTTTTGTCATCCCACCACTGTTTAGAAGCCACTCTCTTCAAATGTTGGGGTTTAGAAGGAATTCATTGCCTGGTTGTTGTTGTTGTTTTTAAATAGAAATCCTGATGATGTAAAGCAGGGGTGCCCAAACTTTTCAGGGTGTGGGTCACATGGTTCAGTGAGCTGGTCACATGGTCCCTCTCATTGGAAGTGGAAATAAAATGTGCCCACACATGTGCACAATGCTGCCGTAAATGCACCCACAGCTGCAGTAAATGCGTTTAACACATGCATACATTTACAGCAGTGTTCTGTGCATGTGCGGGCGCATTTTACTTTCACTTCCAGGAGCAGTGAGGGTGGCGCGGGCCAGATGAATTGCCATCAGGGGCCAGATCCAGCCAACTGGCCATACTTTGGGCACCCCTGTTGTAAAGAAACCAAGGTAAAGGTCTCCCTTGCTCAAAAGCCAGTTGTATCCAACTGTAAGGTTTGGTGCTCATCTCTGTTTACAGCCAAAGAGCCAGCGCTTTCTGCTTCTGCAGATGTTTCCGTGATCATGTGGCACAGAACACTATTACCTTTCCCACCAAAGTGGTACCTATGCTTCTTTTCATAATTTCTTGCTTTCAAACTGCTAGGTTGGCAGGAGCTGGGGCAGAGATGGGAGCTCACTCCGCCATGCAGCATTCATGTCTTGAACTGCTGGCCTGCCTTCCTTCCAGTTGTCAAGGTCAGGTTCTTAACCACTAAGGCACCGCAGGAAAAAAAAGGAACATGAACATCAAAGTTCCCAAACAATCCACTAACTAATAAAGCAGATGTATGCTAGACCTCCAAATAGTTCAATAATTAGTTATTAGATAGGGGTCACGTGCACAGGTGATGAACTTAATTGAATATTTCTGTATTTTATTGTATTATTTTTCTTATTCGTCTTCTTTTATTAATATTATGCTCCATATTTAATCTAGTCTTACATCATTTTATGCCATTGTATTTTATTTAGTCTGACATATTGTATTTTATTCATTCCATCTTACTGTATTTTAACTTGATATGGTCAGCAGACCAATCAACTAATGAAGAATTCAATTCAATTTCAAATAGAGGATGTTTTCAAGTAGTATTTCTGAATTCATTACATCTATATCCTGCCATTCCTCCAGTGAGCTCAAGGCTGTATAACATGGCTCTCATCCTAATTTATCCTCCTTTTGGGTCAAGCAAGAAGAATGGGAAAGACTTTACCAGCGTCACACGATGAGTTTGCCAGGAACGTGGGGATTTGAACCCACATCTCTTGGGTCCTACTTCCATGATGAACCTGATACACCAAACTGACTCTCTGGTTAGACTGTTCTTGATCTAGCACCAGGAGAGATTGTTACCGTTAAAACCCACACATACATTTAGAAGCCGTGTGTTGGTATAATTCAATGGGTTGGAAGAAGGTCGGCCAAAATCAGCATGTGTGGCTGATGGAGTTGTGTGACCTTGAGCAATGTGTACTGTGGTTCGAGAGTTCTCCCAGAAGGAACTGGGAAACCACTTCAGAGTACTTTACACCTAGAAGACCCTGTCAAGCTCACCGTAAGTCAGAAAAGGTCACACATCAGAACTGACTGGAATGCGTGTAATTATTAATAGGGGCCATGCCTCCATCTTTTGAGATCGTCAACACTTTTGATCCCTGACCCCACCAATGCAACATGTTGCTGTGAGTTGAAAGAACACCCTCTCTTCTCTCCCCATTCGTGCGTCAGTTTTATCCCAGAGAGTCTGTGTATTCGCCATAGACATCCTCAATATTTTCATTCAGGCAGGTGATGTTTACCCTGGGGAGAACAAGCCTTATTTATAATTTTGGAGCAACAATAATAAGAATGGATCATTGATGCATAACACCATCATGTTCTTTCCACGAACTGCCCTGCTTCTTATGTGGTGGAGAAGCCTTTGATCAGGAGGCATACGAATGAAATCATGGAGCCAGACTGGCCACACGCAAACACCCACCCCCCCAGGCACCACCTAAAGCAAGGGTAGCCAAACTTTTCAGGCTGTGGGCTGGTCACGTGATTCAGCAGGCCACTTATGTGGTTCCTCCCACCGGAAGCAGAAGTAAAATGCCTATGCGCATAGGTAAAGTAAAGGTAAAGCTTTCCCTTGCTCGAAAGCCAGTCGTATCTGACTCTAGGGTTCAGTGCTCATCTCTGTTTCAAAGCTGAAGAGCCAGTGCTGTCTGCTTCTGCAGACATTTCCATGGTCATGTGCCGGGCATGACTAGACACCAGAGCGCATGGAACACTGTTTACCTTCCCAATGAAGTGGTCCCTGTTTATCTACTTGCAATTTCCCACTTTCAAACTGCTAGGTTGGCAGGAACTGGGACTTATCCCCCAGTACACATGGTTGAATGTTTGCTTGCTTTGCTAGATGAAGAGACCAGACCAACCCATGCTTCTCCTTCCTTGCTGTAAGCATCCTGTCTTTTCAAACTTTCTTAAAGAGTACTGGCAGGGAAGCCTCCTGGTTGGAAGGGATCCTGAAAGGACAACCTTTAATCCTGCCCTGCCAACCTTAGGCATGCCCTGCCTAGATGTGAGGGAAGAGTGTCTGAAATCCCTGCCCAGTCATAGAGCATGTGGGAGAGGTCGTCTTTTTGCCCTGCCTACCCTTGGACTGCAGTGGCTCAAATGGTTACGATACTGACTGGAAGGGGGCAAGTCAGCAGTTCGGTTCCTGAGTACTGCATGACAGAATGAGCTCCCACATGTCCACAGAAACATCTGCAGACACAGACAACACTGGCTCTTTGGTTATAAACAGAGATGAGCACTGAACCCTGGAGTCAGATATGATTGGTTTTTGAGCAAGGGTGAACTTTACCTTTACTGTTGGAGACTGTTGTGGAATGAAAAGCATGAGAACTATGCACAGTACTTTGAGCTCTATTTATTTATTTAAATTTATTTATCAGCCCTCTGGATTTTTGGTGAGAAGAACCTCTTTCAGATCTAGCCCTCAGAATCATCTCCTGACCTTTGATATTAAGTGGACTTCTTCTGCATCAGGCTCCAGTTAGTGAATCTCAGGCAGACGTTGGGAAATATTATTTTCTGGAAGGTAGCGGTTTGAATCCCTCAGCCGGTAGTGATTCTGTGGGTTGCATTCTGAAAATCATTTTCCCCCCCCCTCACTTTGGGTCCTAATAAACAAAATGGAACAAAGCCTGAAATCTCCCCAGCCCTGGGATAGACATCTTGATTGTAACATACTCAAGTGTCCCGTGGCTGGCGGGGCGAACAGAACAGCATGTAAGAAGTCAAATAATTCATGTACTGACTGAAAAGGAGGATGGGAGCCTGATGGTTTGAAACCAGAGTCTTTTATCTTTCCTAGACTGCTTCTGTTCTGTTTATCCACCATATTGCTGGCTCCTTTTCATGAGACAGGTGTACAAAAGAACTGTCTTATCATTCACATGTGTTGAATGGCTGTCCATTTTCTTCTGTTCCAGGGGGGGGGGGGGAAATGGTCTGTCCTGCTGAAGAATAGCTTAAAAAGAAAATGCTTGAGCCTTTCTGATCAAACTTGTTGATGGCTTTCTGAGAAGTTCACTTATGTGGAAGGAAGATAAAACTTTTCTTTCTTTCTTTCTTTCTTTCTTTCTTTCTTTCTTTCTTTCTTTCTTTCTTTCTTTCTTTCTTTCTTTCTTTCTTTCCTTCCTTCCTTCCTTCCTTCCTTCCTTTCCTTCCTTTCTTCCTCCCTCTTCTGTATAAGATATATATTAAGAATTATATTTATTCTGTTTCCTTCTTCCTTTGACAAATGATCCAGCCTTTCCAGTTCTGAAAAATTCCTCTTGAATAAAATTCAAATCAGACCAAGGCTATTCTTTCTGAATGCTCTACTCATTTTTGCTTTCCCTGACATATTTTACCATAGAAATGTTTGTTTGTTTGTTTGTTGGACACTGAATGCTACATACTTGTTTCCTATGTATATAGGCTTAATTCGGGGTTACACTACAACAGTGGTGTTGGAATAGAAATACTGGCCTAGCTAGATTTAGCTGAAGGTATATAATATGCTGAGTATCTTGTAGCAAAGTTGTAAAAAAGATTCGGAATGAAGTGCAGAATATTCAAAGCAAAGGTAAAGGCTGCCCTTGCTTGAAAGCCAGTCGTATCTGACTCTAGGGTTCAGTGCTCTTCTCTGTTTATAGCCAAAGAGCCAGCGCTGTCTGCATCTGCAGACATTTCTGTGGACACGTGACAAGCATGACTGGACATTAGAGTGCATGGAACACTGTCTACTTCCCACCGAAGTGGTTCCTATTTATCTACTTGCAATTTCTTGCTTTTGAACTGCTAGGTTGGCAGGAGCTGGGACAGTGACGGGTGCTCAATCCGATATGCAGTACCCAGGACTTGAACTCCAACTTTCCAGTCAGCAAGTTCAGGGTCTTAACCACTTGAGCAACCACAGTCCCTATTCAAAGCAAAAGTCACAAGTAAACACAGGCTTATCTTATTCCTCTGAGTATGATCTAAGACTGGAAAGCACTAACAAGAAAATACCAATGTAGATTAGAGAGGATACTGTGATGGCTTATTCACAAAAGCTAATACTGATAGCTAATCTGTTCATGAGTTTTACTTTGCACTTTCTATTCCAGAGGTCTCCTGATGTGCATTTCTGGACTACAAGAACAGATCTCTATATATATATCTCCTACACTTGATCGCCAAATCTCTTTCTAAAAAGATTTGACAAACCATACTCTGGAAGTTGCTACTCATGCCTAAGTGCTGATCTAGCTTTACTACTGCTCTGCTGAGGGAGTAATATCAAATGAAACCACTGTACTATTACTTCTGTTTAAGTAGGGCCGACAATTCAGATTGTCTAATGTCCTCTAGAAGAGATTACCCAAACCTCGAGGGCTTGGAGGTCTAAAACAATGCCTGGCTGAGATACTCATGTAGCAGGACCACATCTGTTCTGGCACGCAGCCGGTGCTTTGAGATGGTGCCATGCAGATATAGCTATCAGACAAGACTTTGAAAGCAATCGCTTTCATAAGTCTCAAGCTTACTGTAGGTGTTGGTTCTGGCACTTGCTCCAAAAGCAGTGGTGTAGTAACGCTCAGTTCTTGGCTGTTCCCGCTGGAGAATATCTTCTACGTATCATTTATCCAAGTAAAACGAAATCATACTATTTTGTTGCATGGCACATGAGATCACTGTTTAAATTTGTAAGTGCTGATTTGTCCACTGAAGTCTGTTGCATAATGTCGTGATAGTTCCATGGAAAGCCATCAACTCAGTTGTTTTTGAAGAAACAGCCTTCGGGACACAAATATTGAGAGATTTAGGATGCAATCTTTTGCAGCTAGAAAGTTTGTTGATTATTTTGATGAGAGCGTTTCAATGTTGTGAATATTTACAAATGTATTCATGCATAGAATGGAAAAAAACTGACCTAGGTCTAAACTTAGAATGAATCTTGTCATTCTTCATTTGCACATGCAAAGCTAAGACCAACGTTTATATCCCTTGCACAATCTCATTGGCCATGATAGCCAAAAGGAGTTCTCAACCTTTTAAAGCCAGGGACTGGGTCATGCTCCCTCAGACAGATTCGGGGGATGGATGGACATTTTGCTCTTCCTCCGCCACAAGGTACTTCCAGGTGTGGTGGAGGCAGTGGGGGGGGGGGGACATGAAATGGTGCCATGGGATGAATCCGGCCCATGGGCCAAAGGGTGAGAATCCCTGGTTTAAACTTAGCTGGAAGGCAGAACACTCTCATCACAGGAGAAACCAAAAGTAACCATTGTTACAGCCAATCACTCAGGGTACAATACGTAACAAAGAAGAATAATTTCTTGGCTAAAGAAAAGATCTGTTTGGATTTAAAACAACATTGTGTAGAGATGTCTCCTCCAAAGTCAAGCTAGCTAGGATCATGACCAGTTTCTGGTAGGAAAGGAACACCATCTCTCCATGGCTTTTCTTTGGAGATGAACTTTCAACTGATCTGTCAGTTGTCTCGCTCCCCGATTTCCTTTTGCAGAGGCTGCTGGGAACCTGGGATTCTTTGGGTGCGTGCATGTGTGAGTCAAGCAACCAAAGACCTTCTAGCAGCTAGTACATTATTCATCTTTTCTGTTGGGTCTGGAGAAGAAAAATGCTCTTCCATTTACCTGCGCTCCAAGGCAGATGGTGCACCTAAATGGACTCCTCTCCCCTCTGTCTGGCTGGTAAAAAGCTGCATTAATATTTAATCTCTCTCTGTCAAAGAGTGAAGATGGAAGATCTTCAGGTGCTTTGGAACAACGAATTCGTACCATTCCTAAACATGGTAGATTTGCTTTTTCTAGCTCACAAAGCAACAGGATACCCTTTACCCTTTCTTCAAACCCTCCAATCAAAATGCTAACAACATTTCCACAAAAAGGTAAATTCAGTTTTCTACTCTGAACTGTCAATCAGATCTATCGATCCACTGAGTTGACATTATGAAATCCCACTGATTTGGTTGATTTACTCCACTGGGATTAGGAACTGTTGATGACCCATGATTTTTAACTTTCATGTGATTTTTCATGAATGCAAAAAACTAAAATAAAAATGAAAATACTTTTAAAATACTAACAGCCAGTTTATATTTTTAATATTAATGAATATTACTAATTTTTATAATTTGATTTTAATTAACTTATAATTTAATAATAATAATTTAATCAATTAATAATATCAATGAATATTATCATTATGATATAATTATCATTATAATATCAATGAATTATCAATGAATAATATTAATCACTTTCTGCTATTCATGTTTAACAATATTTTATAGATTTTATTATTCTTATTTTTATTCATCATTAACTACTATCCATTATTAATAGCATTTATTTTTATCATTTTCATTATTATTACAGTGGAACCTCGCTTAATAAATTTAATGTGTTCTCCAGGACCTTTTGTACTATGAAAAAATTGTAATGTGGATTTCCCATAGGAATGCATTTAATGCAATTTCTCATAGGAATGCATTGAATACCAAAAATTGTTAACCGAAATGCATTTCCCCATAGGACTGCATTGAAAACCAATTAATCCATTCCTAAAAAATTTTGTTAACCGATCCACTATTTTCTATGGATTTCCTTTTGTTATGCGAGTTTTGTGTTAACCAAGCCATTTGTTAAGCGAGGTTCTATCCTACCCCTTTAAAATCATTTATGCGTTTTTTTTAAACCAGCTGGTTTGCTTGTTGAATTTATATCAGGCCTTTCTCTGGATAAAAGGACAGAAGGCGGCAACAATAAATACATAGATGTTTAAAATAAATGAAGATGTTCATAAATTAATAAGTAATGTGTCAATACTTTTATATATTAATTAAGACATTAATCAGGGAAGACATTAATATTAAACTATCACTAAAGCAACAGAGTGTTTTAAACACCGTAGGTAAAACAAATGTAGGGAACCTAACTGAAAATGCTAATAAAAATATGTCACATCCCCTCCATGAAAAAAATACAAGTATGCAGGGACATTTCAAAGTTAAAAGTCAACTAAGAAAAGAATTCGTATCCTACCTCCGTGAACTTTTCCTCTTCCTTCTTCCCTGTATAATAATATCTCTGTATCCACCTGTCCATACTTGCTGTTGAAATAAAAACACAGCTTCGTGTTGAAGGAAGGCAACGCCACAAGGCTGGTGGCCTTCAGAACAGACAGACAATGTTTAATTTGGAGAAGGCTGAAAGGGAGGGGGCCTGCTTCAGTGTAAATGGTGACTCAGGGTGGGACCTTTTTAACCCAACTTCCCTCGTTGGAGTGTTGGCCTTTGTCTATGGCGTTGATTAGAGGGTACTCCACCCATCTTGCCACCAAAGCACAGTCTTCCTGAAAGTCAAGAGGGTCACCAAGCATGCAAGGACCGAGTCCTGTGCTAAATTAAGACCTGGCTAGAGTGGAGATCTTTTAAGATATAAGAGGAGTCCCATAGATTGGATCAAAGTCCTACCTCATGCGATACTCTGTTTTCCCCAGAAGATCAGCCCTGTGGCTTATAGGAAGCCCATAAAGCATTATGCACTAAGCATTATGGGGCAGTAAAGGTAAACGTATCCTATGCTCAAAAGCCAGTCATGTCTGACTCTAGGGGTCATGCTCATCTCCATTTACAGTCAAAAAGCTAGCACTGTCTCTGTCTGTAGATATTTCCATGGTCACGGGGCAGGCATGACTAGACTCCAGAGTGAACAGAATGCTGTTATCTTTCCCACCAAAGTGGTACCTATTTATTTACTTTATTCATTCATTTATTTATTTAGATTTATTATCCCGCCCCAATCAGGCGAACCTGACTCTAGGCGGCTTACAGAAAATTCATAAATTAAAACCTTGAGGTTCAAAATTACTTAAAAATCAATTTAAAAAGAATTAAACCATGAATTTACAAAGGTCTAAAAGATTTAAAAAGGTTTAAAAGTTTAAAAAGATTTAAAAAGTTTAAAAGAGCGAGGGAGGGGTGGCTGTCCCGTCACATCAGCCACCCAACATGGGACCCCATATTCCTGGAGCCCCACACCTGCCCTGCCAGCCAGGTTTTTAGGCCCTTCCGAAAGGGCAGGACCTCTGTCTGTAGACGTAACTCAGTTGGCAGGAGGTTCCAAAGGGCCGGGGCGGACACGGAGAAGGCCCTCCTTCTGGTGCTAGAGAGATGCGCTTCTCTAGCCGATGGAATAATAAGAGAGCCTCTCCGATCTGCCCTGGTGGGACGGACAGATGTCCTTGGGACGATGCGGTCTCTTAAGTATCCTGACCCACTACCATGTAGGACTTTAAAGGTAATAACCAGCACCTTGAATTGCATCCGGAGACATACTAGCAACCAGTGCAGCTCCTAAAGCAGCGGTGAGGCACGAGCATAACGCCCGCACCCCATCACTACCCGAGCAGCCGCATTCTGGACCAGCTGCAGCCTCCGAATGGTCACCAAGGGCAGCCCCATGTAGAGCGCATTACAGTAATCAAGTCTGGAGGTGACCAAAGCATGTGTGATCATGAGCAAGGCGTCCCGGTCTAGGAGTGGGCGTAGCTGGTGTATTACACGAAGTTGTGCAAAAGCCCTTCCGGCCACGGCTGCCACCTGCTCCTCGAGCAGTAGTCGCGAGTCCAAGAGGACCCCCAGATTACGCACCGGGTCTGTTTGGGGCAAAACTGCCCCATCCAGAACCAAAGATGGCAACTCCCGAGATAGCGCAGGACCCCTTACCCATAGCCATTCAGTTGTAGCCCGTTGTCCCCCATCCAGACCCTGACAGCCATCAATGTTCTAGGAACTGTACTTCATGAATTCTGAAAATGCCATGCCTATTGGCCATCATGGCCAATGAAATTTTGCCAGGGATATAAACATTGGTCTTAGCTTTGTATGTGAGGATGAAGAATGACAAGATTCTTTCCCCATGAAGCTGTTTCTTGCTTCTCTCCAAAGCATTTTTTTCTTTTTGCATTAGTGAAACAAATGTTTTGCACAAAACTGTCCCCCCTTTTTGCATAAAACTGCACTCTTCTGCAAAAGGGGTAAATTGTAAGAATTGCCCCAAGCTAGGATTACTGCCATTGTTTTTAAAGATTTGAAGCACGGAATGGGTTGTTTGCATCTTTCTTAATAACCACCCAGGATTCTTTTTTCCCATTGTTTCCACTGTTCTTTTCAAGAGGAGAGGCATTACAAACATCGAGCACAAATTGATGAGAGTCTGAACTTGACGTTCTATATCTTTGTGTTGCCTGGAGTCGAGAAATGTGTATGAGTCTTTAACATTTAACATTTCCCACAGCGGTGCCTCATCATGCCAAGAGACTCTAAGCAGATGAGAACTAGGAGTTTACCAAGTACCTCAGTTAGTTGAACAGTGGTGGTGAACCTTGGCATCCAGGTATTCTTGGATTTCAATTCCCAGAAGCATAAGTCTCTGTGAATCCACATGAATGGGTTTACTGCATGTACATGTAGTAAATCCATTCATGTGGATTCAAAGACACTTGGGCTTCTGGGAATTAAAGTCCAAGAACTCCTGGAGTGCCAAGGTTTGCAATCACAATCCTAGAATATGACAGCTACCAAACCCTTATCAAACCTTGAAACTGGGTAGAAAGTAACAACATTTTCTTTCTTTCTGTCATGGCAAGTATAGAAGCCACTTCATTAAAAATCCACAATTGACAGGAAGCAGGGAATTGGCAGGCGCTGATCCTAACTGTACAAAAATTATTATTTTGTAGCCGCTGAGTGACGGGAGGGGACAGGATGTGGTAGAAAAACACTGGCGGGTAATAACCTGAATGATGGATTAACAGCGACATGGCTAGGTTTGACTTGCCTTTTCCAGCAGCGAAATTTCCAGCAAGTTGTCACTTGTCTGAAGCCGTAACTTTTCTTCCTGCGGAGCTGGAAGGAAAACAAGAAAGGGAAACAGAAATGGGGAGAAGGATTAATTTCAACCTGTTCTGTTCCATTCGCTCGGTATTACTTCATTAGGTCTCCCTTGCTCGAAAGCCAGTCGTAACCGACTCTAAGGTGCAGTGCTCCTCTCTTCTTGTTGTTCAGTCGCACAGTTGAGTCTGACCCTTTGCGGCCCCATGGACTACCACACGCCATCTTCCTCTGTCATCTTCTGCAGCCCAGCCAGATCTACGCCCACCGCATCAACTATGCCATCCAGCCACCTCATCCTCTGCCGCCCCCTTCTCCTTTTGCCCTCGATCTTTCCCAGCATCAAGGCCTTCTCAAGTGAGTCCTCTCTTCTTATTTGGTGGCCAAAGTACATGAGCTTTATCTTCAATATTTGTCCTTCCAATGAGCAGTCAGGGTTAATTTCCTTCAGGATGGACTGATCTGATCTCCTTGCAGTCCAGGGGACTCTCAAAATTCTCCTTCAGCACCACATTTTAAAGGCATCTATTCTTACTTCACCTTATTGGGATCTAAGATCACTGCAGATGGTGACTGCAGCCGTGAAAATAAAACGGCACTTGCTTCTTGGGAGGCAAGCTATGAGAGACCTAGGCAGCATAATAAAAAGTAGAGATATCACCCTACAGTGTCACATTGGTTGGATATTCCTGCTTCTTCTCTTCCAGCCTAGTCCTTTCCAGAGATTGTAAAAGTTATTTTTTTATTATGATAACTCCCAGAATCATCTAACCATTTGACAGCTGTAGCCTCCAAAAAAATAACTTATACAAGTTCTTTCGCTTCTTGAGAAAAAGTATGCTATAAGGCTGTGAATATGAGTGGAAAATACCTTAAACATAATTTGAGTCCAGAGAGTAGAATCTGGAACACAGACAGTATTAAAAAGAAGAATGTAAACCTACAGAAGCCAGTAATCGGCTGATGTGGATTAAGTCTCCTTCTAAATACAGTAATACCTCGGATAACGTTTACCTCAGATAACGCTAAAATCGCATAACGTTAAGTAATCTGGGGAGGAGAATTGGATTGAATAACGTTAAGGTCCTATGGGATGGATCGGATAACAACCGCTAAAGCCTGTGCGGTTACAATGTATCTCTATGGAGCTTTAACATTATCCGATCCATCCCATAGGATTTTAACCTGCATCGGATAACACTAAAAATCGGATAACACCAAGACTTGTGGAACCAAGTCTTAGCGTTATCCGAGGTATTACTGTATAACAAAATCCTGTCACAGATGAAACAATCATTCTACAAAATAGTGAGGAAACTCTTGGGGTCTCTAATTTATTCTTTTTTTGTGTGTGTGTGTATTTAATTTAATTTAATTTAATTTAATTTAATAGATTTATATACCGCCCTATCCAATGGACTCTGAACGGTGTACACAAGTTAAAACCAATATAAAACAATTAAAAAACCCTTAAAATATAGCAATATTAACCCCCCGCTGTGCCATTTACAGTTGTACCTTCCTTAAAGAGTATAATGCGTTCCACGGGATTGCTCATTAAGCGAGTTTGCCTTTTAAGCGAAACACCATTGTAAGTGACCAATTGGGGGGGGGGGGATTGCAAACCCTTATTTATTTGTTAAGTGAGTTTTTGGTTGGTCTTCTTTGTTAAGCGAAGCGAACATTCAGACAATATTCTGCTCTTTAAGCGAGTTACTCTTTAAGCGAGGCGCTCTTTATGTGAGGTTTGACTGTGCTATCTAAAAACAAATATAAAATCTACGAAAACTTAACATTAAAAAATTAATTCCTGAAGAATTTATTTATTTATTTATTTATTTAGATTTATATTGCCGCCCACTCATCGAGGCGACTCAGGGTGGCCTACAGTCAAAGCAACAACAGTACAATAAAAATTAATGAAATGGAAAGAGGGGAGAATTCCAAATCTTCCAACGCTCCTCTAATAATACCCACCAACTAGATTCCAAATTTCAGTACATTTTTTCTGGTGGTTGACAGATGGATTAATTCATCCTCTCTTTTCTGGCTACTTTCCCCGCCCATCCATCTTGACTCTTAGGATGAAGTGGCAAAGAGCGAGGCATAGCCCAGGAATTCTTTAAGCAAATCAGCATTTGCCCTTAAAACCAGACCCAAGGTTTGCCTTACGGAGAGAATAGATTTCCCACGGTGTGATTAAGCTACTCAATATTCCACCAGTCTCCATCAGCCAGTGAACTTTAAGTGAACCCTTACCTCTAAACCCTCAGTCATGACACTGGCATCCCCATGTTCCTGTTGACCACTCTAAGTGGTTCATGATTAACCTCTTAAGCAAAGAGTACAGTTGATGGAATAGTGAACTAGATTCTTAACCTATCAAGACAAGTTTGACCTTTTTTAGGGGCTGCGGGGTTGAAAATATAGTATTTTAGCTGACTACTGGTTGGAGAGTACCAATTCTGAAGCCACAATTAACTGTTGTTGACTTAATGAACCAGGCATTCTCAACCTACAGCCAGACCTGGCCCCCTTAAGCCATTTCATCAGGCCCTGGATACCCTTGCCAAACCAGGAAGTAGAAAAAACTGCACATCATACATCAGAACAGCATGTGTTCTGCACATGCGTAGCACAGATTTTACTTTTGCTTCCGGGTGGGAGGAACCATGTGATCAGCCCAATCAACTACTGCTCAACTAGTGCTCAAGGACTGCTTTCTGCTTGAAGCCAATGGACTGTTTGGAACTCAACTGCTGCTTGGGTCTTGGCTATAGTTGACTGCTGAGTTCACAGCTCTTGGTACGTTTGCTACTTTGTTTTGCTGTTGGACTAGTTGCAACTGGACTGTTGTTCTCTGTGATTTGTTAAAGCCTGGCAAAGAGAAAAGAATCTTCTGCTTTGCTTTTGAAATGCCATCTTGACTTTTCCTGCTCTTGCTGTGCTTGACTTTGAAAAGCTTTTGGACTTTGCTTTCAGCCTTTGATTTTGCCACAAGTAAACTGTTGTAGCAAAAAAGATGAGACGGGACAGCAATTCCCGGTCGTACAGATTTCAGACTCTTTTTATTGCGCAATGGTTCACAGAGAGTATCGCTACTCAACACTGAGAACCCCGAAGGGTTCAAATAACAGAGTTTATATACACAGTAGTAAACAGGAAATGCATGGCCCTTACACCATGTGGTGGGCTTAGAATTTTAACACCTTGGTATTGGTTCAAAGGACAAAGGAATTCAAATAAAACACTTGTATTGGCTAATGGCCAAAATCACACTTATATATCCTCTACTATTGGGTACTTTTATAAGACCTCTATTTTAATGAGGAAGGGTCTATTGCATCAGCCTGGACAATGGGCAGGTAAGTTTAAGCTGAATCACTGTCACTCCACTTGTAGGTTATTGAAAGGGCAAAGATGGAGTCTCTTTGGTTTTATATTATTCTATATTCCACCATATAACAACTCTTCTCACTATACAGTGTATCTATTGGGTTGCTGTGTTATTCATTGAACTCTCAGACTTTTGTTGACATGCCCTTTCAACACAAAGGTCTACTCTACATCCTAACATACACGTGGATTTTTTTCTATATCCATCTTTTGATATACAGTGGTACCTCGAGTTACAAATGGTTTGAGTTACAAAATTTTCACAATAAGAACGAAAAGTCAATTGAAAATAATGGCTCAAGTTACTAATTTTTCTGGAACAGATTAATTGGTTTTCAATGCATTCCTATGGGAAACCGTGTTTCAAGTTATGAATTTTGGTTTTCAATGCATTCCTATTGGAAATACGAGTTACAAATTTTTCATAACATGAAAAATGCCTAGGAACACATTAAATTTGTAACTCGAGATAACATCGTACTGCATTGTGCAGTTTTGCAGGATTTTTTAAAATGGATTTTCCTTTAAAAGCCTCTAGGATTTCTTCTGTGAAGAGGGAAAAATCACTTTTTTGGGGGGAGGGGGGACATTTTAATATTGTTCATGGGCATGATCACGTGAGTGGTAGGGTGTGAGAACCAGGACATTCTTGCTTCATGTTGGCTAAAGAATCCTACCGTTGCTCAATCAGTCCAGGGTTTGTTTGGAGTGAGGTAATGTGAATCAACCCTCCACCATCTCAATAAAAACATCTGCCCCATTTCGGAGATTGTAAAGGTTTACTGGCTATGAGGACAAATAAAGGAGACATAGAGCGAGAGAAAATGAGGGAAAAGGGGAGGGAGGAAGAGAAATGTAGACACATATAAACATTTTCAAAGGGGGCAAATGCAGAATAAGCTTGGCATTAAAGCAAACACGTGCTCATATCTACAAAAGACCACATCTTGGTACCAGCTGGTTCAAAGGTCTGCCCCCTCCCCTACTCTTTCACAATGGGCTGAAGAATTTATATTCTAAATAATTTACCCTGGAGCATAAAGAACAGCTGTATCTGGCATTCTTGTGTAAAGCGGTATAAATAAAGCCATAAATAATGATATCAACTAAAACTGCTTCCTAAAATAAACACACCAGGTTCAAAAAGATACCCAAGTTTTTAATAACACAGTGGAGATTATCTGGTGGCCCCCAAATCAATTTTTTTGGGAAGCTTATGAACAGCTAAGAATCTATCTTGATATTTCTTGGACTAGATCCCCTTGTGAAATTGTCTGATTTTTCTTGAAGTTAGTATAACTTCTTGAAGTTAGTATAACGGGTTCTCAACATTTTCAACCTGGGCGACGCTCTCTCAGTCAGCTTCGAGGGCCGGATGGCCATTTTGCCCTGCCTGCATGATGGGGGGCAGCCATTATGTCCCAGCAGCTTCAAAGGGAGTAGCTATTTTGTTTCCAAAATGCCCTTGGAGGGGGTGGTGGACCACATGAAATGGCACCGTGGGCTGGGTCCTATGAAAACTCATTTTATTCAAGAATGCATATCTTTTCTACAATTAAAAATGCACTACAATACTGCTTATTTAAAGACTTTGCTGTAAAGACCACCATAATATGAAACAGCTGATACTCTGGGGCTCACTTCCAAATGTTGAGTGGTACTCCCTACACTTTCATGAGTTGCCAATGGACGTTAGCTCAGAATTCACTGTTGCATCTCCTCTTGCTCTTCCTTCTCTCCCTCCTCCAACATTTTCAAACATTCTCCCTCCTTCTGGATCTTCTCTACCCCTTCCACAATAGCCCATTGTTTTTCTGCTTGGACTGGAAAAACACCTTCCACCTTCATACCTTCTACTGCCCTTGACCCACCCCAACCACCTGGAACTTGTAACAGACCCGTTACTCACAAGTAGAACCTTAGTCTACACATAGGTAGGACCGCACCTGAATTGACACACCCACCCATCTAAACAATTCAGGATTTTAGCTTGCCTTGTCACGTCTCCTGACCTAAATCTAGGCTGTAAGTAAGCTAGTGCATAGAAATTAAACCACTCCAGTCATCTTCATCTACTGTATTTTAAATATATATATATATATATATATTGGGAGTTCTCAACCTTTTTAAGCCAGGGGCCGGTTCACACTCCCTCAGACAGCTTCAGGGGCCATGCAGCCATTTTGCCCTTCCTCTACCACATGGCACTTCCTAGTGCGGTGGAGGTGTTACTGCAGTGGCTCAAGTGGTTCAGTCGTTGACTTGGAGGCGGAAGGTCAGCAGTTCAAAACCTGAGTACTGCATCACGGAATGAGCTACCATCTCTGTCCCAGCTCCTGCCAACCTAGAAGTTCAAAAGCAAGAAATTGCAAGTAGATAGATAGGTCCCATTTCGGTGAGAAGGTAAACAGCATTCCATGCACTCAGGTGTCTAGTCATGCCTGTCACATATCCATGGAAACATCTGCAAATGCAGACGGCGCTGGCTCATTGGCTATAAACAGAGATGAGCACTGAACTCTAGAGTCGGATACAACTGGTTTTCGGTGTTCAATCTATTGCATTTCTCATTGGGCCAGCTGAGATGTTGGAAAACCTGTTTTATTCAAGAATGCACATCTCTTCTATCTTAAAAAATACATCGAAGAGGACAGCTCCATCTCACTTAAGAAAGGCACATAGTTACCACCAACGCCAGTTTTCAAAGCGATGACCTGGTCAATAAAGCCCTGAGCTAAAATGCTTTCCTTTTCCATCATTGTACCTCCATTTTGGGAATTTGCATTTTAATATCCCCCTGCTTATTTATTTACTCAGTATGGGGCAGAGTGTGCCATTTAACGTGCTTTAAAACTGTGGGTTTAATTGACCGTATGTAATAACGATTACCCAAATGTGTGCAATTAGAGGCTTAAGTGCCCTTATTAAGTAATAGGTGCTCTGACTACTCAGGGCCTTTTAAAAGTAGTAAACATCAATCAAAAAGTTAACTCAGCTATAAGAACTGTCTTGAGTTTCAAGCTAGGAAATGTGCACATGTCTGATGTAATTTGTGTGTTTGTGTTTTGAGACCCCTTCTCATACCTGTATGTGGCCCGCACCTGTTTTTCTTCTGCTACTGCATCCGAATCTGAATATTGGCAATCATCATGATGATCAGCCATGAAGACTGTCCTGGGAATATAATGCAGTGGTCTTTCATCTGCCTTCCACATCGCAGCATGACACCTATGGGCTATGACATCTATACCACTGGTCCAGTTACATGAGCCACTTTCTGCTCCTGAGCCCCTTTGGCACGCAAAGTCCTCATCAGACCCTAGCCAGGATGGATGAAGCTGCTGCCCTCCATCAAGATGGATCCAAGTGAGATTCAATCTCCTTGGGGACCATCAACCTTCCCTGTGGACTTTGGCACCCAAGGTCATTGGTCCTCGGGGTTGTCAGGTTAAATGCCACCTGACAAAATTGAGTCTCTGGCAGTAGGGTCTATGCCAGGGGTTTCCAATCTAAGACCCATGGGCCAGATCTGGCCTGGGGCATCATTTCATATGGCCCCCACCCTTCCAAGGGCATTCAAGAAACAAAATGGCCATCCCCTTGAAACTGTTGGGACAAAATGGCCGCCCCCATCGTGCAGGGAGGGAAAATTGCTATCCAGCCCTTGAAGCTGGCTGAGAGAGCGTGACCCGGCCCCTAGCTTGAAAAGTTTGGGAACCCCTGGTCTATGCTGTTACCATAGCAAGATAACCCGGCCTGACTGGCTAGGGTTTCACTTCCAGGAGCGACGAGGCTTCACACATCTGCCCCCCTGCCATAGTTTGGGCATCCCAGTCATAAAGGAATCTACCAGCTCCTATTGGGACAGAAAAAGGAAGCTTTGGCAGACCTAGGCTTCACCAGGCTTCCACAAATGTCAATTGAAGTCTTTCTCTGGGGTGAGTCACAATTCAGTGTCTGTAAGGTGTCTCGTCTGTCATAATTAAGATTTATGGGGTTAGTAGTCCAAGACTTCCAAATTTCCCATCCCCAACTTCTAAAGCATGGGCTCTATTAAGCTATATGGGCTAGGAGACTTGAGTACGCGTATTGTTCAGTATTTTTATTTTTAGCCCCAGGAGCCAAGTTTAGGGTTCCATACCGTCATTTTCATTCTGTGGGGGGAGACATCTTGGCTGCTGCCAGCCAGCAATTTATAGAAGGAGGAAAACAAAGAAATACTGTCACATTTGGAAAACTTCAGATTTCTGCAAGCCTTCCCTGCCACCACCTTTAACACAGGTCACTTGTTTACTGAATAGCACCCAAACCTCCCCAACATACTTTGTTGATGGAAGGCATGCCAGTTCCTTTGTGGGATAACCTTTGAATGCTAATGGCCAGAGGGTGGGGAGGGGAGGATAATGTATCATTTGATGCTTTCATGTGTCTGGCCGCATGGCGTTTTATCCAAAGGTCAGTTGGTTTGATGTGTGCAGACAGATACTTTTTGCATGTGTGTGAGAGATTTTCCTTTTAAAAATATCTAGCCCAAGGTTGTGCGATAAAAGCGGTTAAGGCAGAGTGAGAGAAAGAGAGGAATAGAAAGGAAATGTTGAGTTTTCTTGGGCTAGCTCAAAAGAACTAATTTGACTATAACAGGAGTTCCCAACCTAAGGCACATAGACCAGATCTGGCCTCCAGCACCATTTTATGTGGCCCCCCCACCCCTCCATGGGCATTTGAGAAACAAAATGGCCATCCCCTTTGAAGCTGTTGGGACAAAATGGCCACCCCCATCGTGCAGGCAGGGCAAAATAGCCATCCGGCCCTTGAAGCTAACTGAGAGAATGTGACGGGGGCCCCACCTTGAAAAGGTTGGGAATTTCAGGACTAGATAATGCTATGGTTGCCACCTGGGGTGGCCAAGTGACCTATTTTACAGAAAGGAATGCTTGTTGTTGAAGACTGACTTCCATTCCAGTTGTACCCAACCTTAGACATCTAAGTACTATTGAACCTCATCTCCAGAATCGCCGATTGCTGGTTTGCTAGCTGGGGGATTCTGGGAGCTGAAGTCCAGCCATATGCAGAGGCCATGCAAGGATGGCTGTTGATGTCATTGTCTGATAATCCAGGGGCTGGGTTTCATCTACCCTGTGGTTACCTCTCCAATCAACAAAGAAGCTCACAGATTAACCTTGAACAAGTCACTATCTGAGCCTAGTCTTCCTGGCACAATGGATTAATGCTCTGGAGAAGAACATAATCATTTCTGCTCAGTGATGGGATGTCTCCGGTTCCAGACGGATCCCTGGAACCGGTAGGAACAATCTCGGAGGGTTCTCCGGGAGGGGAGTCTACTTTTGAGGCGTCCGGTTCCGGACGCCTCACCGAAAGAATTTTTTTTTTTAAATCGGAGCCAAAATGGCTCCGATTTACTGCGCATGTGCAGAAACTCAATCTGCCGTATTGCGCATGCGTCAGATTGAGTTTCTGCACATGCGCAATAAAATTGGAGCAATTTTATCTCCAATTTTACTACGCATGCGCAGAAACTAAATCTGACGCATGTGCAATGCGGCAGATTGAGTTTCTGCGCATGCGCAGTAAGTCGGAGCCATTTTAGCTCCATTTTTAAAAAAAAAGACCGGCAGCGATAGCGACAGTAGCCGCAATGAAGGCAGCGGCGATGATGGCGGCGGCGATGAAGGAGGCGACGGTGAAGGCGGCGGCGATGAAGGAGGCGGCGATGAAGGAGGCGGCGGTGAAGGCGGCGGCGATGAAGGAGGCAGCGATGAAGGAGGCGGCGGTGAAGGCGGCGGCGATGAAGGAGGCGGCGGTGAAGGCGGCGGCGATGAAGGAGGCGGCGATGAAGGAGGCGGCGGTGAAGGAGGCGGCGATGAAGGAGGTGGCGGTGAAGGCAGCGGCGATGATGGCGGCGGCGATGAAGGAGGCGGCGGTGAAGGCAGTGGCGATGACGGCGGCGGCGATGAAGGCAGCGGCGATTATGGCGGCAGCAGCGGCGGCGGCGGCGACAGTGAAAATGACGGCGGTGATGGCGATAATGGCGGCGGCGTGGGCAGGCGGCACCAGCCCTCAGAGGAGGGCACCGAGCCCTCCATAGGCAAGTTGAGGCCTGGCCTGCCCTGGCCATCCGCCCCTGCCGAGCCCTCCCAGGGGTAAGTGAGGGGTTTGTGTTTGGGGTTGTATTTTTATTTAATTTTAATTTTATTTATTTATTTATTTGATTTATTTACGGGTTTGTGTGGTGGGTGGGTGGGTTGGGTTGAGGGGGTGTGTATGTGTGTGTATTTATTTTATTTTATTTTAAGGCCCCGCCCACAACGTCATGACGTCATGACGTCAGCTCCGCCCATGGCGTCATGACGTCATGACGTCATGACATTGGCCACGCCCATGACGTCGTTACGTCATGGAGTGGTGGTAAAAAATTTGTCATCCCATCACTGTTTCTGCTGCAAAAAAAGCATCAGGCCTGCATTCCTTTCTGATTCCACTCAGAGCCTGAAGAAGTTAGTTTTTGGATTACAGCTCCCAGACTGGGAATTTCTGGAGCCGTAGTTCAAAAGAAGAAAAGCCTCCGACCTCTGTTCTTCCGCCACAAGACCATTGCTGTGCAACTTTAGAGCATGTAAAGATCCATGTCTCGACCCTATAAACGAGGGGTTCTCAACCTTTTCAAATCGAGGGCCAGGTCACACTCCCTCAGACAGCTTTGGGGGCTGGACAGCCATTTTTCCTTGCCTGCCACACATGGCACTTCTGGGTGTGGTGGAAGAAGTGGGGGGCACATGAAATGGTGTCGTGGGCCCTATCCAGTCCCCGGGCCATAGGTTGAGAACCTGTGCTACAAATGTCTGATTAAAAATTTATCCTTCCACATCTCTTGTGTTGCCACCTCATAAGTACAATGTCTCACATTTATTTAAGCTCCATTCCAGACTGTCAATTTTATTCCTGTACTTGAGGCAGTCTGAGACTTGGGTTCTATGCTGGTCTTGGCCTGTAATAAAGATTGAGTGGTCTTGGGTTCTCCATCAGCTTTATTGAGACCTTATCCAGTTTGCCAAGAAAACCTGACTTCTCCATCTGAGGGATATCAGGATGTGAGGCAACACAAATGTGGATGTCTTTTGAAATATCTTCTGGGTGTATAAGAGATTACTCAGAGTACAAATGCATTCATGGTTCACTTCATTTCAGGCTGAATTCTCTTGCTTATTAAAATAAAACCTCTTGTAGATACCTTACACTTCTTTTGATCATGCATTTTAAGGATGCACTCGCTTCCCTACGCATTCCTGAGCTCTTAAAGAGCCGTCTTTTTCCGGCATGATGTTTCCTGTGGCTTTGTAGAAATACAGAAGTGGTTGAATAAATATTTGTCATCTTTCAACTCTGGTGGTCTACAGAGTTATACCAACGTTTTTTTCCCTTCTCATCCCCCCCTTTTTTTTTTACATTGTTGTTTGGGGCTATAATCCATTCAGAATGGAGGAAGAGACAAACTGGTTGAAAAAGCTGGTCTTCAAAATCAAGACCGCACCTTAGACCAACAGAAAGCAGTTTAATGGCATCCCTTTATCCCCAAACCATATGAGATTTTCTTTGCAGGATCTAATCTTTCCAACTCAGGGCCTTTCTAGACTGCCCTTTATGGGACAGTCTAAGTTTGTGGTTTTCAAGGTTTCATGAGGATAGTGGAGGAGCTAAATAATGTTTCGCCTGCTCTTCAATCTCCATCCAGTCCTGGACAAGCATCCTTTGCCCAGTGGCATAGAGTGGGTTTCAGCCACCTGGGGCATAGGCCAAATTTGCCATCATGGACAGACTTCCATGAAGGGAGTTCCCTGCACCGTATCTTAATTTGCAGGTGTTATTAGACAACATTGAACTCTATTCTTTATATGAAAGAATTAATTCTCGCTGAATATTCGTTGTGAACAATCTGAGCATAAAATAAAACACAAGTACAGTAAAACACCGGATAACGATTGGATCAGATAACGCTAAAATCTCATAATGTTAAGTAATCTGGGGAGGAGAATTGGATCAAATAACGTTAAGGTCCTATGGGATGGATTGGATAACAACCGCTAAAGCCTGTGTGGTTACAATGTATCTCTATGGAGTTTTAACGTTAATTGATCCATCCCATAGGATTTTAACATGGATCGGATAACACTAAAAATCGGATAACACCAAGACTTGTGGAACCAAGTTTTAGCATTATCCAGTGTTTTACTGTAATTAACGCAAGGCAACTGGTTAGTACAGACGGTGTTGCCGGTCACTAGAGCAAGCGAGATGACTACACTCATTTAAAGAAAGGGGATTCCCTGGTTCTGTCACAGATTAAATAATAAAAAGTTCAGTGCGCATTTTAATTGGTCCAAATTGTAGGTATGACAAAAATATGAAATGAAATGGTTCAAATTGTTAGTTCAGATTACAAGATATTATTATTATTTATTGTGAAATTTTGCCACCCAAAAAAAGTGCCACCCAGAGCCAGCTGCCCCCAACACCCCCACTATGAATAGATATGGGCGTTTTCACCACTTACCATATCACGAAAGAACGTGCATATGTGGGTCTCCAAATGTTGAAAATAGCTCTCATATTATATTAGATTGCCAGTTGTACACTGATATTAGATCTAAATACCTTGCATCCCCATTGGAAAAAACAACTTTTTGGGATTCAAAAAACAAACTGTCTTATCTCCTTCTGGGCTCTAATATCCACGTTATGTGTAGAACTGCCAAGTTTATAATTAAGGCATCAGCTAAAAGAATCGAATATGTCAATCAAATTTGGGTATCCTGCAAGGGAGATTCACTTATCTGACTATCGATATGCATGAATTAATTGTATTTAGGGACCTTCTCCAGTTTACATTCTTTAAAAGTAGTTCAGGTATGTATATATTGTATTTATTGTATTTTTATTGTATTTTTATTGTATTTTATCGCACTTTTATTGCATTGTACAGATTTTAAACTCTTATGTTATTGATAAGGTCAAAAGACTAATCAATTAATAAATATTCATTCATTCACCCCCACTACACTACGCCACTGCCTTTGCCCTAATTGTGAAATACCTTATCAACCAATTTGCAATAGGGGCAAATTAAACACTTCCCCTGCTTCTCTACAGCTGGGCAGGGAAAGTGTAATTAATTTTCCCCATCTATCCAACTGCTATTTCACTGCTCAATTAGAAGATTTTTTTTTAAAAAAGAAATCTCTGTAGCACAGACAAAAGAAAGATTTTTTAAAAAAAACCTTCTCTAATATATCAGGTAGAAGATCATGGAGGTTAGTTCACCCATTTTTATTCACAAGTAGGAGCTAAATCCAAATGTTTCTTTCCGGCTTGAGTAGAACCACTGAATCAACACTGACTATGTCAATGATTATTTAACACCCCCCTTGATCAATTATCTACTCTAGCAAGGATAAACAATTGGCTAAAGCCCAGGGCTGTAATAAGCAAGACAGGTAATGAATACATTTCTCAGATAAGATGGTAATTAACATTTCTTTTTGAAAATAATATACAGAGTGTTTTTAAAAAATCACCACACATAGGGAAAAAGGGGAAACTGTAGCTAAATATACCTTTATGTACAAAATAGTCATCCTAAAATTTTACAAAATGTTCTCTACATGTTGGCCACATCGTTCTACACACACACAAAGTGTTTTCCTCAACTTATGGTGAACACATTCCAAAATATCTGTTGTTATTCAAATTTGCCTATGTATGCTGACTTTTGGGTAGGTATTGATGGATTACTTGCTGCTACACACATACTGGCTGAATTCCTCTTGCTTAGCATTGCTACACTAGAGTAGGGGATTTGGTGAGTCTGCTCTTCTGTATGCGCCATTGGCTCCAATGACTCCACTGTAGTTGCAAAAGAAATGATTGCTACTCATGGAATATATTTCGGACTGGAAACAACATGACCATGGAAACATCTGCAGATGCAGACAGTGCTGGCTCTTCGGCTATGAAACAGAGATGAGCACTGAACCCTAGATTTAGATACGACTGGCTTTCGAGCAAGGATGACCATTACCATTACATTACATTACATTACATTACATGTATGTATGTATGTATGTATGTATGTATGTATGTATGTATGTATGTATGTATGTATGTATGTATGTATGTTCATAAGTAAGACCGCAGGAATACAGCAGCATTTCTGTAGGAAGCCATTGATAGTTGAACCTGTTATGTTTCCTAATCTTAACACTGCCTACTGCTTTTAAAGCTTCCAGCATTGAGAAACTCAAAATACAAGATGTTACCAGATGTGGAATGGTGCGGCTTCCACTTTTTATAGCATTTGTCTTCGACTGGGGTGTGATAATTGTAAATATTACATTATTATTTGTGGTTGCTTTGCAACCATAAAAGAAATATCACTTATAAAAAGCATTTTATAGAAAGCACATGAGTTTTGCAAAGAAACTCTGTCTTTGACAGCCATTGAAAAATTCTGAGAATGACTCATGGGGAGCATCAAATAAGCTTTCAGGGTTGACGGATTCCTCTCCTCTCCGGGGTTTTGTTGGCGAGGAAAATATGACCTTGCTCAACTCAGATGTAACTTGTTTCCCTCAACAAGCACAATGCAAGCCATAGTTACTCACTAGGCTAACAGCCAGTTATGGAACCTGGGGGGAACTCTCTCCCCCAACTCTATAGTAGTCAATAACCTTCAAGGCCTGCTTAAATTGGAAACACTAAAACAGTGATGGGCAACCTTGGCACTCCAGATGTTCTTGAACTTCAGTTCCCAGAAGCCCTGATCAGCAGGTGTGTTGACTTGGGTTTCTGGGAATTGAAGTCCAAGAACACCTGGAGCGCCAAGATTGCCCATCACTACATTCAAATATTGAGCCTGATTTTCTAAAGCAAGGGTTCCCAACCTTTTCAAGCAAGCGGCCGGGTCACGCTCTCTCAGTCAGCTTTGAGGGCCAGATGGCCATTTTGCCCTGGCTGCATGATGGGTTTTTTGTCCCAACAGCTTCAAAGGGGCAGCCATTTTCTTTCTTGAATGCCCTTGGAGGGGTGGGGGCCACATGAAATGGTGCCATGGGCTGGATCCAGCCCACGGGCCTTAGGTTGGGAACCCCTGTTCTAAAGGAAGCTATTAGAAAAGAGGTTAAACTCCTAGTCAATGAATGAAATCCTAAAACTGTAGACGATAGAAGGAATCCCAAAGTTCTTCTAGTCTAACCCCAGTGCCATTGGAGGAAATCCACAGAAACTGCATCTCTGGCAGATGGACATCCAGGTTTTATCCATTTATAGCCAAGAGCTAGCAGCCAAGTGGCTCAGTAGTAGCATATGTTCTCCTTGTGGAAAAATCAACAATGTCCTGGAAAAAATTGTGAAGCTCATACACACTTTAAGGCTAATTTTAGAAGTAATTTTGAATGTGGAAGATTCTCCCTTATTTTGTGGCCAACTCTGGGATCAAAGGGATTTCAGAAGGCTGCATATGACTCACAGACTACTTCTGTCATAGTTTTATGGAATATTCTGATTTTGCTTTAAGGTGTGAAAGCAGCTCATGGACAGATACTGTATATGCTGGCGTATAAGACTACTTTTTTCCCTGAAAAACATGCCTCCAAGTGGGGGGGGGGGTCGTCTTATACGCCGGGTGCACTTCAGTTGCGATAGACATAGCTGCCCATAGTGGCCTCCTGATGCTCGCCTGGTGCCCATAGTGGCCTCCTGATGCCCACCCACCTCATTCTACATACCATCCAGTATTGCGCAGTATCCAGCGTGGCTGCGGTGAGCATCAGCAGTGACACAGGGGTGCCAGCTTTTTCGGCATGACCGGCCCATTCTGCTCAGCAGGAAGCAGCGGTGCTCCGCCCCGCCCCTTGTCTATGCAGAGATTGCACATGCGCACTTGCACACTAGTGCCTGCCACAGGGAGATGTTGAAATCAAATCTGATGTTCTTTTATGTTTTATTTGGTGTGTGGAAGGTGTGTGGAAGAGGGGGTAGTCTTATACGGCGAGTATATAACAAACTATATTTTGAGTGGAAATGTTGGGGGTTGTCTTATACGCCCAGTCGTCTTATATGCCGGCACATACGGTAACATTAATCTTGTCTTAAGGTTAACACGATTAAGTCAACATCATGAAAAATGAACACAGGACTATTTTTTCTTCTTCTTCTTCTTCATCATCATCTTCTTCTTCTTTTTCTTCTTCTGCCATAATGGAGCCACCTTTTGGTGAGTTCATTCTGCAGTTTCTTTTACCTGCCCAGTGTGAGAAAGATTAGACAGCAACATGAGGTTGTCATTACCAGGGTATGCTTGATTGTGATTCAAAAATACCACAATCCTTGAGGAGGCTCTTTCTGTGAACCCCAACAGAGGACAAAAAGAACTAGAGAAAGATTGATCCAAACTAGGTGAGAAGAACAATAGCTCAGTTAAGAGGGACATCAGAATTGCAACTGGTTGTATTTTACTCACTTGTCTGGCCAGGTTATCCTGCTATGGTAATAGAGTAGACCCTACTGCCAGTGACTCAAATCTAAGTGTCAGGCTGTGGTTAACTAACCTGACAACTCTGAGGACTAATGGCCTTGGGTGGCAAAGTCCAAAGGGAAGGATGATGGTCCTCAAGTAGATTAGGATCCATCTTGATGGAGGGCAGCAGCTTCATCCATCCTGGCGTGGGGCTGAGGAGGACTTTGCATGCCAAAAGGGCTCAGGACCAGAAAGTGACTTGTGGAACTGGATCAGTGGCATGGGGATCATGCTGAGATGCGGAAGGCAGATGAAATGCCACTGAATTGTATTCTCAGGACAGTCTTCATGGATGATCACCATGAGGTTCACCAATATTCGGACATGGAACAACAAGAAGAAGTAGGCACCTCACTTTCCAAGACAGCAGGGGAAATCTGTTAAAAAACACCATGCATTTTGATAAAGATCTGTCTGCTTGGTTACTTGAGCTCTTTAGGAGTTGCGTTGATGCTTCCTGTCATACATTTCGTGGCAGGACCGACTGTCGTTGCCAAAAGGAATGTTTTCTTTGGGGTATTTTTCACTGACAGGTTGGGACATTGCATACCACAACAAATGGGGATGATTTGTTCAGCTCGTTTTCAGCTCAGGGGGAAAAAAGATGGGGGTGTGTGAAATGAAAAAGCTAAGTGGAGAAGAAGGAGGTGCCTAGAAAAGAACCACAAAGTTACCTGTTCCTTGTGATATTCTTTTGGCTGCAGCATATATAACCTGTTTAAAAAATGAGGAGAAATGTGCAGCCAGTTTAACAACTTCAAGGAAGAAGGCAAAGCCTTTGACACGTAGCATTCATAAATCCTGCAGTCTTCCTACAGCCCAGCCAAAAAAATATAAAAAAATAAAGCTAATAATCAAACTTTCATTTTAACCACAATAGGCCACCCTATAGCCAGTCATATCCAACTCTAGGGTTCAGTGCTCATCTCTGTTTATAGCCAAAGAGCCAGCGCTGTCAGTGTTTTTCAGACATTTCTGGGGACATGTGCCAGGCACGACTAGACACCAGAGTGCACAGAACGCTGTTTACCTTCCCACTGAAGTGGTCCCCATTGATCTACTTGCAATTTCTTGCTAGGCTGGCAGGAGCTGGAACAGAGATGGAACCTCACTCTGTCATGCAGTACTCAGGTCTCAAACTGCTGACCTGCCAACCTTCCAGTCATCAAGTTCAGCGTCTTAACCACCAAGCCATCGCAGTCCCCTTGTTAACCACAATATACCTTGGCTATATCGGATTCCCCCCATGATGCCCTCTAGATATATTGGTTACAATTCCTATCTGCCCCAGCTACTACGTTCATTGGTACCTATGAATGTCTGTTGCTGGAAAATGACAGTGAAAGAGGACCATCCTTGGAGGCATCTGCCTCAACTTTGTGAAACACTTGACTACATAAATAAAGACACAGGGAAAAGTTACCTTTTGGACCACACCCTGAGATATCCTGCCCACTGGAGTGTGAAAAGTTAACTTTTCATAGCTTTTCTAAGGATGTCTCTGAACATGACTTGGAAGGATTTCCTTATGTTCCCAATAAAACTGTGTTGTGCCCCTCCCCACATGGAAGAGCAGGCTGGCAAGCAGCCACTGCACAAAGAGTAGGAATAAGAGGCACAGTCTTACTAAAGTCCAAAGGATGAGGCAGAATCGTTGATCAGGAGGAGCCGAGTTTGGAAGCTGGTCATTGGAGAACTGAGACAAAAGGTTGAGCCAGAAGAGTAGTCAAGTTTTCAGGCAGAAGGTCCAAGGTCCAGGGTCAGCAAGCAGGCAAGATGAACGGGACAAAGTGGTGCGGAGCTGGAATGCACAAGATTGCTCCGACAAGGCTTAAGTTGGCATGTGCATCTCCTTAAGAGGGTTCGGGATCAGGGCTCACAGCTGGGAGTGGTCTTTGCAAACGAGCCCTTGCCCTTCTTTTTCACACCCGTAGCTCATTTCTCAGCTACAGTCTGCATCTTTCTGATGTGCTTGGTTCCCCCACCTCTTCACTGACAGTTAGTTCCTCAGCATGTGCTCCTGTCATGTCTTGAGCAGTTTGATCAAGTTGATCAAGAGGATGCAGTTCCACACTGACAGCGGTCTGAGAGGCTAGCAGAAAGTCTTCCTCCTCGGACTCAGGCTCCAGGGCCACAACAAATTGGGACATATTTCAACCATCTGGTTGTCCCAGTTTGATATGCTGATCACATTCATATACTCTGCATGGACCAGACCGACCTCCAAACCAAATGGGGGTCTCCTAATTCACAGCATTTCTTGTTTCCTAACCCAAGTCCAACCTGCTGACAAAGGTCTACATTGTAAAAAGTGATGGCATTCTTGGGAGTAATGTATGGCTGTGAGAGCTGGACCACAAGGTAGGCTGAGTGCAGAAGAATAGACACCTTTGAGATGTGGTGCTGGAGAAGGCTTTTGAAAGTCCCCTAGACTGCAAGGACATCAAATCAGTCCATCCTAAAGGAAATCAACCCTGGCTTCTCCTTAGAAGGACAAAAACTGAAGTTCAAGTACTTTGGCCACCAAATGAAAAGAGAGGACTCACTGGAGAAGGGTAGGAAAGATCAGAGCCAAAAGGAGAAGGGGAAGACAGAGGATGAGATGGTTAGACAGCATCGTTGACGTGGTGGAGCCTAGCATGGTATGGTCAACGGGGTTGTAAAGGATCAGACTCAACATTGCAACTGAACAACAACCACAACAACTACCCAAATGAAACAACCAGAACAACTCTGCATCTCAGACTTCCCCAGGCTTAGATCTAACCTCAATCTCTCCCCTTCCTGTCTCCATTTCTAGACTGCTGCAATCATTTCAGCTATTCTCTGGGCCGCATGATTTCAGCTCCTTGTACACATTTGTAGACAGTGCTTGAAATAGGAAGCCACCCCTCCCAGGCACAACAAATTCTTTTCCTTTTACATCTCGCCCCCGAAACAACAGGCCGGCTCGATCACTTGACAGCCGCCTCTTCAGCCTCTGGGCTGGCAAATTTTGATTCAGAGAGTCCACGAGGAACATACGGGGCGGTTCCCTCCTTTGCCGTAACCTCCCTGTCGAGATTTCCTGACTTAGCCACAGAGTTTGGGTGTTACCGTTCACCTGTTTATAATTCTGAAGCCCCACGTTGGAGAAAGAAACACAGCTCGCCTGAGATGTTGGGAATAGAAAATACCGAATTGAGACGACTGATGGGTGTGATTTTTATTAGGAAAAGACCCAAACAAATCCAGAATGTACTTACCCTACATCTGGAGTTCTCATCCTTTTTAAGCTGGGGGGGGGCGGGTCACACTCGCTGAGACAGCTTCAGGGGCCATATGGCCATTTTGCTCTTCCTCCACCACATGGCACTTCCTGGTGTGGTGGACCACATAAAATGCTGCCATGGGCCGCTAGTTGTATCTGACTCTAGGGAACAATGCCCATCTCGATGCCCAAAGAGCCAGCCCTGACTACATCAGCAGACATTTCCATGGTCAAGTGGCAGATGTAAATAAATGCCAGGGCACGTGGAACACTGCAACCTTTCCTGCCAAAGCACTACCTCTTTATCTTCTTGCAATTTCTTACTTTCAAACTGCTAGGTTGGCCGGAAATGGGATAAGAGACAGGAGTTTTACCATTCCCTCTTCTGGTGGCATCCAGGGACTCTGCATCTTGCCCAAGGCCATGCCTTATTGCCAACATGTGCACATAAACGCCATGAATGGAAACATAAGCACTGGCATACAGGTCCTTATGAGGAGGTATGAATCAGAGAATGTGCTGTGTGTCCAGATTTTATTGGATTAAAAGATGGAGGAAGGAACTCACTGGGCAAGGAACAACATTAAAAGAGGATATAGCTGAGGAACTCGACCTCTCCTATGTCACTTAGAGGACCCTGAATAAACTGATGGTTGGAGTCCCTAAATGCAAGACCAAAATGCTCAAGTTCTGGCAGACAACAACACATGGTGTGAATGTGGTAAAAGGTAAAGGTCACCCTTGCTTGAAAGCCAGTCATATCCGACTCTAGGGTTCAGTGCTCATCTCTGTTTATAGCCAAAGAGCCAGCACTGTCTGCATCTGCAGATGTTTCCATGAACATGTGGCAGGCATGCCTCGACACTAGAGAGTACAGAATGCTGTTTACCTTCCCACCAAAGTGGTCCCTATTTATCTACTTGCACATTCTTGCTTTCGAACTGTTAGGTCGGCAGGAGTTGGGACTGAGACAGGAGCTCATTCTGTCGTACAGTACTCGGGTCTCGAACTCTGATCTTCCAGTTGTCAAGTTCAGCATCTTAATCACTTGAGCTACCTCAATCCCTCTCACCTCCACATTCACTATCTCTTCACATTCACTGCAGTGAATGGGGAGAGATACCAAACCCTAACTCCACATTACTCCACCCTCCACATTCACCACAGATACCAAATTCGGCTCATTTACTGGTCTGCCAATTACTGCCAGAAACATGCAGCAATGGAGGGTTAATTTTGGCCAATGACAAAGTCAAGAAAGTGCCTTTGTTCTGGCAGTCTAGGGTTTAATCGGGATACGGAAGAAGAAGAAGAATTGGATTATTCCCCATTACAGCCAAATGGAGTAACTCAGTTCAATTCTGCTGGTAAGGAACAATGGGCTACTTTTTGTCATTTTGAGGACTTATCTTGAGTCAATACAAAAGTTTTCTATTCCTGGGATTATGTCAAAGGCAGCTTTAACAAACACTTCATTTAGGTTTCCCCCCCTTCCCTTCCTCCTCCCTTGATTTCATAATACCCATTTAAGTGTCCTAATTTTGTGTGCATTAGGTCTCTTTACATAATATGGTTAAACATAAGATTAACTTGTGGAAAGATTGTACATGCGTAGGAAGTCGGATCTGATAGCAAGTATTAAAAGCTATTATGTGTAATTGGTTGGGGGGGGGGATGATAATGGCACAATGACTTCCCCACCCATTTGGTGCAGTGAAGAAGAAAAAACCTGAACTAGAGGAAATCAGGAGGCATTGTGGCAAAACCTTCTGAGGCCATGCGAGAATGGAGATTGTGTCTGATATGACAGCACTGTGTAAAGGTCTTAGGCCACTCCCAGCTGGTTTGGGGAAACTTTAATGAGTGACATTTTTTGCCAACAGCTTCAAAGGGGGTGGCAATTTTGTTTCTCAAATGCCCTTGGAGTGGTGGTGGGCCACATGAAATGGTGCTGCTGGCCAGATGTGGCCCATGTGCCTTAGATTGGGAACCCCTTCTCTAGTTGACTCAGGGACTGAATTACGTTGCACCCAAAACACTCATTTAATTTTTCCTAAGCCTTTTGTACAATACTATATGTATTGTAGGCATGAGTAGGTACCAGAGCGCATGGAACGCTGTTACCTTGCCCCCCAAAGAGGCACCTATTTATTTACTTGCAATTTATTTCTTTCGAACTGCTAGGTTGGAAGGAGCTGGGACAGAGATGGGAGCTCATTCTGTCATGCAGCACTTGGGGCTCAAACTACTGACCAGTCAACCTTCCATTGTTGAGTTCAGCATCTTAACTATTTGAGTCACTGCAGCCCCAAAAGGTGGACATGTTCAAATATCGATAGTATAAATTTGAAAATCCAATTTCTTCCACTATTGCATCAACTTTGGTGAAAGTTTACACCAGCGTTTCCCAACCTTTTGACTGAATGTATATCTTGCTTCGAGGTTTTCTTCTCTGGCCACAGCAAAATAGGAAACAGATGGCAGGCCACCAGAATGTCTACCTACCTCTAGGTATGCCAGTCTTATGAAACCTAAGCAGTGGTGGGTTGTTAAAATTTTCACTACCCCACCATCATGTCATCAACATCATGGGCATAGCCAACATCATGATGTCATGAAGTCGTGGGCGGAGGAAATAAAAAAAATAAAAATGTCTGCGCATGCATCAAACTTCTGTTTGACGCATTCACATTTCTTTTTTTTAGTGCGAATGCGTCAAACTGCTATGTGTCAAACATTTTTGGAGGGTGCCAGAGAGGCGACTGAACTGGTCACCCAGGGTTTTACCACCACCCCGGCAACCCCTCCTGATGGGGCGCTACCAGTTAGGGCGAACCGGTCCGAACCGGTAACATCCCATCACTGGACCTAAGCTTAACCAACACAGCGGTGGAGACCAAGATCTTAAGATTCCTAATTACTGCACTGGTTGGATGTACTGTCATGACCCTGATAAAAAATAATCATATTTTGCCTCCACGGAGCAGGGAACCCTTTTCTAGCCCACCCATCACAACTTTGCTATGTTCAAAAGGATATAAAAGCCACAGGGAGACTTTCCTTGTTTATAATGGCATACAGGGTGGGGGGGGGCAGGGAGTAAGTCAACATGAAATATGCTGATATTTCAAAAGGCATGGTTGTTGTTGTTTTTTTAAAAAGAAAACCTGTCGCAATTTATTAGCTTTGATCTGCGACTAGGATTTACTCGATTCTTCTAAACACCGTGTCTAATGTTTGCTTGCTGAGTTGGAAGTTTTCTGATTCGGCACCTGGTTGGGGAGGACGTACCGTTTGAACACGAGAAGTGCTTTGATAATGAGTTCTTCAGTGGTGGTGGAGTTTTATTTTATTTTATTTTTGGAAAAGGTGGGGAGGCGGAGAGCGCGACGCAGTGATGAAAAGGCCTTTTGAGTCAGTCAATGCCCAGACAACTCAATGTAACAGTAGTCTGTGAAAGAAGATGCTGACGGAACAATCGTGCTTGGAGGAGTCAGTTTGTGAAAATGCTGCGTAGGGATTCTCTTTTATCCCAGGGAAATGTCACGGTGAAAAGACAACGGGGAGGAAGGGCAAACACCGCTCCGGCCAAGCTAGCAGTTTGAAAGCGAGAAATTGGAAGCAGATGAATAGGTACCACTTCAGTGGGAAAGGTAACAGCAGTCCATGCTCTCCGTCTAGTCATGCCTACCACATGTCCATGGAAATGTCCGCAGACACAGACAGTGCTGATTTTTTTGGCTATAAAAATAAATGAGCACTGATCCCTTGAGTTGGATACAACTGGCTTTCAAGTACAGGAGGCTTAAAAATAGTTTGACTAGCCAGATGTGCCTTGAAATGCCTATGATTCATAAGGAAAAGGAAAAGGGAAAGGTCACCCTTGCTTGAAAGCCAGTCATACCCGACTCTAGGGTTCAGTGCTCATCTCTGTTTATAGCCAAAGAGCCAGTGCCAGGTTGGCAGGAGGAGCTGGCACAGACGACTGGAGCTCATTCTATCGTGCACTACTTAGGTCTTCAATTGCTGACCGGCCAACCTTCCAGTCAGCCTCTTTTTTATAGATATTTAAAAACATACATACAAAAACAAAAAATATACATAAAAATAATCTCTTAAAGAAAATAACACATTCTCTTCTTCCACAGTTGCATTACACATTATATATATTTATGTAAAGGAGAGAAAGGAAAAATTCAAACAATATCAAACACTTGAAAAGTTACATAATTCTTCA
Source organism: Furcifer pardalis (assembly GCA_030440675.1). Lineage (NCBI taxonomy): Eukaryota > Metazoa > Chordata > Lepidosauria > Squamata > Chamaeleonidae > Furcifer > Furcifer pardalis. The sequence goes on along the minus strand of CP126900.1, from coordinate 11,638,280 downwards.
TTAACTTCATTTTACTGCTCTTCACTAATACATTTATTTTCCTATTCTACCATATTTAACACTTTCATTATCACCCTTGTGCTATTTACATTGTCCGGGGGATTGTAGTTACTCATTTTTTCCAAAAATCATTTTGGTCCGGTACAGGAGTTACACCCTTCTTTCTGATCATCACATATTCGATGAAAGGTTTCCAGACTCTCCAGAAGTTATTAACTTTAGTTCTACCTTTTTTAACATTTAATTCACACACGAGCTTATCATTGAGGGCCAGATCCCACATTTCTTTATGCCAATCTTGTATTTTTATCACTACTTCATTTTTCCAATTTTTCGCAATACACTGTCTAGCGGCTGACAGCATCACAGCCATCAATTCTTCAGTATCCTTACTCATTTTAAACTTGTCAACCTCTGTTAATAAAGTGGTATCTGGCCCCAACTCAAGCTTGCATATCTAATATACCATTTATTTAAATCCCCACTTTTTCCCAAAATTTTCTCAAGCATTTACAATCCCACCACATGTGAACATATGATCCCACTTCATGTTTGCATCTCCAACATTTATCACTCACCCTGTTATCCATCTGATGCAAACCAATTGGAGTCCTATACCACCTCCAAATTAATTTATAGTTATGTTCTTTCATTCTAACGGACATAGTTCTCATAATTCTTCTACTCCATTTCCTCTTCCAACTTTCTTCTGTAATTGTCTCATTTAATTCTTGTTCCCACTTATTTCTCAAGATTTCTTGTATAGTAAAGGTAAAGGTTTCCCTTGCTCGAAAGCCAGTCGTATCCGACTCTAGGGGTCAGTGCTCATCTCTGTTTCTAAGCCGAAGAGCCAGCGCTGTCTGCTTCTGCAGACTTTTCCATGGTCATGTGGCAGGCATGACTAGACACCGGAGTGCATGGAACGCTGTTACCTTCCCACCGAAGTGGTCCCTATTTATCTACTTGCAATTTCTTGCTTTTGAACTTTTATTAAGGAGTTTATAAATCTTACTTACTATCCCTTTAATTCCTACGTCCCCCTTTCTTAATTTATTCACTAAATATTCAAATGTGGTAACTTCTCTATTTATACTATTATCTAACAAATACTTTTTATTCCAGATGTGCCTTGACTCTAGGGTTCAGTGCTCATCTCTGTTTATAGCCAAAGAGCCAGTGCCAGGTTGGCAGGAGGAGCTGGCACAGACGACTGGAGCTCATTCTATCGTGCAGTACTTAGATCTTCAATTGCTGACCGGCCAACCTTCCAGTCAGCGTCTTAACCACTTGAGCCACTGAAGTTAGGATTCATAACCTGGGTATTAAATATGGTTTCCTGTTACATCTGAACTTGGTCCCAGTTGCTTTTGGAAGACGTTGCCTTTCAACTAGGAGTTAAAACAAGGAGGGTTGTTGGGCTTTCGAGGTTTACTCCTGTCCTCCCGGCTCAATTTCTAAAGCTCATCGTAAGGGGTCATTACAGCTCACGCCCCTCCAGCTGTCTGCAAATTTCCTCCCCTGCTTCTGCAGCTATGCATGATGTAGGAAGCTCTAATTATTGCAACGCAGAAGGTCACACTATAGATGAACTTGACCATGGTTCAATCAACAGTCTCAGGTTTGGAAACTCTTTCCTAGCACTGGCCATGCCAAACCGTGATTTCATAACAACGGAATGGTTAATTTCACACCTCAGATAACATTCCCCCACCCCCACCCCAAAAAGCAGTAAAACATGTCAGTACAGGAATTAGGAAAGGTCAGAAGCACTGGAAAAACATAATCAGTCATTAATCCAGATAATTAGATATTAACATCTGCGTGGGGTGGAGAAGGTAGGGGCCATCTCAAAGGACTTAAGACCTGTGCCTTCACATTATTATCTCCCACTATAAATATCTGTCGGGATATAGGTAACATTTCTGGCTTGTGGGATTCCTTGTAGGATTTAATAGCTGGATGAACTTCTTCTGTATCAAGGGCAGACATGAAACTGCCAAAACAAAGTTCATTCTGCAGTTCATTCGGCAGTTCCTCTCACCTGACCTAGTGTGAGATAGATCAGAAGGTTGCCATTACCATGCTATGCCTGGTTTGGTCCAGAAATACCACAATCTTCGAGGAGGCTCTTTCTGTGTACCCTGCTAGTTAAACCAATACAATTTCTCAAAAGGATCCAGATAAATTGTATAGATTTCACAAAAGGTGAAGCTCAGACCCGAAGTCAACTGGTCCTTCCATCCCTAACTACAGCAATCTTTAGTACAAATTACTCTACCCTGAAGTACTGTATTGGACTTCTTCCAGGAATTCTCTTCTTCGGATCCAATAGGAAGCCAATGAATCATGTTGACTTTCTCCTGTTTAAGACCAGAACATCCAGGAATGGAAAGATGGCTTTCCAAAATGGGTTTCCATTTAAGAAATAAAGTTTGGGCAGTAGGAGGAAGAGGTGGCTGGATTCCTCAGTAGTTTCTGTATCTGGCTGTGGAGCCAGTGGTTGGGAGATCAATTCCCTGCTGAGTCTTCAGGCACAAGAGCCGTGCTATGTAGCCTTGGGCAAGCTGCCCAATCCCAAAATACTCCCAGAAAAAAATGAATTGTAAACCATTTTGGTGTAGTATCCACTTAGAAAGCCATGCAAAGGGTCACAATGAATCAGAATTGACTTGACAGCACACAATTAGTATTACTGTTGATAGGATGGACTTCTCCCTTTAGCTCCAGAAGAGATGAAACCTAGGATACAGTACTTACAAAATTTCTCCTCCTTGGTAGTTCTCTGAGCCCTGCCATACCAAGAGTTCTCCTCACATCACCAAATTTGCCTGGGTTTCTTATTTTAAAAATGAGACACCTCATCTCATTTCATTATTCCTTTTATTAATTCATCCATCCTTCTGTATAGGAGATTACCAATTCTGAGCTGCTAAGTATTCTTTCTGGTAAACCCAGCAGGAAAAGGAAGCCATCCTGCAGAGGACTGGGTGTTGCTATGAACCCTGCTCAGGTTGTTTGTTAAAACTGTCCTTTGTAAGGCAATCCTGCGTAGAAAAGATACCGTCCAGCACTTGAACCAGTGTTCAAAGAATTCTGCACAGTTAATACTCACCTCACATTTATTCATAGGAACTGTAGAGATATTTTTCAGCTCAGCAATTCTTTCCAATCAATCACTAAATTTTCAGAGACATCATACAAGATTATGTTGTTTGTATCCCCCCCCCCCCCCGTTGCTTTCCAACAGTCAGAGGCAGTGAGATTAATATCTGTATTCTAACCATGCCGTTGCGGAGAAATTTACTGGCAGAAAACCAAAGATCAGTAAACTGATATCTAGGAATGAGTGGTTCAGCTTGTAGAACAGGGGTTCCCAACCTATGGCCCATGGGCCAGATCCAGCCCATGGCACCATTTCATGTGCCCCACCCCCACCCCTCCAAGGGCATTCAAGAAACAACATGGCCACCCCCTTTGAAGCAGTTGAGACAAAATGGCCACCCCTATTGTCCAAGCAGGGCAAAAGGGCCATCTGGCCTACGAAGCTGATTGAGACCACGTGACCTGGTTGGGAACTCATGTTGTAGAAGTTTTTTGTAGCCAAAGAAAGAGACCATAAGATAACCTACACATCATGATATTCTTAATGACACTATTGATGTCCTTCATTTCCCTTCTGTGGCTGATGAGAAGCACACATCTCCTTCTTCTTCACCTCCCTCCTGCATTCCTATTTGACGGCACCACTCTTTTGAGGACTATTCAAACTTTTCCCCAAAGTGTGCGACCCAACTTGTTACCACAATGACATCTTTGTTAGCAAGTGTGTGCCAGGGGTCGACTCCAGGTTTCTGTGGGTTCGCTGAAAAGAGGCCTCCCTCAAGGCCCTCTTACCACTTCTACCACGTCTTTGATCCTTCACCAACCTGACTGCTGCCCTCCTATATTTGGGAAGGGAGAAGTAGGCAGATCAGAGAAAGAACTGCATGGGGATGGAAGGAACGTAAGTGGTACATGACGAGGTCAGAACTGGCCATTGAGGATGGTCCTCTTCGAAGTTGGGTAGATGGCTACCCCAACTCACACCAGGAGTGGTCTTCTGTACTCTAACGGGCCTTAGGTTGGAGGTATCTGGTCTAATCCATGTGTCCTATACTAAATCAAGTGTACTGAATCCAAAATCTGAAGTCTGATTCTGCCTGGGAGGTCAGGATCTTAAGTTAGCAAATATCTCCCTCTTGGTTGGGTTCTTGCGTTGATCACGCTGGGTATATTTCCACAAATGTAGCAAAAATTGTCCAGTTTATTAACACAGCTGTGCCTACTCATCTGTAATTCAAAACAGACTCACTATGGCCTAGCTGTACTATCCAATGAGATGATTTCGCACTAGAGACAAGCCATTGGTCCATATCGCCTTACAGACCTATTTCTGACGTCAGCTCAGTGACTTGCCCAGATATGCCTGGCCACTGCTAGAACATGCATGCCACCAGGGGACGTGATTCAGGTGACGTGGCAGCAGGCATAGTGGTAGCTGCAACTGTTATAATATTCCTATGTAAAGATACATTACTCAGTTACCGACCATTTGAATAGCTATAGCACCCCTACCCTCTGCTATGACTTTGGTGTCCCTCCTCTTCCTGATTTACCTTCCCACTTTGGTGGGAAGCTAAACAGTGTTCTGTGCACTCCAGTGTTTAGGCATGCCTGCCACATGTCCATGGAAACATCTACAGACACAGACAGTGCAAGCTCTTTGGCTATAAACAGAAATAAGAACTGAACCCTAGAGTCGGATACAACTGGTGACCATTCAGAGAAAATTCTGCTCTTTAAGTGAGTTAGTCTTTAAGTGAGGCACTCTTTATGCGAGGTTTTACTGTATTGCACTGAATGGCTAAAGAACAAGAACTCTTTAAGACCATCAAGCAAAGAATGCTCCTATATCTTGGCCATATCATGAGGAATAACATAAAATATGGAATACTCCAACTCACTCTGCAAGGAAAGATCCCTGGGAAGAGAGGAAGCCCTGGACATAGACGGACTTCATGGCTGAAGAACCTGAAAGACTGGTGTGGCATGTCCAGTGATGGGTTGTCAATTTTTTTGCTACCCCACCATGACGTCATTACGGCATGGGAGTAGCTGACATCATGACATCATGACGTGGTGGGCAGAGCAAAACATGCATCAAACCTCCGTTTGATGCATGCACAGTTCTTTTTTTAGTGAGCATGCGTGAAACCTCTATTTGATGCATGCGCACTAAAAAATAGAACTATGCATACGTCAAATTGAGCTTTGACCCATGTGCAGTTCCGGGCAGCCATTTTGGATGCCTAGAAATACATTTCTGGAGGGGGCGGCGGAGAGGTGACCGAACTGGTCACCCGGGGGTTTACCACCACCACCACCGGTGACCCCTTCCTGATGGGTGCTCCCGGTTCGGGCGAACCAGTCCGAACCGGTAACATCCCATCACTGGGCATGACCTTGGAAGAGCTGTTCCAGGTAGTTAATAACAGGAAGACTATTGCCATGATGACAACCAATATCTGGAATAGATATGGCACATGAAGAAGACCACTTGTTGTCTTGGCTTTAAAACTTTCCAACCCCACAAATTCTCAACAAGATAAAAGTCCCGTGCCAAGGTGTCGCTCTACCCCATGGGCAACCAAACCACCTCTTTGGTCTGCCTTTAGTCACCTAGGGATTTTGGGCAAATGCTCCCAATTCAGTCCATTCTTGTTCCAGTTGCCTAACGACAGAACAAATGTCCAGCTTCCAGAAAAATCTTTCATCCTAATCCTTTAATTCTACTGCCCTCTTGTGGGGTTTAAAAAAGAAAAAGGAATACACTTTCTCCCATGATTTATTTATTTTGGAACCTGCTAGGCTAGGCAATTTCTGTTGCTGTCAAATTTAATTAAATAAATCTTTTTTAAAAAAAAACTGAAAGGGTTCGTACCAGTTTGAGTCTCCAGCTAAACGGCTTTGTGGGTTAACTGTGAAAGAATTGAACAGTAGTCCCATAATAGTTAAGCATACTGTTTCTGAATTAAGGTTAGACCAGGAGTTCTCAACTTTTTAAAGCTGGGGGCCAGGTCACGGTCCCTCAGACAGCTTCAGGGGGCCGGATGGCCATTTTGCCCTTCCTCCACCACATGGCACTTCCTGGTGTGGTGGAGTCAATGCGGGGCCCACATGAAATGGGCATCCGGCCCACGGGCCACAGGTTGAGGATCCTTGGCTTAGACAAGCAAATGCCTCTCTCTCTCTGGCTTTCTTTCTGGGAAAGGGGAACCCTTTCACATTCCTGGGGAAGTTCCCAGCCACTTCATGCATCTCCCAGGCTGCTGATAATCCCACTGAAATGAGATATGCTAGAGACTGTGCTCATGAGTAGAAAGTATTATGGCAAAATTGATAATTCCCCCTCCGCCACCATGCCAGCAGCTACAGATGTGGAAGCAGGGGGTGGGAATTCCTCCCACGCCTCCCTCCACTACGCATGCAATTTCAAAACATTTGTTTTCGCTAGATGGATCCGTGAACTTTGCAGAATTCTGGAATTTGGGGGCAGGGTGGGAAGCAGGCTTTCGGAGCCTAACCGTTCTCCTCCCCTTGGGCAGGACTTCTTTATCTAGGGCAGGAATTCTCAACCTCCTATACTAGGAGAGAGGAGACAGTTGTGTTAGAGCAGTTGTGTTAGGGACCGGGTCATGCTCTCTCAGTCAGCTTCAAGGGCCGGATGGCCATTTTGCCCTGCCTACAATTTGGGAACAGAATTGCTGGGAGAAACATCAACAATTTGAGATATGCAGATGATACCACCCTAATGGCAGAAAGTGAGGAGGACCTAAAGAAGCTCCTGATTAGGTTGAAAGAAGAAAGTGAAAAAGCTGGCTTGAGATTCAATATAAAGAAAACCAAGATCATGGCAACAGGCCCTATCAGTCCATGGAAAATAGATGGGGAAGAAGTAGAACCAGTGACAGACTTTACTTTCTTAGGATCAAAGCTCACTGCAGATGGTGATTGCACCCATGAAATAAAAAGGCAACTGATTCTTGGGAGGCAGGCGATGAGAAACCTGGGGAACATAGTGAAAAGTAGAGACATCAAATTGCAAACAAAAATTCATATAGTCAAAGCAATGGTATTCCTGGTGGCAATGTATGGTGGTGAGAGCTGGACCATTAGGAAAGCTGAGTGCAGAAGAATAGAAGCCTTTGAGATGTGGTGTTGGAGGAGAGTTTTGAGAGTCCCCTGGACAGTGAGGAGAACAATAGGTCGATCTTAGAAGAAATCAACCCTGACTGCCCCTTAGAAGATCAAATTGTAAAGATGAAGCTAAAGTACTTTGGACATCAAATGAGAAGAGAGGATTCACTTGAGAAGGCCTTGATGCTGGGAAAGGTGGAGGGCAAAAGAAAAAGGGGGCGGCCAAAAATGAGATGGCTTATGGTATTGTGGACGCAATGGGCACAGAGCTGAGCGAGTTGAGGAGGAGGGTGGAGGACAAAAGTGCCTGGCGGACAATGGTCCATGGGGTTGCAAAGGGTCGGAATCAACTGTGCGACTGAACAACAAACAAGAGAAGGGTGGCCATTTTGTTCCAACAGCTTCAAAGGGGGTGGCCATTTTGTTTCTCAAATGCCCTTGGAGAGGTGGGGGCACATAAAATAGTGCCACGGGCCTTAGTTTGGGAACCCCTGTGTTAGAGTGTTGTATGAACAAAATATCAAAGAGCATTGTATGGCCACTTTAAGGAGAAGCACATTGCATTTCACATTTCCTTTCATGGACTGAGGCCAATGCATTAGAAACTTGATACTTTAATTTATGGTGGAAGTCTACGGGAACATAGAAAATGGGTGTTTGACGGAGTGAATACAATATTATCTCTTAATTTGGATATGTGTCCAAGAATTGCATCCCTATCTCCTGTAGTTCGGGGGATTTCCTTCTGGATGCTAAAAACTCTACTCTTTATAAAGGATTCCCAGGGAATTCTCCCCAATGCCATTTAATATTTGTTTTTGGATTTAATATATTTAGCTTGGCTTACATCGCCTTTGGAATGTTTTTGCATATTTTAACGTTACATTTCTTAATGTCATATTTTAACACTGTACACTGCCCAGGGTGGCTAGACCACCCAGAGGAGCAGTACTTAAATAGAATGAAATAAATACATAATAAAAAGATAGCCGCCGCCCGCCCCGCCCCCCCGGCGCCCCAAATTGTGAAATTGGTCAGGGCAGCAAATTTAGTTATAATTAAGACTAGGGAAGTAATTTTGATTTTCAACTTGACAAAAAAGATTTGGAATATAGCCACTTATGGGCTCTTTCAAATATCAGGTGACCTATTTTTTAAAAAAAAAACTTTATTTTTATATAGGTAATTAAACAGAATAAACGTACAGAAATAAAAAAAATAAAAAAGTAAGTCATAAAAAAAGGAAAAAAACATATTCTCCTCGTTTACAATGATAACAATATGAATACATTTACATAAAACATATATGAGCAATAATTTAAAAAAACCAAACTCTATTAAACACATAAGAAAAGCTGCATAGTCCTTCCTTAATAGCACATTTCTACCCATTTTCTAATACATTTAGTTTCCTACACTACTTTAAATCACTCTTTCATTAACACCCCTGTGATATTTACAGTGTCCAAGGGATTGTAAAATCTCATAATTTCCAAAAGTCATTTTGTTCCGGTACAGAAATAACCCCTTTCTTCTTAACAGTCACATGTTCCACAAAAGCTTTCCAAATTCTCCAAAAATTGTTAACTTTATCTCTACCTTTTTTTAATTTTAATTCACTGGTAAGTTTATCATTAAGTGCCAGCTCCCACATTTCTTTATACCAATCTTGTATTTTTATCGAAACATCATTTTTCCAATTTTTTGCAATACAAAGTCTAGCCACTGACAACATCACGGACAATAATTCTTTGTTATCATTACTCATATTGAACTTGTCGACCTCTGTTAACAAAACTATATCTGGGCCCCACACGAGCTGCATATCTAATATGTTATTTACCTCATTTTTCACTTTTCCCCAGAATTTTTCCAAACATTTACAGCTCCACCACATGTGTACATATGTTCCCACCTCATTTTTGCATCTCCAACATTTATCACTGACCCTACTATCCATACGATGCAGCCCGACTGAGGTCCTATATCAAAATATCAGGTGACCTAAATTAGGCCACATTTTTACCCCCTCCCCCCGGTGACTTTCTGTGACCTTTGACCAACCCCCCAATCACTTTGTTTGAAAATAGATCTATGGCCGGCTTGATGCCAAAAGCAAATGATAATTTTGGAGTCATGTGACTTCATGCCAAACCCCTCTCCCCCCCCATGACTTTCCGTGACTTTTGGTTGACCCCCTCCCCCCCTAAAATGGTTACATGGTATTTGAACGACCCCTATGATAAATTGACAAGTGAGTTGCGAAAAAGGACTCATAAGATGAATAAATGTAAGGATTATATGGGGAGAGATCTTGGAATATGTTCTTGTACAGAGGAAAGGGAAAATGCCAGAAATTAATGTCATTTTGGAGACGAACAGGGGTGTTAAAATATAATCTGATATGATTTTCTTATGGTTCTGTGGACAGTGGGTGCACACAGTGTTAATATCATGAGTGATTGTATACTTTGATTTTTATATAATAAGTTGTTGTATGTGTTTAATTAGTTTTGGTTTTTTTAAAAGAAAAATATGTAAGATTTGCATGAGTTAATTAAGTACAGTCAAACTTTGACTTAATAATGGCTCGACTTAAGAAAAACTCGAGATACATCCGCAAATCTCAGGGGAAAAAAACAGGTCAGAGATAAGAGTTTTAAAGAGGATTTTTTGAGATAAGAAATTCAATGCATTCCTATGGGAAATAATTATAATTTGTTATTATGTTTATCTGTTGTGTATATTGATGTTTCTTCTTGTTGTTGTTCTGCCATATCCGAATCTGAATATTGGCGATCCTCGTGGCAATCAGCCATGAAGACTGTCCTGTGAATATAATGCAGTGGCCTTTCACCTGCCTTCTGCATCGCACCCATAGTACCACTGATCCAGTTCTGTGAGTTCCTTTCTGGTCCTTTTAGAACGCAAAGTCCTCATCAGCTGCTGCCTTCATCAAGATGGATTCAAGTGGGATGTAATCCACTTGGGAACCATCATCCTTACCTGCAGACTTCAGCACCTGTTAGTCCTCAGGGTTGTCAAGTTAGTTGACTGCTGCCTGACACTCAGCGTTGAGTCACTGGTCTACTCTACTACCATAGCAGGGTAACCTGACCAGACAAGATATTGGTGTTTATGTTAAGTTAAAAATATATATAGAAAATTACTATAATATTTGGAAACAGGGGTTATTGGAGCAAAGCATCTTTTCCAATTCAAATGGGGCAGATTCTAATCCTAGGGTGGGCACATCTGCCAGGAGTAAATATGGAAGGAAGCAATGTTGTCATCTGCTGCCCCCTGATGGCCAAAGATTGCAATGGCATCCAATGCATAGTTGATTCTCTTGTCAAATCCAAGTTCTGGTTCTTACATGCCGGGAGACCATATGTATGGTGAGAGCTCCACCAGATGGCTGAAAAACCCCACTGCCTCCTCTCTATAACTTTTGAAGTGATAGCTGTGTTAGCCCGTGCAAGCATATCAGAGAGTAAACAAAACAAAAACAAAAGAGAAAACGCATTGTGCCACCTTAAAGACTAACTCCTGTATTTTAATGTCAGTTGTTGTGGATCAAGTCCACTTCGTCAGATGTAAGAGTGGATTTTCATGGTACTGTATATATTTATACATATCTGGTATAGAGGCCCAGAGTGGCTGGGCACACATTTGGTTGGTTCAACAGATGGGTATGCAAATCAATGAGTTATTTACAACTAGTAATAACATACAATCAATGTGGCTATTTACAGTGGTAATAATAGAAGATCTCTGATGAGAGTAGGTTTGAGGTGTTTGGTTCTGGTTTTGCAAAATAAATATTCTGACATTACAGGTAAACCAGTCGCATCCAACTCTAGGGTTCAGTGCTCTTCTCTGTTTCACAGCCAAAGAGCCAGCACTGTCTGCTTCTGCAGACATTTCCATTGTCATGTGGCAGGCACGACTAGACACCGGAGCACGTGGAACACTCCCACCAAAGTGGTCCCTATTTATCTACTTGCAATTTCTTACTTTCGAACTGCTAGGGTGGCAGGAGCTGGGACAAAGATGGGAACTCATTCCGTCTTGCAGTATTCGGGTATCAAACTGTTCACCAGCCACCTTCTAGTCAGCATCATAGCCACATGAGCCACACATCTGCTAATGGGTTATGTGTGGAAGCTTTATGGGAGAGGCACAGCCAGGGGTTATGTGCTGATCTCTGTTTATAACAAAAGAGCCAGCTCTATCTATGCCTGCAGACATTTCCATGGACATGTGGCAGGCATGACTAGATGTGAGAGCACCTGGAATGCCACCTTTCCTGCCAAAGCAATACCTGATTTTTGTTGTTGTTGTTCAGTCGCATAGCCGAGTCCGACCCTTTGCAATCCTGTGGAACACTCCACACCTCCACCATCCTGATTATCTACTTGCAATTTCTTGCTTTCGAACTGCTAGGTTGGCAGGAGCTGGGACAGAGATGGGAGCTCACTCTGTTGTGTAGCACTCAGGTCTCGAACTGCTGACCTGCAGACCTTCCAGTTGTCAAGTTCAACGTCTTAACCCCTAAGCCGCTACTTGAAATGAAAAGTAGAACATAAATTTGGCTACATCGTATGAGGCAGGCATCAATGAAACTTAAGCGGTGCCATTTGCTAAGTCTGCTGCCCATTAGAGGTTGGAGCGGAGGCTGGTAAAATATTGCTTTTCTTTTGAATTGTAATGTATAAAAAGCGGGGGAGGGAATGGAACAAGGTGATCAATCTTGATGTGTTGTATAAGCAAAACAAATAACTTAATTTGTTTCAGGTTACAAAGACTTAGGCCCCTAACAGGGGTGTATTTGTGAATTTATATAACAAACACCGTGCTACCGACACCAAATTACATCTCAATCAATGTTAAAAGGCAACTGACATTTTCCTTTTGATTTATGGATTAACCTTTACATCTAATACAGTCTTAACATTTATTTTCTTTTCATCAGTTCCTGGTATCACAGCAACCCCAGAGTTCATTGTAAGGAACTGAGGGGAAATTAATAGTTTCCCCTATGCCGCCACTGCGCTGGCGAAAGAGCTAATGAAAAGTCTCTTTCGCACCCTTGATGGGTGCTCAAAGTTGCACGAATAAACGGAGACGCTCAACGACAAATATCACAGAATTCCTGAGGACTTTCTTTGGAAAGAGAATCGTGTGTACATAGTTGTGCTTTGCAATTCCGCATGCAGATAGGTTGGCACATTTGTGTAACAATAGACAAAATGGAGGATCGTTAGTCAAAAAATAGGAAACTGTCCTATCCAGAATATGTCCTTCTAAACCAGGGGTTCGCAACCAATGGCCCACGGGCAGGATCCGGCCTATGGGGCCAAATAATCTGGCCCCTGACTTTGCTCCAGCCACTCCTACCGCTGCGACCGCCACTGACAGAATTGGCTGCAGATTCATTTACGGCTGTCATAAATGCATTTACAATGGCCATAAATGAGTCCGCCATCGTAAACACGTTTACTGCAGCAGTAAATGAGTCTGCAGCCATTGTAAATGTATTTATGACAGCTGCAGACAGCGTTTATGGTGGTGGTGGGGGAACCACCAGTCCGGCCCGCTCAGCTGTCTGAAGGGGCGTGGTCTGGCCCACGGCTGAAAAACATTAAGAACCTCTGTTCTAAACAATCAGCACATGAGCCTTAGATTGGGAACCCCTGCCATAATTAGACATATAATGTAGGGCATTAATTAGGGACACAATCTCAATCTCATTAATTTCAGGAAGAACCAAAGTCAGCTTTGGGACGGGTCAAATTAAAACTGTGTTCCCATTTCTTTATTGCAAAGTAACACAACACACCTTTGTTTACTATTAATCTCATACCACAAGTTTCAGTTTGGTGAGTTTACTGTTTATTCTAATTTCTTTCTTTCGTGAAGTCGCCTGAAGCTTATAGCAAAGTAATTGCATTAAAAAGGGGAGGGCTAAAAAAAAACCCAAAAACAGGGTGGGCTGAAGGACATGTGAATTGCTAATTTATAAGCAGCCGTATTGCAATTCAGCAGACATTTCATTTCATTCAAAGGAAATAGTCACTTAGGACAACAAAGTTAACCGTGTGCCTGTAATTTACATGAACTGTGTTTGGTCTTTTTTTGGAGGGATGTAAGAATATGTCGTTTCCCCAAATATTTGCCTTTGTTTAATTTCAACTGTAGCAAAACACAGCTGTAGGTAATATAACCGGGGCTTCTTTCTTTTATTTATTTATATTTTCCTCTTCGGGAAAGAAGAGACAAGTTTAGGTTGTCTTAATAGATGGTTGTATTTGGTTAAATCTGCTTGGGATGCAAATGGCAGCCATAAACAGAATGCTGGAATCGGTTTGAGACAGAAACTTATGAACTTGCCATTTCCAGTTGAATGGGACGAAAAGTGGAAGGTGTTTGTGGGAGGTCTGTACAAGTACATAATCATAGAACTGATGGCAAACCTTGGCACTCCAGATGTTCTTGGACTTCAATTCCCAGAAGCCCCTGTGAATCCACACAATTTCTGTGGTCATGTGGCAGGCATGACTAGACACCGGAGTGCACAGAACGCTGTTTACCTTCCCACCAAAGTGGTGCCTATTTATCTCCTTGCAATTTCTTGCTTTCAAACTGCTAAGTTGGCAGGAGCTGGGACAGGGATGGGAGCTCACTCCGTCCTGCAGTATTTGGGCATCAAACTGCTGACCTGCCACCTTCCAGTCATCATCTTAGCCACTTGAGCCACTGCAGTGCCTAGTGCTGAGTAGAGGGGGACTAACAGTACCTTGTGGGTTTCGGAGACAGTACATCTGTTAACGCAGCCTAAAACAGCATTGGGCTTTTTATTTTGCGGCCACATTTATTTATTTATTTTTCTGATTTATATTGCCGCTCAGCTCCGAAGACTCTGGGTGGCTCACAGAAAATAAAAGCAATCACATATTAAAAACCAGTAAACATCCCATTAAAACTGCCACCAAAAATTACTCAAGACTACCAGAAACATAAGCAACGAGGACTTAAGTTTGGCCAACAACAAAGGCAAGAAGGTGGCTTCATTTTGGCAGTTCAAAGTTTGATCTGGATGTGAAAGAAGAATTCTTTAATTGTGTGTCATGCAAAAACATCATTTCTCCTTAGGTTCCCCTCCTCATTTCAGCTTTGCTGACTCACCCTGGTGCTTCGAGATGAGAAACAGGCAATTCCGTCTCTTTATCCCCTTTTCTCCAAACACCGCCTTGCTTTGATAAACGCTTACTACGGGCCGGATCCTGAAGAAGATGCCCCAGCCTGGAGTCCGGACAAAATATAGACGTTTCCTGCTCTTCCCTTCTATTTTCTTGGGAAGAGGTAATTTGTGTACATTTGCCAGAGCTCAAACGCATGGTAACGCCTTGCAACTTTCTTAATGGAAACCTGGTGATCCGTAAACATGTGCATGGGAGGCATTTGCTGAGGGGTGATGCGATATTAATGTTAATATCAGTGATTGATCAAAAACAGATTTGCAAGGGCGGCATAAAGTCTTTAATTATAATTATGCTGGGAATGGCTTTGTAATGGCAATGGCATTTGAATAAGGTCACATCTAGCTTTCACCTACTTATGTTGTCCTATATTAAATGCCATTCATTTTAACGGCTGGAAACCATTTTCCTCCCCCTCTCCTCCAAAATCATCAGACTACAATACAAATCAGGTAGAAGGGGCAAAAGTCCCCTTTTCTGGGGTGGGGGATAGAAATGATTGATCTCTCTTGTAAAACAAACGCTGACAGTAGAACAGTTCATAAATGCCTTTTGAAAAATAGTGGTGACACCAGAACCTCTCCAGAGCTAAGATCATAGGGTTAGATCTGGATATACTGTAGCATATTTTATCTCCCTTGCCATAGACCAGTGGTGGTGAACCTATGGCACGCGTGCCAGAGGTGGCACTTGGAGCCCTCTCTGTGGGCACCCGTACAGTCACCCCAGCACAGAGTTCACCCCACCCTTTGCCCAGCAGCCCAATGGGAGTGTTTCCTCCCTCCCCTGTTACTGTGTTGGCACTTTGTAAAACATAAGCGGGTTTTGGGTTGCAGTTTGGGCACTCTGTCTCTAAATGTTTCACCATCACTGCCATAGACTGAAGACAACAGACAGGATGAACTGTCATGAACAAATGGAGCAATTGGTACATGCTTTTTGTTAAGTTGCCTTCTGTAAATCAGATATAAGTCTCATAGGTGTGGGAATAGTTACTTCAACTTATTTTCTCCTGCAACTATTCAAACTTCCATGGAGGAATGTGATTTTTAGATTTCATGGACTACAAATGCCACAGCTCTCTACTCTGGGAGTCGTACCTACCTAACAGACACCTTATGTCTCCTTTGCTCGAAAGCTAGTCATAGCCAAATCTTGGGGGTGGTGCTCCATCAGTCTGGAAACTCGGGGTAAAACTAGACCCTAAGTCAGAGGAATGTGGATTTCCTATAATTAAGTTTGTTTCCTTCTGTACACAGCAGGATTGACCTCCCATTGAGTAACCACAAACCCAAGCACGTCAAGTGCGAGATACAGGGGGTGAGGAAAAATCACTTTCCATGTCCACAAAAACATAACTTTCACAGAGCACCTCTGTGAAAAAACGATTAATGTATTATTTCATTTGACCTCCATTCTTCTGATGAAAGTTTTAGGAAAGATCAATTTAGAGTGCTAAATTCCTTGTGTATTAGATGCCTATTTTATAGCCTTCTTTTTTCTCTTAATGCAAAATCCAGAAAACCAATGAAAACATCTCAAGTTATAGGTCTCCTTAGACTGTGTTTTAATGCTTCACTTAAAACTGCATTGATATCTTGGCAGGTATGATTTTCTTATTCAATAACTCCCAATAGGTTTAGTACAAGGTGACAAAGGAGTCTGATATGTGTAGTATCAGGATCTTTCTCTGTCCCCTGTATATATCATGCATATTTAAACTGCCATGCATTAAACAATACAGGCATTCTCCTGAGAACTATACATTGGCATGGGTTTACATAACACCCCCCCCCCCGCCAAATAAGCCTCAGATGTATATAAATCTCAGTATTCACTTACAAATTATACAAATTATATTATTACAAATTATATTTGTAATGCTGGATGGAATGTTATCTTGTTATTATATTGTTACATTTTTTATATTGTATATTTCTGCTTTATTGTGAACTCTATTGATCGACTGTATATTACTGTAACTATACATGTGTGTAAACCGCCCTGAGTTGGCTCTGCCAAGTAGGGCGGTATAGAAACCCAAATATAATAATAATAATAATAATAATAATAATAATAATAATAATAATAATAATTCACCTCTACATATCAGAGTGCTTAAAACACAAGACATGCATTAGCAAACAATTTCCCATGCTATCATATATTATGTTTCAAGGGTTAGGGTGGACACTTGTTACTGCTTAGTATGGAAATTGAGAATAATGACAGGCCTTCATGTTACAAAAAACTGCTTGCTAGAAGGAGAATCTCTAGTAAAAATCTGGTTCCTCTCCTTCAAGTCCAACGAAATGCATGTTATGACACCATTACTATGATTCTTTCTCCACCTTCAAACATAGGACACAACAGAAATCACTGAATTGTAAAATCATCCAATATCTGAGTTGGAAGGGGCCTAAGAGACTCAACCTCTGATTCCATGGATAGATACCTAAACCACTGTTTGTTTCAACATTGCAAATTGCCTTTTCTGGTCTAGATTATTCAAGATCTTGGTGGAGAGTCATCAGTTGAAGCCAGGATGGGACATTTACTTGACCCAGGGATGGACAAATCAGTCTTTTTCTATCTGTGTTATTATCATATATACTCCATCATCAGTTAATTCTGTTCTGTTCAAATGTGAGCTTGAACATCTCAAAAATATGGATTTAGAACTGCTCAGTGGTTTAGGTGCAAAACCATCGGTTGGGAGTTCAATTTTCCATTTGCCTCCTTGACAAAGACTGGATTGGATGATCTATAGCAAGGATTCCCAACCTAAGGCCCGTGACTGGATCTGGCCCACGGTGTCATTTTATGTGGGGGGCCCCACCCTTCCAAGGGCATTTTAGAAACAAAATGGCTTCCCTTTTGTTGGGACAAAATGTCCATCCCCATCATTCAGGCAGGACAAAATGGCCATCCAGCCCCCGAAGCTGACTGAAAGAGGGTGACCCGGCCCCTGGCTTGAAAAGGTTGGTCCCCTGATCTATAGGGTCCCTTTTAGCTCAGCATGTTCTGAGATTATTATTATTATTGTAGGTAGCATTTTCCTACTTATTAAAAGCATGGGAATGGACACAGGTGTAAAGCAGAGTTGTACGTTTTCTGCATGAACACACATGGATGGGAATGCCAAACATGGAAACTCACTAGGGGAGTGGAATGTGGGAAATCAATCTTTAAATATCTCAATTACCTTGAAATCCCTATTAGGGTCACTATAAGCCAGTTCTGGTTTGAAGACAGATTACACCCCGTCATCAAAAAATGGGATCAAAGAGGAAATTGACTTGTTTATAACTGCATATATTACATGATGAGTACAGATTGAAAATTTAAACAGAATTACAATACATCTATGGGACCGCGGTGGCTCAAGTGGTTAAGACGCTGAACTCGATGACTGGAAAATTGGAGTTCGATTTCCGAGTACTGCATGCCGGAGTGAGCTCCCGTCTCTGTCCCAGCTCCTGCTAACCTAGCAGTTCGAAAGCAAGAAATTGCATGCAGATAAACAGGGACCACTTTGGTGGTAAAGTAAATAGCATTCTGTGCACTCCAGTGTCTAGGCATGGGTGCCACGTGTCCACGGAAATGTCTGCAGACACTGACAGAACTAGCTCCTTGGCTATAAACAGAGATGAGCACTGAACCCTAGAGTCAGATACAACTGGGTTTTGACCAAGGACGACCTTTACCCCTACAACTTGTATTGGAAAGACTGTGGCTGCATCACTTGTATGGGCTGCTACATTTGGTATTGCCTGTAGATGGGGGATGTCAAAGTCTCCCATCTCCCTACCTATGGTTTGTTCTCTTGAAATAAGATTTGGATGACATAATTGGTCTAACTCAAGATACTTTCTGAAGGAAATTCTGGTAATCTTTCCAAAGGAGGTCTTGTGGCTACTTGACTATACCATCCTCCTAAGATACTAGATTCAGATGACCGGGTCTGCCTACAGCCGTGATGGTGAACCTTGGCACTCCAGCTGTTATTGGACTTCAATTCCCAGAAGCCCACGTCCCTGTGAATCCACACATATGGGTTTACTGTGCACATTTGTCTGGATTCACAAGGATTTGGGCTTCTGGGAATTGAAGTTTAAGAACAGCTGGAGAGCCAAGGTTTGCCATCACTGGCCTAGTGTATTGCTACTGCCCACCGCTGCCAAGAAAAAAGCCAGCTTCTACCAAGAAAAGACATGGCAATCCAAGACATTTCTCTGCTGGGTGAAGTATAAGATGATGACTCTTCTGTAGCCCATGTCCCAGCAGAGTAAACCATCAGTTGAAACTTCCTTTAACACAAGACCGGGGTAGCATCTTTCATCACACTAATGCAGAAAGCAAATTGAAAAGAACCAACTGGTGTAACCTTCACAGCTGAATCCTCCAACAGACTACTGGGGAGTTCTGGAAGGCAAAAGTGGAAGCCACTGTCCTTCCAAAATCTGAAGACATCGTCCCGCTTAGTCTAACAGTAGACGTGGCTCTACTAAGCTAGAGCCTGTAGAGCTGAAAAATCCTTTAGCAAGTCCATGAAGAGGAGGGCTAGAACTTCACGTCTTGAGACAGTCATAAGCAAACAAAAAGGGATCCTTTTCTGATGACAACTGAAGAAGAAGAATAGGAGACTCTCTTCATTCGGGCAAGCAGTTGTAGGATGGAAAAGACTTCCGCTTCGTTCCAGCCGAACTTTACATTGTCCAAAACTGGAGGCTAATCTGCTGAGAATCCAAGAGGTGGTATTTGTTCTCTTGTATGGGATACGAAGACCTCAGTACAGGAAGAGGGTCAGGGGAGGAGAGAATGTAATCAATGCTAAATTTAATTTCGGAGTCAGATTTTCCTATGGAGGAAGAGCTGTTTAGACTCTCTTGGCTGCCGGGTGTGTTTGGAAAAAGTTCGTGAGGTTGTAAAGGTTTAGACTGGGATTCCAGACTCTCATCAGGACTAGACATGTTGGGGAAGTTAGAAACCCCCATCGACAATGTGGCCAAGCTGTGGTCCTCTCCGTTTGACTTCTTTTCTTTGGGTTCCCTTTTCACATTCCTCCTCCTCCTCCTCCTCCGGTAATTTCCATTTTCAAACAAATCCAGCATGGATTCACATCCCGACGCGAAACTCCAGTAGTTCCCTTTGCCCTTTTCATTGCCTTCAGTCCGAGGTACCTGCATTGCAAGGAAGAGCCGGCAAATGCAATTAATTACGTATACTTCATCTTTCATTTTCAAAAAAAGCTTAAAGGGTGCAGTGGCTCAGTGGTTAAGAAGCTTGCCTTGTTAGCTGGAAGGCTGGAAAGTTGGCAGTTCCAGACCTGGGTACTGAATGATGGAAGGAGCACCTGTCTCAGTCCCAGCTCCTGCCAATCTAGCAGATATGAAATAAAGATTAAAAGTAAGGTAAAGGTCACCCTTGCTTGAAAGCCAGTCATATCCAACTCTAGGGTTCAGTGCTCATCTCTCTTTCATAGCCGAAGAGCCAGCGCTGTCTACTTCTGCAGACGTTTCGGTGGTCATGTGGCAGGCATGACTAGACACCAGAGCACGTGGAACACTGTTTACCTTCCCCCCGAAGTGGTCCCTATTTATCTATTTGCAATTTCTTGCTTTCGAACTGCTTGCTTGGCAGGAGCTGGGACAGAGATGGGAGTTCATTCTGTCCTGCAGTATTCTGGGATCGAACTGCTGACCTGCCACCTTCCAGTCAGCGTTTTACCCAGTTGAGCCACTGCAGTCCTGTTGAAATTATGATTGGAAGTGGTTAGATAGGGACCACTTCGGTGGGAAAAGATCTTGGGGATGGGAAAGGATCCTCATTCAGGCGTCCCCTGAGCAGATTTTCTCCAGCAAAAATCCTTTCAATCCAGAATAATTTCTGACACTTTATTATTATTAAAAAAGCATCCATCAGATCTACCCCGAAATGGTGATCTTTCGCCCAAGACTCTTCCTCTTCCATTTATCTGAGAGAGCTTTCTCTCATAAATTTTGGGATTGGAGTAGTGGTTCCCAATGTGGCGGCCCATGCCCCACAAGGGGACTTCAGTTCCGAAAATGTACTAAGTCAGTAGATTGGCTGAGCAGTGCTTTGGGGAATTGATTTAGGCTTCTGGGAATTGAAGTCCAAAAACCAAAGGTTAGGAAACACTGGATTAGAGTGACTGGTTTAAAGAAGGGTAAGTAGCCAAAAGAGCAGCAACTAGTTAGCTAGCTAGATGGAAGGAATAGAATGGGGTTCTCAAAGTTTTTCAGTCATGGGCTGGACTGGTGGTTGCCCCCACCATAAATGCTGCCGTAAAATGCATCCGTGGCTGTAGTAAACACAATTTACGATGGCTGTGGAATCATTTACAGCCATAATAAACATGTTTAAGGTTTCCCTTGCCCGAAAGCCAGTCGTATCCAACTTTAGGGGTCAGTGCTCATCTCTGTTTCTAAGCCGAAGAGCCAGCGCTGTCTGCTTTTGCAGACGTTTCCATGGTCATGTGGCAGGCATGATTAGACACATGGAACTCTGTTTACGATGGCCATAAATGAGTTTCTGGCCAAATCCAGCAGCAGCGGTGATGGTGACGGCTGGAGCAAGGTAAAGGGTTGGATTATTTGGCACTTTCAGCCGGATCTGGCCCATGGGCCATAGATTGCGAACCCCTGGAATAGATAGTTAGATCGATTTTATTTTACCCATCTTCCTTCGATCTCTGTTTTTTAGCTTTGGGGAAGAAAATTCACACATTGGGCAACTCAGTTTATTTCTAACTGTTTCTGTTGACATCTTGCATTTCTTATAAAAGAAGTAGCAGGAAAAAATAGGACAGAAAAGCCATGTGAATGAAGTCATAAACAACTGATCCTAACAAAATATATACGTTCCCACTCACCTTCTAATTTCAACTCCCCTCTGGGGATTCGAACAGACAACCTTTTGTTTACAAGGCAAAATTGCAACCTCCAAGCCACAGCAGAATATGGGGCTGTAAATGGGGCTGTTTTTGTAACCTTATCTTTGGCAGCAAAGGAGGAGAAGGCAGGCAGAGGAACAAGGAGCCCCGCTCATTTGCTCGATTGTTCCAGGTATCACAGCTCAGCTCGGCTCTTTGGATTGGCACCCAATGGGGGTGTCATGGTACTGGGGGTCTGGGGTGCACCCCGGGATGAGTCCTGGTAGCCCAATGGGCCAGCCCTCCAATGCAAGGGCCCTCAACCTTTTTAAGTCAGATCATGCCACCTCAGACTGTTGGTGGGCTGGACTGGTGCCAAACCAAGCAGAGGAGGGCATGCCAAGACAAGCAGAGGAGACAAGGATTGAGGCAGAGGCAGCTGGAGCGCAGACATGGGTTGGATAAGTTGGTGCCATGCAATTATGGCCTATGGGCCGTAGGTTAAGAACCCTTGGTTTCATGTCTTGAGCGCTTACCTTGACAAAGCAGCTGTTAAGAGAGAGGTTATGCCGAATCGAGTTCTGCCAAGCCCGCTGGTTGGTCCTGTAGTAAGGGAACTTCTTCATGATGAAGTCATAAATGCCGGAGAGCGTGACTTTGTGGGATGGACTCTGCTGAATGGCCATAGCGATCAACGCTATGTAGCTGGGGCAGAAAAACATCCATTAATGCCAAGTTGCATGCAGAGATATGGGAACATTATGGGAACATAACACTGGGCTACACAGGAAGACCCAGGGGGAAGTTAGAACCAGTGACACACATGGGATTGAGCCCTGGTGACTTTCAACACCTTTATAAAGAGTGAGATCTGCCAAACATGATCAGATTTAGTTCTTAGTAAAGTTGCATAGGATTGCGTTGTAAGTCAACTACATTTGGTTCCCATTAAAACCTATGCTAATAGATAGTTGTGAAGTAAATTCCATTGGTTTTGGCAGAAATGCACCTAAGCATAACTCATGTATAACAAAATCCTCTGCATGTGTTTACTAACTTATGTATTCAGGTCTTTAACCTTACTTCAGGCTCAACCAAAAACTAAATGTAAAGGTTGTCCTTGCTCTAAAGCCAGTAAAAGCTGACTCTAGGGTTCAGTGCTCATCTCCATTTATAGTCAAATGGCCAGTGCTATCTGCAATCTGTGGATTTTTCCATGCTCATGTGGCATGCATGACTAGATGCCGGAGTGCACAGAATGCTGTTACATGTCCCACCAAAGCGGGAGATATTTATTTTCTTGCTTTCGAACTGCTCGGTTGGCAGGAGCTGGGACAGAGACAGGACCGTATTCTGTCCTGTAGTACTCAGGAATCGAACTGCTGACCTCCTGCCTTCCAGTCAGCGCCTTAGCCACTTGAGCCACTGCAGTCCCCATCAAGTTCAGTGCTTTACCACTAAGCCTCTGCCGTCTGCCAAACAATATATTTCTAAATTGCCAAAGCATTTTTGCATCCAGTTCTTCAATGCTTCACCACAAAGGCAAGCAATTAGTACATTCACAACAACCTTAAGAAGTAGGCAAGGCTGTAAGACTGCCTATGCTTTTACAAGCAGCTCCACAATGGAATGGGAATTTGGCCACCGGTCTCCCAAATCACACCCTCAAACTCTAAGCACTATAAACCAAACTAGCCTTTGTACTAGCTGGGAAGGGCTGAGAATGAGTTTAAAAGCAAGCAAACAAAAAGCCTGCTTTAAAGTACTAATCCTGCTCATCAAACCAAGGACTTCATAGCTCATAAATCATACTTTAGGGACTGCAGTGGCTCAAGTGGGTAAGATGCTGAACTTGAAGACTGGAACGTTTGAATTCGATATCCAAGTATTGCATGACGGAGTGGGCTCCCATCTCTGTCCCAGCTCCTGCCGACCTAGCGGTTCGAAAGCAAGAAATTGCAAGTAGATAAATAGGGACCACTTCGCTGGAAAGGTAAACAGTGTTCCTTGTACTCCAGTGTTGTGCCATGCCTGCCACATGTCCACGGAAACATCTGCAGACGCAGTGCTGGCTCTTTGGCTATAAACAGAGATGAGCACTGAACCCTGGAGTCGGATATGACTGGCTTTCGATCAAGGGTGACCTTTACCTTACCTTTACCTAAATCATGCTTTCAAGGGTTGTACAATGCAGATGTGCCTATTGAGCACACTGCTTTTGCAGTGGATATGTTTTTTGCTATGTGTACTCTTGAATATCATGGGCAAGATCAGCTCTGAGCATCCAAAGCAATGCTGTGCCCCAACAAAGATAACTCTAGAGACTCGCAGCAAAACAAAGTTCATTTAATCCCAGGGTCTGACTTCATATTCCCTGTGGGTCACCGATTTCAGCCGGTCTCTTTCTTTGCTCCAATTTTCAACCTATAAAGCTAGAAATTCTTGAGAAGAGGGCAGAGGAGAAGACGCGAACATCAAAGCCATTTCTCTTAGAGTAGACAAATCTTCAAACTGTGAGCTATCCCTGGAGTGTCCCTCAGCCTAAGTTTACAACAATTAGTAAGCCTGGTTTCCAACCTGATTTTTTTTTCCTTTTTAAGCCATGCCCCGCCTAAGCATCTCTAAAATCCTGATCCCCACCCCACCTCACCCCATATGACATATAATTCTTATTATTCAAAAAGTGAACTCCTATTCACGTGGAGGAAGCCGAAAAGGCCATTCACTGTTAATATCTCGTTTTTGAATTGCCCTCCCTTTAAAAATCAAATTGCCCCCCCCTTGTGGGGCATGGGGCCCACTTTGGGAACATGGGTCTAAGGAGAGGTGACTGCCAGTCTGATTATTTCATATGCTTAATTACTTGTCAAGGAAACCACTGGAAAAGCAGCTGTAATGTCATAACAAATGAAACTGGACTGTTTTTCTATTCTGTTCCAAACCAAGAGCATCAATTCCGTCCATCCGTCCTTCCTTCCTTCTTTTCTTTCTTCCGTCTTTCCTTCCTTCCATCCGTCTGTCCTTTCTTCCTTCCGTCTTTCCTTCCTTCCGTCCGTCCTTCCTTCCGTCCATCCTTCCTTCCTTCCCTTCCTCCTTCCTTCTTTTCTTCCTTCCTCCTTCCCTCCCTTCCTTCCCTGAAACATGTCCAGGCATGATATTGTAATATTTTGACATTAGAAAGTTTCCTCGGAAACTGTGTATTTCTTGGCAGGCAGCTGCTCTTCAAACAGAAGTTTCCTAAACCAGTAGCGTGTTAGTCTGGACTCATCACTGTTGAGTCCGTGTCTATTCAGAAGGAAGGAGCATTGTTGGCTTAGTAAAGCAGGAAGTAATTCTTTCTCCTTTTGATCCTTAGGATTGTATCTTTTCATCATTTATTTAATCGAATTTCTATTGCCACCCAACTTGGCAACGATTCTGGGCAGCTAACAACAATTAAAAGCAATATAAAAACTAACTAAAAAACCTTAAAACCCCCATTAAAAAGTCAAAATAATTTACCCACACACCCTATCAACATTGGTGCAGATTCACACTTCATCTGATTAATCTGAATTTTGGGAGCCAAGAGTTAAACGTTGGGGTGACACATTGATCGGGATGAAGGTGGGTCTTTGCCCCCCAAATTTTGGGATCTTCCCTCCTACCCTCATTGTGAGCGCTCACTGATTCAAAGGTATGCTTGCTTTTTAAAAGGCTGTTGTGTATTAATATGCTAGGGAATGAAAAGATGGTTAAATATGGTTCTTTCCTTGGCAAATGGCAAGCAAATTCCTTCTCCCTTCGACACTGTGAGAAACTTCATGGGAAACTGATGAACTGTGGTAATTAACTAACGAATCAGTTCATTGGTTTGAAGGAAAATCGATCACTTTAAAATTCTGCAATGCATTGGGAGACTTAGTTGAGGCTCATAGTGTATAACAGGGGCTGCAGTGGCTCAGAAGCTTGCCTTGTTAACTTGAAGGCCAGGCAAATCAGCAGTCTGAGACCTGGGTACTGCATGGCGGAGTGAGCTCCTGTCTCTGTCCCAGCTCCTGCCAGCCTAGCAGTTCAAAAGCAAGAAATTGCAAGTAAATAAGGGACCACTTTGGTGGGAAAAGACCGAGGGGACATGAAAGGAGCCTCATTTAGGTGTCATTTAGTTTGTTCAGCAAAAATCCTTTCAAACCAGAATAATTTCTGACATGAAATTATTATTATTATTATTATTATGCTGTATAATAATACTGTCCTAAGTGTGTCAGCTGTAGTCCCATCAAAAATCAATTAATTAAACAACTTATGCCTTCGAGACACAATTATAAGGTGGGTTTTTTTTGTTTTGTTTTTTGCATATAAAGTGAAAAACTTCAGGATAAAAAGTAAGCCAGGAAATCATTCTTCACTGTTTTATCAAACTAGGTACATGTCCATCAGTTGGTTCTACACAGACAGAATCCTCTATGCATTCCACAAAATACAACTTTCAAACACTTGGAAGGTGTAAGACTTAAAAAAAAAACTATCCTCCAATCAACTTTGTGCAGATGATGGCAGATGGTGCAAAATTTACCCTGACAACCCAAACATCTAAAATCATGTCTCTTATCTGCCCCTACTTGCTTTGTAGGAAACAGCTCCAAGCAACCAGAACAAAACAGAACAAGCTACCAACACTGAGGAAATCCCCCAGTAACTGGCAAGGAGGGGAAGAAAGAAGAGATCTGGAGAAGGAGGGAGAGAGTTGGGCTTACCTGTATGCCGGCCGGGTGAATCTTTTCTCTTCGTCAGAGCTGCAGGTTGGGTAGTCATCCCCTTCATAATTAAAGCAGTTATACGGATATTGTGTGTTGTCAAACATTTTCCTGGTCCTCTTTGGGCTCCTGTGAAGTCTGTGTGAGAGAGAAATTAACAGTGATGCTTTCTTGATGCTTCAGTGATTTATTCCTCTCCTCCTTCTTCCTCTTTGCATCCACCCTCCCTTCTTCTCTCCCTCCTTTTCTCAACCTTCTCTCTCTTTCTCTCCTCTCTCTGTCTGGCTCTCTCCCCCCTTCAACCCCATGCTAGAACTCTTCTTTCGCAGACATTTACACAATTCTTGATGGCTTTGCCTCACACACACACACACCCTCCACCAGCGTCCCTCTCCACTAACCAAAGCCAATGTGGAGAAGGTCTCTCTTGAACCTTTGAACTTGGGTGTATACCGCCAGTAGCAAGTCACCGTGTCTTTCTGGGTGGTCCCGCGCTGGCAAGCAGAAACGCAGTCTTTCTTGCCATGGATGTACACAATATGAGAAAAGTAAACAACGCGAGGTTAATAACTCATCGTGCAAGGCTCCCGCTTGTAAATGAAACTCAGAAGGCCGGAGGAGATCTCACTTCTTGACTTCTTTTGGGTTGGGAGACACTGCCGTGCATTTGCTGGTTTGCTTTCCAAAGGGCAAATTCCACCTCGGAAGAGCCTAAACCCTTTCGGACTATGTAGCGAAGGCTTGTCGGTGGGTGCAGAACGACCTTCTTCCACCGCGGAAAATCCACAATGTTCAAAGGGGGCAAGAACCACAAAGATTTGGGGGACTACCGTCAGGGAGGAAAATACTGTAAAAGTAAAATAGCTGTAGGCAGAGAACTCGCCTTGTGCGGGCTTTGATCTGGAGGATGAATTAGACTAATAATTCTCTCTGTGTTGGCATACAATCCTGTTACAAGTTGATAGTCTCTCCCTCCAAGACCCAACCCCACCCTTCCCTGCCTACACAATGCTCTGGAGTGGTTTCCAGCCGTGTGATGTAAAGCTAAACATGGATCATTCAGCGGTATCATTATGAGAAAGGAAGGGTGTTTCCTATAAGGTGAGGGCTGCATGATAATTATTTTTTTAAAAAAAGGAGGGGGATAATTTCATTTTCAGAAGTTGATGAACAGGGGCAGATAGGTGCTTTCCTTGGCTTAGCTCAGGGGTGCCCAAACTGCAACCCGATGGCCAGATCTGGCCCCTGACACCAATTTATCCAGCCCACACCACCCTTGTCGCTCCCGGAAGTGGAAGTAAAATGTGCCTGTACGGGTGCATTTTACTTACACTTCCGGGAGCGACGAGGATGGTGCCGGCCAGAAAAATTGTTGTCAGGGGCCAGATCTGACCCATAGGCTGTAGTTTGAGCAATCCTGGGCTAAGCAGAGAAAATGGCATCTTAAAATATATCTCATCCTATTTCAAAACATATTGTAAGGTATATTTTACATCTGCTTCTGGTGGGAGGAACCACGTGACTGGCCCGCTGAACCACACGACTGGCCCATGGCCCAAAATGTTTGGGTGCCCCTGGCTTAGCTGGATTGAAAAATGCTGGGATAAGTGATACTCCGCTGCGTACACCGAAGCTGATTCCTTGATAAATCAGTTTCGGCATTTGCTATATCAGTGTGATCAGTATTGGATTGCTTCTCTCAACATCTTGCAGGATTCGGTTAGCTAATTCACAGCCAGGGTATAAAGCCTTCATTAAAGCATTAATTTGAAAAATCATCATTTGTACATTGAGCAGGAAGTCAAATTGACTGACACTAGAAAAGTGATTGTGGTGGCTTTAGTGGTTAAGACACTGAACTTCATGACTGGAAGGTCAGCAGCTTGGCAGTTCGAGACCTGAGTACTGCACAACAGAGTGAGCTTCTGTCTCTGTCCCAGCTCCTGCCAACCTAGCAGTTTAAAAGCAAGAAATTGCAAGTAGATATATAGGGACCACTTCAGTGGGAAGGTAAACAGTGTTCTGTGCAGTCTGGTGTCTAGTCATGCCTGCCACATATCCACAGAAACGTCTGCAGACAGAGACAGTGCTGGTTCTTTGGCTATAAACAGAGATGAGTACCAACCCCTAAAGTCAGATACGACTGGCTTTTGAGCAAGCCTGACCTAGAAAAGCAATGTTTTGAAAAGAATTGCTTAAATAATTCCACATATTATTTCCTTAAGTTTAGAGGCACTGCTGTTGGAGGGAAGAGGAATAATTTTAGCTTTAATTCTAACACGTTAGTTCTAATCGAAGGCTTGGAATGATGGAAACGTCTAGTCCGTCAACATCTTGAAAGGATTTTTGCAGGAGAAGCTGCACTCAGGGGACGCTCAAATGAGGCTCCTTTCATGTCCCCAAGAGCTGGGACAGAGACCGGCGCTCAGTCTGTCATGCAGTTCCCAGGTCTCAAACTGCTGACTTGCTGGCCTTCCAGCTAACAAGGCGAGCTTCTTAATCACCGAGCCACTGCAGCCCCTGCTACACACACACATGAAACAAGTTGACATTGTTGTTAATGAAACATGGTGAAACAATGCTGCAAACCTACGCCAGTTGAGAAAATTTATCCTTTTGTTGGTATCGCTCTACCTAAGGAGATAATTAGCAGTAGACGCCAAGAGAACTAACCAAGAGAATGACCCTCAACATCCCCTGAATGGATATGAGCCTCAAGCCCGCTGGCTGATCTCTAGAAAAGAACTTTACGGCAAGAACAAACACTCTTGAGGGTACACAAGAGCAAAACCAAATTAGAAGATGGAAGAAGGAGCTCAATGGACAAGGGATAGAATTAAAGGAGGATATAGCTGAGGAACTCAACCTCCTCTACGTCACCTGGAGGACCCTGAACAGGCTGAGGGTTGGAGAGCCTAAATTGTAAGTCCAACATGTTCAAGCGGGGGCTTATAAGAAGAAGTCTCGTTTTCTCCAGTTTCATATTGGAGAGATCAAGAATCGTCTATCTGCCTCAGGCAGCATTTCCAAGAACTGGCTGGGTCTCGGAAATGTTGGCTGAGACTGTGGGGAAAGGAGGGGGAAATGCAGCAAAATTATCTGCCACCTTAGGCAGTAAGTGCTAGATGGACCTTTTCCATCATTCGTCTTCAGAAGGGGGAGCAAAACTTGAAACCACATCATTTCAAATATCTCTCTTTCTTCTCCCATATGGATGAAGGAGAAGAGAAGCAGTTGAAGGATGCAAAGAAAAAGGGCCTGTTTCTTTGCTCTTGAAGAATGAGTTAATGGCAATGAGGTTGGGTTTTTCTTTAATTTCTGCTCTGACACAAGAGTAAAAATCCCAGCATACTAGCATACTTCTCATCACCATCATTGTCGTGTTTTGTGGGGGGGAAAAACACAACACACACACACCACACACACACACCACACACAAAGTGTTGCACTTTGCCTTGAAAAATCTTGTAAAAAGTTT
Source organism: Furcifer pardalis (assembly GCA_030440675.1). NCBI lineage: Eukaryota > Metazoa > Chordata > Lepidosauria > Squamata > Chamaeleonidae > Furcifer > Furcifer pardalis. The sequence goes on along the minus strand of CP126900.1, from coordinate 11,608,673 downwards.
CTCCATTTTATTTGGCCTTTCACCATCCGCATGGACACAAAGTCTTCCATGTTTGTTTGCTTCTTTATTTATTTGGTTGCAAATAGAAAAGAGACACACCACCTACAAACACAAAATCCACACATTGACTGAAATCCTGCCACTTGACATAGTAAATCGCAATTGGGTTGTCTTGTTAAGTCAGTAGAGATTGGGTGAGTCAACTCTTCTGCAACTTTCATTGGGTCAAAACTGCCTACTCTAATGGCAACTTGGTACACTGGACTGTAGGATTGTAGCCAATGTGTCATAATCTTATCCAGTGAGGAAGAATGTCTTTACTTGGAAATTTTTCATTCTCACCTGTGAGAACCCAACAAGGGAATCAGCTGAAGTATGAGGTAGAATTTCCACTTAATAGTTTGGCTGGGAAATTAAAGATTGCGATCTTGTCTACATTTACTATCAGGCAACCTACAAACAAATGTAATAGGCACATCCAACCAGGGCCCTATCTAGCCATTTTGCAAAGTCTAGCGTGCATCCCTGCAACATGAGTGTGAGCCCACTCATTCCCTCCCCCCCCCAAAAAAAAGGAAGTCTGGCCAGGTTATCCTGGTGTGGTAATAGAGTAGACTCTACCGCCAGCATCTCAACACAACTGTCAGGGAGCGGTTAACTAACCTGACAACCCTGAGAACTAATGTCATTGAATGATGAAGTCCACAAGGAAGGGTGATAGTCTCCAATGGATTAAATCCCACTTGACTCCATCTTGATGGAGGGCAGCAGCTTCATTAATACTGGCCTGGGACTGAGGAGGACTTTGCATGTCAAAAAGGGCTCAGGACCAGAAAGTGACTCACAGAACTGGATCAGTGGTACTATGGGTGTCATGCTGTGATGCGGAAGGCAGATGAAAAGCCATTGCATTATATTCTCAAGACAATCTTCATGGCTGATTGCAATATTAGCCATCAGATATAGAAGAAGAACAAGAACAAGAACAAGAATTTGGAGAATAGTTTATTTTCCTAGCAATCTTCATGAGATTTGTCTCACCTTCTACATTTTGGTACCCCAGTTCCGCCACCAACCTCCCCCCACCTGAGATATTAATTCCCAGTCTCTGTTCTCATAGGACATATATTATTGTTCTCATGGGACGTATATTATTGAAAAGCATAAAAAAGGACACACACACCCCCAGATCGCTTCAAGTAACGAAGTATAATCCAACCTCCTTCCTTGACGGAATGAACCCAAAATTTTAGCAACACGCTTTGGATATTCAGATGGCAAAGTGTCTTCAACACAGTATCTTTTGGGCCACATTTCTTTCGGTTTGGAATATTTACAGACAGCTTATAAATCCATCCTGGAAGAATGTTTACAAAAGATATACTGAAAGACCTTTAACAATGCAAAAGCAACATTAGCAGGTGTCAAAGTTATTGTGGGAGAATAAGATAAATCATGATTTTGCCGGAGCATCTGCTTGGTGGTCATAATTTCACTAGATCAACTGTGATTCATGAGAGTGTTATCGTAAAATCATACTTTTTACTGAACATTTTTCTTTCCTTACGGGGTGTATTTCCAGAATGCAGCGCTGTAAACTATTTGATTTGAGGGATTAAGCTGATGATTAAGATGTCATGTAAGATTTGCTTTTTATAATGCCCACCTACTAAACAAAACTGCCAGGCCAAATCAAAATAAAACATTCCTATTGTGTTTATTTATTTATTTATTTAAACAAATCATCTTTGCAGATTAAAATTTATGTCTTTTCATAATTCCAAAAAGTTATTTTGAAGAAGGAGAGTTGAAATCTGTCTCGTATTCATTCTTCTTCTTCTGTGTCTAGACCAGTTGTGAAACTGTCAAAATGAAACCACCTTTTGGTGAGTTCATTCTACAGTTCCTTTTGCCTGACTGAGTGTGAGAAAGATTAGTCGAAAAAACAAGGGTGACTTTACCAGGGTACGCCTGATTCTGGTTCAAAAAGGATTTAACCGGGACTGCAATGGACTGCCGCAGCCTTGAGGATATTATCAAGTTGCACCTTCACAGCAGTGATGGGATGTAACAGGCTCTCACCAGTTCGCCAGAACCGGTAGTAACTTTTCCCAGTGTCCCGGAGAACCGGTAGCAGCTTTTGGGGGGAACCACCTTCAGGGCTTACCTTTTCACTGGTTCCCTCACTTGCACATGCACACCAAGGGGTGTGTGTGTGTGAGGGGTGTGTGTGTGTGAGGGGTGGGTGTGTGTGAGGGTGTGTGTGTGTGTGAGGGGTGTGTGTGTGTGTGTGTGTGTGTGTGTGTGTGTGTGTGTGTGCGCTTATTTTTATTTTATTATTATTATTTTGTATTTATTTATTTTTTCTTTGGCCCCGCCCATGACATCATGACATCATAATGTTAGCTCTGCCTACACTGTGATGACATCACGGTGGGGTAGTAAAATTTTTGACATCCCACCACTGCTTCACAGCCAGTCCATCTGGCATGGTCTCTTCCACCTCCATGACCATTGGGAATCAGAGTTCCTCCTCTACTCATTTTGCCGTTGGGCCCAATAGGATGGTTTCCAGTGGCATTTCCTCCTCTGAGGGGGACCATCGCCCCACCTAAAGGGGCTCATCCGCCTGTAGCTGTTGGCCCCTTTAGGAAGTCAGGTTCTTTACCACCCTTGGGGTTGAGTCGCTAGCTGTATGGTCTACTCCATTACCGTAGCGGGATGTCTGTCCAGACACTATGAGACAGGGCACACTATCTTTCTGTATACCCCGTTTCATATTCATTAATGAGAGGGAACAATATTCAAAAACTGTACATTTTAATTCATCAAAAGCGTGAGAAAGCAGATGTTCTTCAAACATGAAAATAGCACAGACCAGTCGCTGTTGTGTTCCATCCATGATGTTTCCATCATGGTTTTCAACATACTAAATCTTCAGTGTGGGAAAAGAGACTGCTATGTTAATTCCAGCACTTCTCGTGAGCCAGGAGATGTAAGAAACAAACAACAGAGGGTTCTGGTTCACATCGATGGACCACACTCTTCAGATTTCCTCTTTTATTTGTTGAAACCATGATGGAGGGAGATGAGACTAGAAACATGTAGTCTAAGACCCCCTTGGTTTGTTGTAACACCAGCAAAATTGTTGAATGTGTGGCCCTTCATAATCACTTGGGCATCAGCCATCAGTGATGATAAAAGACCTGTTGGTAGTTATAGTTTTGGGATACACAGAAAGAACCTCTTCGAAGATTATGGTATTTTTGAACCACAATCGGGCTTACCCTGGTAATGGCAACCTTGTGTTGCTGGCTAATTTTTTTTCACACTAGGTCAGGCGAAAGGAACTGCAGAACGAACTCACCAAAAGGTGCCTTCGTTTTGGTAGTTCCACGTCTGGCCTAGACATGGAAGAAGAAGTTATAGTTCTATAGCAGTGGTGGCACACGTACCAAAGGGGGCACTCAGAGCCCTCTCTGTGGGCACATGCGCCATCACCCCAACATAGAGTCACTCAGCAGCCCAATGGGAGTGCTTCTTCCCTCCCCCAGCACAGAGTTCACCCCGCCCCTCTGCCCAGCAGCCGAATGGGAACGCTTCCTCCCTTTCCCAGGGACAGAGTTTGCTCTTCCGTGTTGGCACTTTGTGACAAATAAGTGGATTTGGGGTTGCAGTTTGGGCACGGTCTCCAAAAGATTTGCCATCCCTGTTCTACAGGATCTGGAGGGTCCCCACAGTGCATGGATTGGGGAAAAAGTAAGGATTGTTTTGAAGCCCACCAGGTGATACCAATACTATAGGTAAAGGTCCCCTTTGCTTGAAAGCTGGTCATGTCCAATTCTAGTGGGTGAGGCTCCACTGGGTAACAGCAACAAACTGGGGAGATGTGGAATACAGGCTTATCCATCCTGAGACACAGATTTTTGCTCTTTCCTCGCAAATATTGTAGGCGATGGCGACTTTAGTTATTCCACATTAGTTTCCACTGCACTGTCAGGATATTTAAAGATTTGTTTGGATGAACGCAAGTGTTTACAGTCTGAGTTTTAAACACACAGTGCGGTCAAGGACCTAGTTCCAGATGCGCGCGGCCTCCTCTTTGTGCCCCGAATGGCATCCACCGACTGAAGGACCCATTTTAATTAAACTGTTTCTGCAGGAGAGGAAACGGATCGAGGGAGAAAATGAACAGCAGCTGTGAAGGGGGTGGCCGGCCGCTGTAGGCGATGCTCACCCCCGACTTGGGAGAGGATGCCAAGGTTCCTCCGTGGCTAGACTGTGGGGTTCAGTGTGGGGGACAGGGAGGTATAAGTGGACCTTGATACAGGGTGCATTTGCTTGCTCATCTGTGGCGAGTAGGAATGGCATGCAGGCGAATAGGTGGAACGCATCGTAATGGTCACCCTTGCTCAAAAGCCAGTCATATCTGACTCAGTTCCATTTACAGCCAAAGAGCCACCACTGCCTGAATCTGCAGACATTTCCATGGATATATAGCAGGCATGCCTAGACACCAGAATGCACAGAACACTGTTACCTTTCCTGCCAAAGCGGTACCTATTTCTCTACTTGCCAATTCTTGATTTCAAGTAGCTAGGTTGGCAGGAGCTGGGACAGAGACGGGAGCTCACTCCGTCGTGCAGCACTCGGCTCTCAAACTGCTGGCCTGCCAATCTTTCAGTTGTCAAGTTCAGCATCTTAACTACTAGTCCACTGCAGTTTCGACCATGTCACTCTCAATTTACCTGCTCTTGTTTCTTGGCAGAAGCTAAGTAGAAGTCAGTCTACACTAGTATTGGGTGGGCGACCACTAGGAAATACCAAAGACCCCCAGAAAGGGCAGGGGCAAATTGAGTGTCTGTTTGTTGACTTTGGAAGACAGAGCATGGAATTCTCATGCTTTTTAAAATTTAAAATACCCTCTCACTCATTCTAGGGGCGATTTTTATTTTAATTATTTTAGAACGCAGGAGACCTGGGGACCCTCTGCCCATAGCAAGATTGCATGCCCAAATCTTAAAGGCTGCAAGGCAGGCATACCCAAACTTTTAACACTGTTGGCCTGCCCATGCCCCCCTGGACAGCTGAGTGGGTGTGACAGCAATGGGCCAGATAGAATGGTGTTGTGGGCCGGGGCTGGCCCACAGGCCATAGGTTGGGAACCCTTGTCGTAAGGAGATATTTTCAGCCCTTAATTTTTTAAATCCCATCTGTCCCTGAGCTCTAGGCTGTACCTGAACCAGAGGATGACTCAAACCAGGAACCTCTGCCTGCTTCTGGCCCAACTCTGACTCCTCAGGCAGATGACTTGTCAGACCAGAGGTTTGACTCTGGCAGTACTCAGTCCTCAGCTAGAGACTGGTGCCGGAAGGTTTTGCAGCTGAGATGCAAGAAAACCAGAGCTCATAATCAGAGGAGGCTCCAAGCTGATACCCATTAGCTGGGAGACTTCTTAAGCAAGCTTGTTTCACAAGGCAAGTGTCGGTACAATTTCTCAATGCGATGACCAATACTCTGCCAGATCTTCTGCATACCTTGTGACTGACTGCTATGACCCTGACTTCTGCCTACCTTGACGATGCCCCTGGATATCCTTTGAACTCAACAATCACTTTGATCCTTACTGGTACCCTGACCCCGGCTTGCTCTTTGGACTTGACTATTGGACTCTCCTTGGATAGACTTTTGCCAGGACTCTCCTGTGTAATGCAATGCTGGGTAAGTCAGCACAAAAGGAATTGGATTCCTAGAGAACTGCATTTGAACTTCTAATTTAATTATACAGACACCTGTGTCCTGAGGCTACGCTGGGGCAGGGGTCTTAAAAGCCCGGCAGGACATTTCGCGCCCCGCTGCCGCCGCCGAGACACCTGCGGCCGGGGGAAGAGGCGGCCGCCGTGCCCAGCCCGGGACTCCCTCCACCTGTGTCCTGAGGCTACGCTGGGGCAGGGGGCTTAAAAGCTGCAGCGGCGGCTGGACTGTTGGTATTGTTCTAATCTTTGTGTAAATTTGATGAGTTCTGTAATTTTTTATTGTTGATTGAAATTGATACCTATTGAATTTTGATGATGTAATGATGTTGAGATGTTTTGTGGTGTTGATACAGTACTGATTATTTTTCCTATATTTACATGTTGTGTTTATAAATTTGTTGTTTCTCTGTGCTTGTGAACCGCCCTGAGTCGGCCTAACCGAGTAGGACGGTATAAAAATTGGAATAAATAAATAAATACATAAATAAATTGTGTTTTTACTGTCTCAGCGGCAGTAAAATCATTTTCACATTTGATGGATGTGTGAAAGAAGAATGACAAACAGGAAAAATGCCACTGGCATTAATTTGTTTAAGGTGGATCCCAGCTTGCCATGAAGTGACCCCACACACTGTGATCACGGAGCCATCTCCTGTGGCATGTTTGAAATGAGACATGCAGGATTTAATGCCAGGACTGCAATGGACTGCCGCAGCCTTGAGGATATTAACTAAGTGTGCCTTCACAGCCAGTCTATCTGGCATGGCCTCTTCTGCCTCCCTGACCATTGGGAATCAGAATGGTGAAGTGATTCCTCCTCTACTTATGTAGCCGTTGGGTCCAATATGATGGTTTCCAGTGGCATTTCCTCCACTGAGGGGCACTATCGCCCCACCTAAAGGGGCTCATCCGTACGTAGCCATTGGCCCCTTTAGGGAGTAAGGATATTTACCACTGCCCAACCCTCAGTGTAGAGTCACTGTCTATACTATCTACTCCAGTGTTTCCCAAATGTTGCTTTTTGGACTTCAATTCCCAGAAGCCTAAGTCATTTCCCCAAAGCACTGATCAGCCAATGTACTGACTTAGGCTTCTGGGAATTGAAGTCCACTAGTGGGCTGTGTACCCCTTGTTGGGAACCACTGATCTACTCCATTACAGTAGTGGCATATCCATCCAGGCATACAATGTCTATGTTGGAGGAGTCTTGACAGCACATAACAATGACTAGGGATTCTGTGACTTGTAGTCCAAAATAGTCTCTTGGGGGACTGGGGGAGATCCATTTGGTCCATATTTGAGTGGCCACCAATATAATTTTCACTTCTCAAATTAATCATCAAATCAGAACAGCAGCATTTCTCCAGTTCTTGCACTGTTCTCACTGGTGCGCAAAAAGGGAATGTGCTAGGGGAATGTGCTAGGGGAAATATCGTACACGAAAAGTTAGCTATCAGAGGAAATTTCTTGCCAAAGATGCTTATAGTAATGAAATGCATATAACTCTGTATGTATGCAAATATATGACATTTGCACATTTTATAGAGACGTTTTAAGAAAGCAGTTTTGCAAACAACGGAAGAAACAGCCATAAATCTGTTGAGAGCTGGTATGATGCAATAAAGTAATGGACTGCAACTCAGGGAATCAGGATTCAAATCCTTTCTTGGTCTTGCATACTAAGGGAAATGGCAATGATAAAACTACTCCTTATGTATCTTGGAGATCCTGCTAGGCTTACTAGATGCAACTCACAATAGATATCTGTTCGATAATTAATAGTACATGATAATAGACCTATCTAGAAACCCTGGTGGTGCACTGGTTAAACTTCTATACTGCAACCAAAAAGTTGTGAGTTTGTTCCCTGTTAGGTTGAGGAGAGTCGCCCTTGGGTTAGCAAGGGGGTGGCAGCGAAAAGGCTGAGAGTACAGTGAACAATCAAGACAGATATTGTAGTGTGCGGAAAGGTTGTTTACTGGTGGCAAAGCCAACTGATGAAAGTAAAGGTTCAAAGGCAAAGTCTCTTACAAGCAAAACACAAGAGTAGCGATCTGCAGAATGGTGTTCCAAAGCAAATCGGAAGTACTCCTTTCTCCTTACCGGTCCATAGAAAACATGGGGGAAGCAGTCCAATGTAAACAGTCAGAAGACAAACAGTCTAATAGCAAAAGTAGCAAAGCGATGCGATGATGCGACAAGCAGCTGTCCAGTAGCACATAGACTTCAAGCAGCAGTCCGGCAGCAGGCAGTGTTCAGCATTCAGCTACGGTGAGCCTTCATTGTGTTGAGCATCAAAGCTAAAGTGGCTATAGCCACAAACCTTCATTTATCTACAGCAATACAAAATTAGTGAAAAGTAAAATGTCAGATGTGGTCAAATAATATCCATGTTAAGCAAAACCATCATCCTTCCCAATGGAAGATGTAATTAGACCTGAGACGGGGAAACACAGCCTTCCTTGAGCAATTGACCTGCAGTTTTCAAAAAGCAAAAAAAAGTTCGTTAACTGGGAGACCAAACGATCTTCCAAATGTGTTCTCTCTTTATTGCAGAAATGGGAGCCTTATCCCTGTGAATTTGTCTCTTTAATTTGCTCCTCCTAATCTTAGAGGAGTACTTCATCTTTCGTGTCCTGGTCAAACTTTGAACTGCCAAAATAAAGCCATCTACAGTACTGTACTTGGCTTTGTCATAGGCCAAAATTAAATCCTCATTCATCTCTTTGTACTCTTGGTTTTTAACATAGTTATCTTACTGTGAAGTTTCTAGTGTGGGATTTTAGATTATTTTAGATTCATGTTATTAATCACTTACATCCTTTAGACAAATGTATACAGATTTATTTGTTTTTATATAAATGTGATGGCTCTTGTTTTCTGTTGTTAATGTAGATGTGATGAGTACAGGTTACCCCTCCCATATCCATGGGGGATTCATTCTGAAACCTAATGTGGATACCTGAAACCATGGATAACAGTGAACCTTATATTTTTCATTGCAGACAGATTATTGAATTGGACTTGTCTTCACCTTTCTATGCCATTCAGGTCACAAGATGGAAGACTGGATGGATGGGTTTGGGGGGAAGAAACAAAGAAACTAGGCATTTTAAAAAAAATAAAAATGAAGAAGCTGGATGTGAAACAGGCTGGCATGTTCTTTTTGGATGTTTGTGTTCTAGTTTGTAGGACTCTGTGGGAGATGCTCAATCTTCTTAATGGGAAACCTGCTGCTTGCAGAAGCCTTGTGAAATGGCAATTTTTTTTTTTATTAGCATAATCGAATGATAAGGGATGGGGGATTTTCTGCAGTTCTCCCTCTCCTTTCAACCCCTTAAAAAGCAGAGAGCCATCGTCTTGCCCTGGACTTGTACACCAACCTAGTTACCAAAATGGCTGGAGGATTCTGAGAGTTGTAATTCAAAACTTGTAACTTGTATGTACTTAGCACTGGATCCAGGTACTATCCTCAACAGTTCAGGAGCTCTAAACACATATTCTGCCACCTCTTAAAACTATGCATATCAGATGCAGATCCTTGAAACTGGAAATCCTCTTGTTCTCCTTTCCCCCCTCTAGATGGTGCAATCTGATAAGAATAAATCTTGCAAACCTCTTCTTGGAGAAATCCAGGTCAGCATCAGCTTCTCTTACACCTGGATAGGGAATCTGTATCTCTTTAAGTATTGCTGGAGTATGAACCATTTTCCACAGCTGGCAAGATCTGTGGTCAAGAGCAGTGGTTATAGTGGTTTTATACAGACAAAAGCTGATACATCCTGTTATCCATGTTGATGTTTTAGACCTCCGTATTTTCCTTTTTTTTTTTTACTTTTGCTTCCAAATTATTCAATGCAGAGGGAAGGTAATAATGTACCTTTATTGGATCACTAGGTAAAGGTCTCCCTTGCTCAAAAGGCAGTCATATCCAGCTCTAGTGAGTGGTGCTCGTTTCTGTATATAGCCAAAGAGCCAGCTCTGTCTGTGTCTGCAGACATTTCCGTGGCCAGGTGGCAGGCATGCCTAGACACCAGAGTGCAGGGAATGCTGTTTACCATCCCACCAAAGTGGTACCTGTTTATCTACTTGCAATGTCTTGCCTTAAAACTGCTAGGTTTGCATGAGCTGGGACAGAGACAGGAGCTCACTCTGTCATGCAGCACTCGGGTCTTTAACTGATGTCCTGCCACCCTTCCAATTGTCAAGTTCAGCATCTTAACCACTAAGCCACCACAGTCTTATTGAATCACTAGAGGTGGAAGAATAAAAGACTTTACTTATTGGTTAATCAGAGGTAGAATTAGCATTCATAACCCATTGCATGCTGGGATTGCTGTAAAATACTCAATATTCCCAGAGTCCATGGGTGCAGGGAGTGGCATATATGGGAGTATGATGAAATGATAAAAAAACCCTACTAGGGGAAAAAAAGGTGTATATAGTAGTGTAAGAGTTGGCCATTTCCAAATTCCAATGTGTGTGGTCGATGTTAAACAAAATCAAACAAACAGATCTGTCTGTCTCCCAAAATGTAGACTTAATGTTCATCCAGACAACCCTATTTGCTAGTGTATAAGACCCACTCCCCCCATTAAAATACACTGGAAAAATGGAGTGTGTTTTGTACTGTATATAGTGCCATATAGTGGGCTATTTTAGTAATAACAGGGTGTGACTTATACTCTGAAGCATCTTTATACACTGGCAAATACTGTACAGTATTTTCTTTCATTTTTTTAGTGGTCTGTCCTCACCCTTGCCTTCCGATCATGTAGAACAGGGGTCCTCAAACTCGGTTCTCCAGGTGTTCTTGGACTTCAATTCCCAGAAGCCCAAGTCAGCACACCTGCTGATCAGGGCTTCTGGGAATGGAAGTCCAAAAACATCTGAAGAGTCAAGGTCAAGGAACCCTGATGTAGAAGGACCACAGCACTTTCTTCTTTGTTTCCTTCCGGTTGAACAGTAAGAGACGCTGCAATATAGCCAGCTCTTTCAGGACTCCTCTGAAATATCCTCCCCCAAAAGATGGCCAGCTCATTCTCACCATTTTGTGCGCATATGTGTCTTCAATAAGAAGAAGATTCTGGCCCGGTGGTCCTGGAACAGCTCTCCCCGAAATGAAAGACCGCTTTTTAAAAATGTATAAACGAAGGCTTTCAGCTCTTCACGTCTTCATTCATAATTCACCAGTGCTCATTTTGAAGAAAAAAAAGATCTGATACATATTTTTTTTGTTTGGCAAGGTAAATGCATTTTAGAGCCGTTCTTTAGTTCCCCATGAATATGCGATGATCTCAAGTGCACCAAGTGAAGGGAAGAACATGTGCTTAGAGACCATGACGGAAGAGGGTGGAAAGAGAAGAAATCTCTAAGTATCAAGGGATATTTGTCCCTCTTTGTAAATATCCATAATGGTATTTCATGCTTCGCTTTCTGGTAAATGAGCTAATTAAAGGGGGCAGTGAGGAGTTTATTTTATATACTGTACTGTATATATCTCAGGTGTCTCTGGCCCGGTTGATGGCGAATCTTTTAGAGACTGAGTGCCCAAACATAGGATTGGGGTGAACTCAATGCTGGGGGAGGGAGGAATCATTCCCATTGGGCTGCTGGGCAGAGTGAACTCTGTGCTGGGGGGAGGGAGGAAGCATTCCCATTGGGCTACTGAGCAGAGGGACAGGGTGAACTCTGTCCTAGGTTTGCCATCACTGTGCTATGTTAATAGAGTAGACCCTACTGCCAGTGACTCAACACCAAGTGTCGGACAGCAGTTAACAAACCTGACAACCCTCAAATCTTATCTTCTGCAGCAGCTGAGAACAAGCTTGATCCCGCTTCTTGTATAAATGGTTTCCCATGATAGTAGTTCTTGGGCTTTGCAGATATTTTGGACCAAAACCAAATTCATAGTCCCAACTAGAGTGGAATCAGTGGGGCTTATGTAAGTGCTGACCTTTTTAGCAATTGGTTTAAAATGTTTAGGTTTTTTGAGAGACCCCATGTACGGAGCTTAATGAGCAGGCAAACTACCAGTCTCCAAACCCTTTGTAGCTCCCATAAATAATAGGCAATCCCAACCACGCTCTCCCATTCCAACAGCTGCAAACAAGAATATTGAATCGCTCAGGATGATGGGCCTTGTGGAAGACCTTTGAAAATCTGAGCAGTTACTGGCATTCCCTCCAAGCTCTGGAATGGTTAAACTCACATGAACATATATTAAAGGAGTAGCATTTCCTTTTTTACTAACCACTTAATGCATTTAGATCAGGGCCCCCCAGCCTTTTCAAGCTGTGGGCCGGGTCATGTTTTCTCAGTCAGCTTCGAGAACTGGACGGCTATTTTGCCCTGCCTGCACAATTGGAGTGGCCATTTTGTCCCAACAGCTACAAAGTGGTGGCCATTTTGTTTCTCCAATGCTCTTGGAGGGTTGGGGTGGCCATATGAAATGGCACCACAGGACTGGATCTGGCCTACGGACCTTAGGTTGGGAAGCCCTCATTTAGATAGTCTTGCTGATTGGGAAAAGGATGTTTCCCAATTAAACTTACCACTTAGTAAAGATTTGGAGAGCCATAAGAATAGACCGGGAGTTTGGGGCAGAAGAAGATGTCGGAGGTAGGATAGCTCTGAGCACATCTGTGTTCTTGGCTGATAAAGTGGACAAGCACCTGGGAAGCCTCATGATGGGCAGAAAGTCCCTGACTAAATAAAGAAGGGATGAGGCAGGTCACAGTAATCCTTTTCTGTGTTATTGGCTGATAATGGTTGGTAATGAGCTGATGTAACCCACCTGTGAATAAGTTACACCAATTAGCCGAAGCCAGATGGTCATTGTTGGGTTTGGACATCCTCCGAGTGGGTGCCATAGAGCCAAAGAAGATGAGACAGCACTTCAGCTGCTAGGGCATAAAGAAGGGGGACGTTTGTATTTGTTAGCTTGTTTGTATTCTTGTTCTGTCTGTTTTGCTTAGGGGTTCTCAACCTTTTCAAGCCAGGGGCCAGGTCAGTCACCTTCAAGAGCTGGATGGTCATTTGGCCCTGTCTGCACAATGGGGGTGGCCATTTTGTCCCGACAGCTTCAAATGGGGGTGGCCATTTTGTTTCTCAAATGCCCTTGGAGAGGTGGGGAGCCACATGAAATGGCACCATGGGCTGGATCCTGCTTCCTTGCAGTACAGTATCTATCTTTTGGAACTCATCCTACCACTAGAATAACACCTTACCTCCTGCTTCTTCAAGTGCATCCTGCCAGCTCTTCTAAAACATCCCTCATAAGTCCCCAGGTGCTTCATAATTTCCATGTCACCCATTTTAGCTTCTCAATGTCTTTCAGAAACCGCAGTATCTCTTCAGCGCTATATCTCCTGAACACATCTCAGGTCTGTCCAGACACGGAAATGGTGATCTGCTCTGGTAACATATTAATCCTGCACCCCTAATAAACCTGCTTTTTATCCCTCTGAGCTCCAGTAATTCCTTGCCATGGGATTAAGAGTGGTGCCTTTCTGTAAAATGATACTTGAGCACTTTCCCCCTCTTTGGCAAGGTGTGTGCTGAGCCTCCAAAGAGACTTTTTACCCGGTCGTGTTAATCTTTCTGAGCTCAGGGATTACTGATCTAATAAACAGTGACACCTCTTCAGTGCTGCTGAAGCCTCTTATGCTAATCAAGCTGTCGCATGGGCACAAAAAGGTGTTCAGCATCCCAGCCTCAGAGACATTCAATGCTTTCAGCATCAAGAGTTGTTGCCAGGGAACATCTAAGGTGAAATTCTATTCTAGATGAGGCTCTAGGCCTGAAGCTTTGCACCAGAGCTTGGAAAAGTTACCTTTTGGGTCAACAACTCCTAGTTTCCCCACAAGCCAAGGCGACTAGCGATGCTATCTGGACGACCCCAGAAATTCTCATCTAAAAATATTAATTCTTCCTAGCTCTGTTTCATTTTGAGAAACTTGTGTCCCGATCAAATCCTACACTACCAAAATGAAGCCACTTTCTTGGCTTTTCTGTTGGCCAAACTTAAGTCCTCATCGGCGCATGTTTCTGATAGTAGCCAGCAGACCAATAAATGAGCCGGATTCTGTATCTCTCCACATTCACACAGCATGTTGTTGTCTGCTTGCAGCTCCTCACTTGAGCGTGTTTTGGCAAGGTGAACATGGTAGATATTTAAGAGTACAACTGCCATCAGTCCCAGCCAATGCTACCAATGGCCAGGGGTGATGGGACACATGAACCAAAACAACAAGCAATAACAGATTGCCTAGTTCTGGATTCAAACTTTCCTCCTCGTGCTATCAAGGCTAAACTGTGGGTACCTGTAAAAGGAGAGCAAACAAACAGCACTATAGCAAAAAGATAGGTCTCTGAGTTATCCACCTCTAATGCCAAGTCTAAGGGTGCACTGCAGACTTCATCAGGTATCTGAAAGGTGGAAGAGAAAAAACCAGATAGATATGTCTTTTGAATATGTTTTAGGTTTTGGAACCACTATGTGGTAAGTGTGACTACAATAGAGAACTCTGACCTGTTATCACTAGGGATGGGGGAGAGGTCAATTCATTCTGGGTTTTTAATCCGAACCATATAGGAGCAATCTAAGGTGCTCAGTTCTATGTTCCTAGCACAGTTGTAAACTAAACATGTCCAAGCCTTAGGGACTCCATTTTGTTTTTGTTTGGAGCTATCCAAAGTTGAATCTGATTTTCAAAATGTCTTGGATGGTGAGCTCCAGAATTTGGGGTGTACCACTAAGATGATACTGCCTAAAGCAGTGGTTCCCAACATTTTGTTGGCCATGCCCCACCTGAGCATCTTTAAAACCCTGATGCACCCCAGCCCCTGTGTCATATCATTCTTATTATTCAAAAAGCGAACTCCTATTCATGTGGAGGAAACCTAAAAGGTCATTCACTGTTAATAACTCATTATCAAATTGCCCGCCTTAAACAGCAAATTGCCTCCTTGTGGGGCAAAGTTGGGGACCACGGGTCTAATGTGATCTAATGCCATAACAGTGAGCTTCCTGGAGAACAAACCCAATGATTGTGAAGCATTAGAAGTGATGGATAACCTCTCGCAGCTAAGGGCAAGTTCCAATTTCAGACGACACATTGGAGGCCATGCCCCAGAAGTGGGAAGATTGGCAAAGGATTGGCACTAGAATGGCAGCACAGTCCAGTTTAAAGATCTTACTGCCAGCCATGAAATCTTACAACAGTTGGCGTACCCTTTTGTACAAATGTCAATAGTCTGTACAAACGTTGGAAAACCACCAATCCATCCGATCGTGACAAAGGGGATATGTCCAGGTAGAGAACCAAAGAGAGCAGGATTTGGCGGTGGGGCCTGAGGTTGCTGACCCAAGAATTATAACTAAATTCACATGGGAGAAAATGGGATTAGAACAAGACCACCAGGAAGAGAATATCTACCTGTTCCACTAGGGAAAGGTCACCCTTGATCAAAAGCCAACCGTATCCAACTCTAGGGTTTGGTGCCCATTTATAGCCAAAGAGCCAGCACTGCCTGCATCTGCAGATGTTCCCATGGACACGTGGCAGGCATGACTAGACACAGAACACAGAACCTTCCCAACGAAGTGGTACCTATTTATCTACTTGCAATTTCTTGCTTTTGAACTGGTAGGTCGGCAGGGGCTGGGACAGACGACAGGTGCTCACTCCATCGGGCAGCACTCGGCTCTTCAACTGCTTACCAACCTCCCAGCCACCAGGTTCAGTGTCTTAAACACTAAGCCACTGCAGTTCCACCCGTGCCTTTAGCCAATGTCAATTTCCGCTGACATCGCTGTAATAAAAATGCCATAGACTTTCTAGCTGCATGTTTGCCATTATCTTTATTGCACTGGGACCACATTGCAAACAAATCCACCAAAAAAAAGGGCTGCAAAAGTAACTCTATTGCTGCCTAAAGCAGATTTTTTTTTAATCTTCAATTTGTTTTTAAAACTCATATGTATATATTTACACGGAAACTATCAAAAGCAAAGGTGGGAAAGCAGTATCCCGGCTACAAGAGTCTAGAAAGATCGGAGCTGCTGCTTTCTTAGGGATAAATAGTACAATTTGTCATTTTCTTCTTTCTTACATCACTTTGTAAAATCACATTCAAGTACTCCTGTTAATGCACAAATGATTGAAAATTGTCTTTTACATTGCTATAACTTGGTTCGCCTCTGGTTGGGTCTCTGTTGTAGATGATGTATGGTTGGGTCGCCCCCCCCCCCTATTTTTTGGCTTTGACCAACCATTTCAGATCTCCTCCTTTAGGATGTGCAGAGGAGGAGGAAATGAGCAGTTGAAATAAAGTAGAGAAAGAAGGCTGACAAACAGAACTGAAATTGACATGCGGATTGAGACAAAAAGCGGTGGTATGGCCCTCGACAAGATTATACCATTTCAAGAGAGAGAAAAGTAGGGATTTCCTCTCTGTCACAATTCCTCTATGCCACAAACTCCAATGCCTCTTGAAAGGTGCCGTGTTAGGGTGAACATGAATAGGCTAGTCTTTTTAATGGTGTAATAGTTTCTAAGCACCTGTTGTTTTGGAGAACCGATCCCTGACTTCAGAGTCCCAGAAGGATCTCAACAGTGTAGACTAGGCCTATACGATCCTCCGTGAGCGGTGAATATAAGCTGATTCCTCTTTATTGAAAAATTTGGTAGGTAGATTTGGATGTTAAACAAACGTAACAATCTCCGGATTAAATACAAAATATTAAATAAAGATCTGGCTTCTACACAAATAAAAAAAGAAGATGAAACCACTTGGCAAGGCATGTATTCATCAGTGATCTTTATGATTTTCCAAATCCTATTTCGGAAACTATCATTATTATTGTTTTAAAATGCGGCAATAAAGCACATTTCTCTTTTTCCAGTTGCTTCACCCAAAGGCAGACAGATTCTCTGTCACTCGGATAACTGTCTTAAATGTCCTGTAAGCCATTTCCGGTGATGTCTGGTTAACTCCGCCCTTCTTCTGTGCATGGAGAAGGGTAGTGCTTGGTTAACAACTCCGTCACTGCAGGAAGGATGATAACACTTTGCAGGGAGGGGCTTTCCAGAAGCTCCGCCCATACGGCTGGACTCCTATACCATCCTTGTCAATGGGAAGAAATAATTAAGAGCCTAGAAGAAGCAGGGGAAGGTCGCAACAGTGTGTGTATATATCCATTGAAAACACGAGGATTCCCCAAAGACCAGCATCGTTGAGTCCGCTGGTTGGTTACACGAGTCCCCAAGCAGCCCATCCAGAACCTAAATTCTGACCCTATGACTTAACTACTTTGAGAACAATTCTAGTTGCATTTTCTGAATTCACTGAATTCATGAAGTGGCATACACAGTCTCTTTGCAAGACTGTTTTGTGTTTGTTTGTCTTCCTCGCTTCGTCAGCGGAGCTAACAAAAAAGACAGTCCTATGATTTCACTACCTTTTGGTCATCATAGTGTTCATGTCAGAAACAAGGTCATTTTCAACTACGTTATTGTAGCCATCTTTTTCAATACAGTCACTGACGGCCTTGAGGACTATTCGGAGTCTCCGGTCCATTGCTTCAAGGTGCAACTTGTACAAGATGGGGGCAATTTTGTCTGCCTGCAAAGACTCTTCCATTAGATGACTGAGTTTGTATTCCTCCTTGGCTAGAAGCTGTAAACGCAGATAGGTAGACTTCCGTATTCTAGGAAAGAAAGAAGACATTTATTCGTATACCATGCCTGTAGTTCATCAACATGGCTTCCACTGTCGGTGGAATCATAGTTACCAATTATTGTGGTGACTTTCCTTTCCAATTGCTTTCATTTTGCATAATGAATTAAGACTGATCAATGCACAACAATAATTTTGCTACTGGGAATAACAGATGGGAACCATTGATCTAAACCTTTGGACCTCTAGAAAAATTGACCCTTCCTCACCTACCCCTCATGGACAGCCCTGTTGCTGACATTTAATTGGTAAAATTAAACTCTTGTGCCTGGAGGAAATATTGCCATCAAATATCAATTGTTTGGATAATAATCATAATGTTGTGTCAGAAATTATTAAGGGTTGAAAGGATTTTTGCTGGAGAAATTTTACTCAGGGGATGCCCAAATGAGGCTTCTTTCATGTCCCAAAGAGCTGGGGCAGAGACAGGCACTCAATCCGTCATGCAGTTCCCGGGTCTTGAACTGCCAACTTTGCCGGCCTTCCAGCTAACAAGGCGAGCTTCTTAACCACTGAGCCACTGCAGCAGTGGGAGTTTACTACAGTTTTCAGGAAGACTTTGTAGATTTCTTGGAGGCATCTTTTCCAGCCAGAGAGAAGCAGGGGTGGTGGGCCAGACAAATGTGGCGTCTGTTCCAAGAACGCTTTGCTGACCTTCTTCTCTGAAATCCCTTCCTGCTCTTTGGTCATTTTTGTGATGCTGCTTTTAGTTAAGCACTAAATACCAATCATGTCTTTCTTCTGAGAACTGGAACATCCTGAACCAATGGCTCATTCCTTGTGGGCCATCCTCACCGCTTTGAGCTGCAAGTTCAACACAAGAGGAGCGCGGTGCGGAAGGCCGAGGGAGGAAATGAGCAAAGGATGGATTTATTTCAAACCTGAGACATCTCTGACTCACTAGCTTAGCACCTATATAATGTCAGCATGAATTAGAGCCAATTGTGAGGTAGGGAGAGGACACTCCTGCCGTCATGTTTTGCTTATGTAATGGCCAGCATAGTCACTGCTTTGAAATTTCTTAAAGAAGGGGTGCTCAAACTTTTTGAGCTATGGGCCGGTTACGTGGTTCAGGGGACTGGACATTATGGCCTGGGAGCCAGATCCAGGCCCTGATGCCAATACATCTGTCCTGCGAAGCCCTCATTGCTCGCAGGAGCAATGGGGGCTTTCTGGGCCATATGAATTGGCATCAGGGGCCAGATCTGGCTCCTGGGCCATAGTTTGGGTACTCCTGCCTTGAAGGTTTCCATTCACATTTCGCGAAAAGTCGAGCCCTCAAAGCATTCACAGCATATTTCTCCTGTTTTCTCCCACCCCATAGTTCATTATTGTGCCATAGGTAAAGGTAAACATCACCGTTGTTCAAGAGCCAGTCATATCTGACTCTAGGGTTTAGTGCTCATCTCTGTTTATAGCCAAAGAGCCAGCGCTGTCTGCGTCTGCAGACATTTCCATGTACATTTGACAGGCATGACTAAACATGGAATGCTGCTACCATCCCACCAAAGGTAGCCTATTTATCTACTTGCAATTTCTTGCTTTCGAACTGCTAGGTTGGCAGCAGCTGGGACAGAGACGGGAGCTCACTCCGTCGTGCAGGTCTGGAATTGCTGACCTGCTGACCTTCCAGTCATCAAGTCACTAAGCCACCACAGTCCCCTTGTTGTGTAATTCGCACCCCCAATAGATGAACACAACCTACCTGCAGCACTGGTTTAAAGGCACCAAGATAGAAAGTTCGTCGTGGGAGTATTTCCCGAACCTATCATGGAGACGACAGTGAGAAGGAGAGAGGAGGAAAAAGGTCATCAGAAGTGTTTCTTGATATGTCCAATTCATCTTGGCCAATAGCTTGGCTCCTATCAGGAGACATGGTGTGAACTAATCTCCTTGGAGTATATGCATCTGGAGCACTGAAGCCCACCTTTCCTGCTCATGGCTTGGTAGTGAATTATGCACACTTCTTCACTAACATCTGTACAGTGACAGGACTGGAGACTCACCTTTCTAAACTATCTTGCTCATATAGTCATATAATCTTAGTATAATGGAGTTGGAAGGGACCTATGAACCTCCTGCTCAATGCAGGAATCCAGATGTGACAGGAGGTCCAATTTTCCCTTGGACGTCTCCAGTGTTGGAACGCTGATCACTTCACAAGGTCACTGGTTCTATTGTCATACTCCTCTAACAGTTAAGTAGTTTCTCCTAACATTCAACCTATATCTGGCTTCCTGTCGTTTGAGCCCATTGTCATGTGTCCCGTACTCTAGAATGATTGAGGACAAATCCTTCCCCTACTCTTTACGACTGAAGGCAATTAACCCTGACTGCTCCTTGGAAGGACAAATACTGAAGATGAAACTCAAGTACTTTGGCCACCAAATGAGAAGAGAGGACTCACTTGAGAAGGCCTTGATGCTGGGAAAGATTGAAGGCATAAGGAAAAGAGGGTGGGAGAGGATGAGATGGTTAGATGGCATTGTTGATGCAGTGGGTTTAGATCTGGGTGGGCTACGGAGGATGGCAGAGGAAAGAGGAGCCTGGTGTCCAGTGGCCCGTGGGGTCGCAAAGGGTCAGACTTGACTGTACGACTGAACAACAACAATCATATCCCCTCTCAGTTTCCTTTTCTCAAAATTAAATATGCCTAGTTCCTTCAGTCTTTCCTCATGGGGCTTGGTTTCCAGTTGCTCGATCTTCATTACCAACCCTTTTTGGGATTTTTCTTATGGGTCACTTGACACACAAGCTCACTCTCACCGGTAAAAAGAATGGAGAAATTGGACTACAATAAAGTTGACCTCTTGCCTAAGAAAAGTCTTCAGGCACTCCCATTTGAAGACTTACCCTCTTCCATTGTCCAAATGAATAATAAATGTATCGTTTCCAAACTTCTCAAAAGTTTCATAGTGATGCCGATCCATGTTGCCTGGCAAGGTTGGGGAAAGGAAGAAAATATATGCCAATTATTTACTAAATTATTTTGGAGATTGTTTTAAAAATTCAGAGAGGAATGAGCTATGTATTTCCAAAACTGGTTTGTTTGTTTTTTTGGTCACTTTCTCTAAAAATTTGGGGTGTTGGGGAATATGATCACTGCTGCTTTGTTATATGAATTAACTTCATGCATTTATAGTTTGAACAAAGGGAAAAAAAGATAAACAATATTTTCATTTTGAGTGGGGGAAAGGGAATCGTGGCTTGCAAAGCCAAACTATGCAATGGTTTCTATGTTTTAAAACAGGGGTGTCCAAACTATGGCCCGGGGGCCAGATTTGGCCCCTGATGCCTATTCCTCCGGCCCGTGAAGCTCATATGGGCATGTTTTACTTCTGCTTCCGGGAGCGATGAGAGCTTTACGGGCTGGATGAATTGACATCGGGGGCTGAATCTAGCCCCCGAGCCATAGTGACCAGTCTCCTGAACCATGTGACCAGACCATGGCCCAAAAAGTTTGGGCACCCCTGTTTTAAAGGGAGATTATTCGAGTTCATTATTTCAACAATTGTAGGGGAGGTGAACTACATTTGGACTGCAGTTTTAATTCCTAAATTGGCAGCATTTTTCCTTTGCATAAGTAAGTACACAAGCAGACAACAAGTACAAAAGGACAGACTGATGGATCACGAAGACACGAATAACCCATCCAATACTAGAATTTTAATTAATTAATTGAGGTAACAAAGCAACAGTGATCACATTTCTCAAAACTGCAAATGTTAGAGAAACACACAAAAATCAGTTTTGGAGAGGCATTATATTTATTTATTTATTTATTTATTTATTTATTTATTTATTATACTTATATCCCGCCCTCCAGGTGAAAAAAATCATCCCTACTCAGGACGGCTAACATCATAAAACCAGTCATATAACAATCAAAAGTTAAAAATTACACACAATAAAACTCCCAATAAAATCATCACCACACGTTACAACAATAATATTTTTGTCCAAGACTGACAAAATTAAAATCTGTTTTGCATCAATAAGAAAGTTCTATGGTTTGCCCTGTTTGCAGACTGCAGATGAACGTAATTCAGCTTTGCCTTTCTGTCTTGTAACGACAACACCAGGAAAGGGTGGGATTTGTTGATTTGTTTTACAAATAATGATTGTTTCTGCACACAGAAACCATTCATCTTCTGAGTGCCATCCACAGCCTAACAGAGGAAGAGCCAAAGGTTGGTTTTAACTGCATAGTTTTTCTTCTGGACTTTCACGGCAAACAACTATCAGAAATGACTTCTTTGCCTACACCAGGGAGAAAAGGCCTGAACTGTAATGCTTTGAGGCCAAGTTCTGCCCAAGGTTCGTCTTCCTCCCTCATTTCTAACTGGGAGTTTACTTTTTCAGCAAGAAACTAGCTAAACCTTAGATCCTTCCAGTTTAGGTCTTAACCCCTTAGTGAACGATCTTCAGATGGCTGTAAGGTGTGCTTAAATCAGCTAGAACTCCTAGAACGGGGAAATTATGGGACTCAAAGTCCAAAAGATATGAAAATCCCACCCTTCTGCCCTGCCTCTTGATTAGCAGGTCTGCCTGTACATTCAAGTGATGAGAAACATACCCATGAGAAAGTCAAATATGGTCATGTCCATTATATCCAAAATCCGTGTCCCTCTGTCGTAGGGTGGTGTTTGCTTAACTTCTTCACAGTAGTCTGGATCAACTTCCCACCTGGAGAGGGAATTAAACCCAATAAGAACTGGGAATGCTACCCACACTAGTATACTAATCTTAACCTTTGTGGATAGATAGAACTCTTCATGCCTACCAGACATACACACCAATGGATGTAGTTTGGGAGAAGCCATGCTCTTTCACCACCATGAGCCTTATAAGGTTGTTGTGAAGGTCAAAAGAAGTAAAGGAGAAAAGCCACATGCATGACCTTACATCCTTGGAAAAGAAGATGGGATTTAAAGGTACCTAAGGAAACATAATAGTCAACGCAAACACTTACTCTGCTTTCTTGCGTTTGTGGTAAGAGCGTCTCCATGGATTCCTCCAGGTCTTTCTTTTGGCCAAAGACAAGTCAGGTAGAAAAGCAGCCAGGGAACCTTCTATTTGGTCTGGTTTCCCACACAACGCATGCTCCGTGGAGCAGTAGTAAGAGCATTCACCATAGAAACAGATGTTATTGGCTGCAGAAAGAGAAAAGGAGATGGTGAGGAACCTTCTCTGCTTGGAATGACCATCTTGATCCACATGAGCACTGATGTGGAGATTCATATGCAAGTTTCCTTTTCTAGCAAGTAACCCAAGGCCAATTTCCTATTTGCAACAATGGTTTAGAGCAGTGGTCCTCAAACAAGTATTCTTGGACTTCAACTCCTAGAAGTCCAAATCAGCACACCTACTGATCAGAGCTTCTGGGAACTGAACTCCAAGAACATCTGGAGAGTCATGTTTGAGGACCCTTGGGAGAAAGAGATGGAACGTAAGGAGATCAGTAAATTCGTGTAACTGTGTTTCCATAACTATTATATAACAAGCTTGGATGATAACTTGGATGATAACTGGCTTATATGACCATGAGAATGACAGCCACCTTAGATTTTGGATTTGAGCATTACGGATGTTTTGATAATGGGTTTTTAATTGGGTCCTTACTTCTTTAGTGTAATGGTTTTTAATGATAGCGGACTATTTTATTGTGATTGTGGGTTATGAACTGTGAGCTGCCCAGAGTCACTTCAGTGATAGGTGTGGCCATATAAATCTAAATAAATAAATAAATAAAATAACCAAGGAAAGATGGTTACCATGCAAGATACATTTTAGGGACATGAAGGAGTGGAGGTAGGGACTTAGGTTTTAGTTTGAACTTTACTGGAGCTATCCCAGGTGCTGAAATCTAGTCCCCACCTCCATAGTTCAGTACCATGAACAGCTCCTGCAGTATGAAAACTAAAAGTACTGTACAGTGAAGTGCCATCATAGAATCTTAGTGGTGAAGACGCTGAGCTTGAAGACTGGAAAGTCAGGGATCGATAGCAGAATGCTGCACGATGGATCTTGGGAACATGAAAGGAGCCTCATTTGGGCGTCCCCTGAGCAGAGTTTCTCCAGCAAAAATCCTTTCAACCCAGAGTAATTTCTGACATGAAATTTATATATTATTTGCCTCTTTTGCACAGAGGGTTAACCTGGATGTATCGGGAACCTGCGCAAAACTGCTTTCACCCACCTCAGCTACTGTTGTCACTCTAATTAAGTGGAGTCTAAGGAGGACGCTTCGTGAGTGCTTTTAGGTTCTCCGTATAATCTGGAACCCTGAAAGCCAGGATTTCTGAGTACCCATGGAGAGTGCATGTAGAAGTGTCGCAGAATACTTTTAGACTTTTGCACTTTACAGGGACTGTGGTGGTTTAGTGGTAGAGACACTGGACATGATGACTGGAAGGTCGGCAGTTTGATTCCCGAGTACTGCAGGACAAAGTGAGCTCCCATCTCTGTCCCAGCTCCTGCCAACCTAGCAGTTCAAAAGCAAGAAATTATAAATAGATAATTAGGTACCACTTTGGTGGGGAGGTAAACAGCATTCTGTGTACTCTGGTGTCTCGTCATAGCTACCACAGGACTATGGAAATGTCTGCAGATGCAGACGGCGCTGGCTCTTTGGTTATAAACAGCGATGAACACTGAACCCTAGAAATGGATACAGCTA
Source organism: Furcifer pardalis (assembly GCA_030440675.1). Taxonomy (NCBI): domain Eukaryota; kingdom Metazoa; phylum Chordata; class Lepidosauria; order Squamata; family Chamaeleonidae; genus Furcifer; species Furcifer pardalis. The sequence continues at coordinate 11,584,496 of CP126900.1, read as the reverse complement.
GCTTCCGAGCAAGGGTGACCTTTACCTTTACCTACTTTACATGTATGATGTTAGACAAGAAAACCCCACCGTGTAGACCTGACCATTACTTATGAATGGTTGTTTTAGAGAGGAAAAAATAGTGGAAATTCTGGCTCCATATATTTTATTTCCTGTTCACCACATGCGGATTGAGGAGACATCGCTCTGCAGCTGTGGCTTTATCCTTCTGCAGAATGGAGGGCTGCCAAAAAAAAAAAGTCCTCCACAATTAGCTGCAGATCTCTCTGACTGCTAACAAAGCACCATGTTGCTTTACTAGCAATAACACCATCCTGTGTGAACATAAAGGAGGGTTGAAGGTCAGGCGTTTAAGAGCAAAATCTGATTCCCGTAAAGCAAAGTACGATAATGCTTCTGTCATCATCATTTTTCTTGGGTGTGTTAAATGTGTGTGTAAAATATCAGGAGGAAAAAATAAAGGAGGGTGTTTGGAGAAGGAATAACAGCCTTCTGGATGCCCCAAATCCTCCTCCTGCCTCTGCCTCCTCCTCCATCTTTAGCTTATTCTTCTTCTTCTCCATCTTTAGCTTCTTTTCCATCTTTAGCTTCTTCTTCTCCATCTTTAGCTTCTTCTTCTTTTGCATCTTTAGCTTCTTCTTCTTCTGGATCTTTAACTTCTTCTGCATCTTTAGCTTCTTCTTCTGCTCCTCCTCCTCTTCTTATCCTTATTTTCCTCCATCTCCTCCTCCTCCCCCATCAGGTGTCGAGGGAGATGCAAGGTTCTTGTCCTAACACTGCTACCTTTATAAGATGTGTGACAAGGAACATTTATTCATTAAGCCTAAATCTCTGTTTTTGGTTGTTCATTTGGGGAGAAACAGCCTATATTTTTTCTGCTATTATTGTAATTTTAGATGTACATTACAAAGGAGACAGAGAGATCACAGCAGTGTTTATGCATCAAGGACTAAAGGGGGAAAATCTTAATAATTTCTGAAAGTACCATTTCTGCAGCCGCTTGAGAACATAAAACAACAGAACCCAAGGAATTTGCTTTTCAGGCTGCCAGATAATATAACCTTCTTGTCGAGATTCTTATGTAATTCTGGATATTCATAGAAAAATCCAGCTTGCCTCGGTTTCTATTTTTGTTAGCAGCGGGAATCCAATTAAGAATTTGGATGCACTGTGAATTGGTTTTTACATAAAATGTTTACATAGGCATGATCTAACTTGCTGATGGCTTTTTTCTTTCTTAGTCCTGCCAGCTGTTCCTAATAAAAGTTGTTGAAGGTCTTCCTCTACGAATGCCCAAGTTCATTTTGCCATCTTAGCAGAAGCAGAAGATGGAACACTGACTGCACAGGGCCGCAATTAAAATGAACTCATGGAACAATAACTGGTTTGACACTAACGAACATGGAAAAAGAGAGCTATTAATTCTACCTTGCATGAGATGAGGGGAAGGTTAACCAATTGAGGGAAGCTCTAAGCCCATAAACCTAGAGGAGCGGAGCTAGAGAATTTGACTTTCACTGTCTGGAAGACCACAGAGACTGCATCAAAGAGCTGACTATAGACAGAGTTAAACAAACTAAAACAGCTTTGGGAATCTAGGACAAAACATTAATAAAAAGGAGCTTTAAATAGTTGGCTTTTTACTAGTTTCCTAAAACTGTTTCAAAGCTTGTTCTAAAGAGATGGGGACACTACCAAAAAAGCTCTGTTCATAAAATATTTTTCATCCCCTATGGTGCATCAGCAGAGCTGACCACTAGAGGCCACTATCTACAAGGCAATGTTTAGAAGGTACACGGGCAGTCATTTTATTTGCACACATGTGGAACAACGGAGGCAGTTGCACCTCCCCAATACTATGATTCACAATGGTCACTATTCTTAGCATCTTAATCTGTTGCTGTGAAGTAGCTAGAGGTTTATTCAGTTGATTATTTGAATGGCCAAATTGTTTGAAACCACTTGGAATCTCTTTTGATCAATGGTCGTAGCAAGGAAATGTGTTAAATAAGTCAATATATTTCTTACAGAAACCTAGTTCGTACCTGGTGAGATGAAGAACGTCCGCCATAATTTCTTGTCACGAGTGACATCCCTGATTTCTCTGGTCATGTTCACCAATCTGCCAGCCACTGGGGGCACACGTCGAAAATCCAGGATCCTGGTTTTAAAAAAGATAAGAAATATGGAACTTTCCCTTTCTGGTAGGAGATGTATCATAGGGTTCCCCACAGGTGTGTTATAAACAACTATAATATGTAAATACATACATATTTACAACAGAATGGAGTAATAAGACAAAATTTAAATTTTAGTCCAAACAAAAATGAGGCCTATTGAACAAAAACCAAGTCAATGTTTATGTAAATTCCACTGATTCAATGGATCTATTTTAGCTGTGACTATCAATGGCTAAAAACTATTTACATACATATGTGGACCTATGGCAAACAGCATCAGCTCCAGTGGCAAATAGCTGCTAGCTTATAGTCTTTGCTATGTATAGACTGTGTGATTTGTGGAGAGAATTCTAAAAGGGATTTTTTTTTTTGCATGATAAAGAATACAACCTCAGGTCCTTAATCATTAATCATTGTGTTTTTTGCTGATGTATGGAAGTACAGGTCATTCCCTGCCCCATATCTGCAGGTCTCATTTCAATGTTTCAGTTTTTTGTGAGTTCAAAAATATTCATTAAAAATATTCAATTAAAAATATATATATTACTATGGTGCATCGCCAGAGCTGACCACTAGAGCCCACTATCTACAATGTAATGTTTAGAAGGAACACAGGCAGCCACTTTGTTAGCACACACATAGAATGATAGGGCCATTTGAATCTCACCATTTCAATGGTTCAGGTATTTGTGTCTAAATATGATGGTTCACTGCTTTCAGTGGTTTCAGATATCCACGGATATGGGGAGATTATCTGTAATAGGATTCTGGCAATTTGGATTAAGCCACAGTCTCTTACTTTTTTTGCTTGACATTGGCTGACCTACTCTTACTCACTGCATGAAAATACAAACAGACCTTAAAATTGTGAAAATTCTCCCTGTTTTGTTAAATTTGAACCCCCTTTTTAGGACTTGAACAGTCTTATCTGGAAGAGGAAAATCTTTTTTGGAAGAGATTTTAAAGATTATTTCCTTTTCTTCCAGTGTAGCACTCTGGCATTCCTCCATACCTACTAATGACTTCCTTTGTGCCTAGATGGTGCTATTTCAAGGAAATAAACATTGCAACCCATAATTTGGACATAGAGGAAATGATATTCACCTACATAAAGCATTCAAAGGTTTATTTAACTACCTCTCCACTTATGTGTGAGTACGTAATGATTGTTTGTACCTTTTCTTAACTTTGACAAAGGATGGCATTGAAATATCCTGCTTTAAAATACTGTCAACTGAGGTTTTTCTGCTCTTGCCCTTTTAACCTACAACAGCCTTAGCACAAAAAATGGTGGTATTGTGAAATAGACTGCATTTTGCACAAAATGCCAGATTCCATAAAACAGGAGTTTTTGTACAAGATATTTAGTGCAAAACTTACTTCTGCACTGGCTAAAGTTAGTTTGCTTTGCCCTGCAGGAAAATCTGGATGATCACTTGACCACTAGGAGACCACTGTTAGATTTGTGCCCCCCCCCAAAAAAAAAACACATGTTTCTTACCTATCCAGATGAAATGCGGCAATTTCAGCATTGTGTCTTTCGTAGTCAGAGAAATAAAAGAAGTCTGGCGGAGTTTCTTGTTCTCTCGTCTGTCTGAAAAAGAAAAACACCAAAGGTTGAGTTTTTCTTTCCCAATTTTTGTGTGTGAAGAATTTGCTATCGTTTACCAAGAAATTCTGTTCAAAGCTATGTCTCACACACTGCATGAACTTTGCAGAAGGTGCTTTATTGAGTTTAGCCATTCAGTTCAGCACCCTGGATAGCTCCTTTAAAATCTCACATAAAACCCAGGGCTGATTCCCTTCAGTAGCTGCATTAAACCAGCAAACTATGTCAGAAGTATCATCCCTGTTGTATTTCCTTGTATCACAGGCTCTAATAAATCTGTCTGATACACACTAGAGTACAACCTGATCTAACTTGCATTTACCAAATTAAGATACAAAGCCAAGACCCAATGATTCTTCAATTCCTGTTCTTCTTTGGATTCCAAACCACAATTCTTCAAGGAGGTGGGGGGATAAGGATGGAGAAAGTGCATATATGTAAAGGTCGCCCTTGCTCAAAAGCCAGTCATATCTGACTCTAGGGTTCATTGCTCATCTCTCTTTATAGTCAAAGAGCCAGCACTGTTTGTGTCTGCAGGCATTTCCCTAGACATGTGGCAGGAATGCCTCAACACTGGAGTGCATGGAATGCTGTTTACTTTCCCACCCAAGTGGTACCTCATCATCTACTTGCAATGTCTTGCTTTTCGAACTGCTAGGCTGGCAGGAGCTGGGACAGAGACAGGAGCTCACTCTGGCATGCAGTATTCAGGAATTGAACTCCAACCTTCCAGTCTTCGAGTTCAGTGTCTTAATCACTTGAGCCACCGCAATCCCGCAAGTGTATATAAAAAGTAGGTAAATGTAGGTCTCCCTAGCTGCAAACTCAGTCATCTCCGACTCTAGGAGGCAGTGCTCATCTCCATTTAGAACCAAAGAGCTGCAAGCCTCTGCAGACATGTCGGTGGTCATGTGGCAGGCATGACTAGGCAACAAAGCACATGGAGCCCTGTTACTTTCCTCACCCAAATGGTACCTATTCATCTACTTGTAACTTCTGACTTGTGAACTGCTAGGTTGGCAGGAGCTGAAGAGGATGACAGGAATTCACTCAGTAGCGTAGCACTCATGTCTTGACCTGCTGACCTGCTGACTTTCCGGTCATCAAGCTCAGTGTGTTAACCACTTAACCCACCATGGCCCCACTATATAAAAAGTATGAGTTAACTAAAATAGCATACAAAGGAGAAATACTGGAGGAAAAAGCCAGGATAAAATTGCTAATAAGCATATAACTTTAACTTACCAGGTGGACTTTTAAACCAGTGTTTTTAGTATGAATCTTGATTATCAAACCATGTAATCTTATTGTTACCGACTTCTATACTCTTTTCTGCCTCAAAAATTGCATAAGATCCATACAAAGCTATGGATTATATTTTGCGCCGGCAGAAATTCATCTGAATTTTTCATGCAGATGTTTACAACTTCGTAAAACTATTTCGATTTACGCCCCCACCAATGTTATAGAAAATTAATTAAACATCTGCATTAAAAGATGTGACCCGGTGTATGAAACTTTATGATCCATTTTATAATCCACAAACATTTTAAAAAAGAAAACGAATGTCCTGCTCATTTAAGAAGCATAAGATGGACCCTGCAATCACAATCCTATTAGCTGATGGTTTTGAAAGATGCATGAAGCCTATCATATGCTTTGGATATTTATGAGGCAAAGGTTCTATCACAATTTTGCACAATTAGAGCAAGCTACGCAACTTTGGTTATGTTATGACTGTGCGGGTTACACAATTCATACAAAAATATTCAAAGGTTAGCAAAAATGCAACTCCTTCTGATGAATGCGAATCCATTATCTGAGGAATCTAGAAAGATTTGGGTAAAGCAGGGCTCAGACTGAATCAGGCTGCTTCTAAAGCTTTGCATCTGTTTTAAGGATTTGGAGGAAACCCATTAAGTCTGACAGTTCTGGAGTGTGCTTATTTGTCTGAAATATGTTCAGCTTCAGCAGTTCAGAAAGAACTACTCTTTGTGAAAAATTCATCCAGCCACTTCTGGAAAGGGTTGCCATAAGTCAGAATTCAATTGAAGGCACACAATTATTTTTTATTATTCCATCATAGGTAAAGGAAAAGGTTGCCCTTGCTCAAAAACCAGTCCTATTCAACTCTAGGGTTCAGTGCTCATCTCTGTTTAGAGCCAAAAAGCCAGCGCTGTCTGCATCTGCAGACGTTTCCATGGACATGTGGCAGACATGGTGAGACACCAGAGTGCATGGAACACTGCTTACCTTCCCACCAAAGTAGTCCCTATTTATCTACTTGCAATTTCTTGTTTTCGAACTGGTAGGTTGGCAGGAGCTGGGACAGAGATGGGAACTCAAGCTGTTTTGCAGTACCACGGAATCAAACTCCGACCTCCCAGTCTTCGAGTTCAGCATCTTAAGCACTTGAGCTGCTGCTGTCATACCTCTTATGTTTACCATCTCATATGTAGAAGTGGAGTTTTCCCCAGAAGACCTTGTGTTTTGCACAAAACACCCATTTTGTGTGTGCAAAAAGTGCCATGCCAAACTATTCCACAGGGTTACCCAGGTGATCCAGTCTGACCATGCTATCCTGCCATGGTAATGGAGAAAACCCTACTGCCAGTGACTCCACTGACAATCACCCTGAGGACTAACAGCCTTGGGTGGTAAGATCCACAAGGAAGGGTGATGGTCCCCAAGTGGATTAAATCCCACTTGAATCCATCTGGATGGAGGGCAGCAGCTTCATCCATCCTGGCCTGGGGTTGGTGAGGAGGACTTTGTGTGCTAAAAGGGCTCAGGATCAGAAAGTGACTCGTGGAAGTGGATCAGTGGTACGGGTGTCACACTGCAATGTGGAAGGCAAATGGGAGGCCACTGCATTATATTCTCAGGACAATCTTCATGGGTTGAATCCTTTCCATTGCCATGAAGATAGCCAATATTCAGGACCAGATATGGCACAACATGAAAAAGAAGATGAGTTTGGGTGTACTGCCTTCATTCTCCATTGATTCCTTTACTTTCTGTGACATGACAAAGCCACTTAGTTGCAAACTGTTGGGATGCTATAACACTTGATAGGTGATCTCTGACTGGCTGGGACTGCTGAGGATTGAATGGATTTGAAAGGATTTTTGCAGTTGATGCTCGAATGAGGCTCCTTTCATGTCCCTCATCATGCAGCAATTGGGGAATCAAACCCCATCCTTCCATTCTCCAAGCCCAGTGGCTTACACATTGAGCCACAGGGGGAGCTTATTGACTGATGATGTTTGGTCCAAGTTATGTTACCTGCTTGTTTGTTTGTTTGTTTGTTTGCTTTCTTGCTTGCTTTCTCGCTTGCTTGCTTAGAAGCATTCACTTCAACCTTCTCAGAGCTGGGCAAAAGTTACTTTGGCACAGAGCTCTGGTTTAGACTCGGAGGGCTGATGACCCACATTTATGGTATGGATGTGAAAAACAACTCATTAAATTCTGTATTCTTGTTGATTTAGGCTGTCTCAATTCGATGAGGCATCTCGGTGAGGAATTTCTAAGCCCCACGAGATTCCTTGCTTCCAGGCAAGGGCAGCAGAAGACATGGTGTTGTTGTTTTATTCAAAATCTGCATAGCAGGCACAAGCTGTCTCTCTCCAGAAAAATCAATGTCCTTTTCCTTTGAGAAATAAGCAATGCAAGCATAGACAGATGGACTGTTGTTTAAGAAATACGTAAACAGTGCATCTCACTCGTCCGTACCTTAAAAATCCATGGTACAAAACAGCAACCATTGCCATCTTGCATAAAATAAGAATTGGTCTCGGTAGGCCATATTTTCTGTATGGAGAAAAACAAGACCCCTAAGGTGGCATTAAGTTGGACCCCTCCTAATACCAAATGATAACAAGGATACCCTCAAAATTCATAGTGATGAACTTTCATAGCAGATTTAAAGACCCTGAAAATGACATTGGAGGATGTTGAAGCACTCCCCCAAGACCGAAACCATTGGCGATCCCTTGCTGCCCGATATGCATAGGAGCTAAGTAAGTAAAAGTCTTTAAGATGCCACAACATTGTTGCCTTTATTTTTGTTTATATTTCTTGTCTGAGAATAAATATGTGATATCACTGGCATAGCTGAATTAAGAAAACAAGGAGGATTTCCATTCCTAAATTGGAGGATTTGTACTGTTAGAGATTACCCACACTTACACTTGGAAGAAGAAAGAAGCCTGAGTTTGGGGAGGAACTGGAAAAGAAAACATTGAAACACAAAAAAGGCCACTGGTAGGATTTGAGCCTGTAAATGGGCAGCAAAGTACTACTAGCCTATTCAGTGACCAACATCTTAGCCTATCATGAGACCAACATCTTAGCTTTTTAGGAGACCAACATCCAAGTCTACCAAGAGACCAACATCCTAGCCTATCAGGATACCAATATCTTAGTCTATTAAGAGACTAACACCCTAGTCTATCAGGAGACCAAGATCCACCTAGCCTAAAATCCCAGTCTATCAGGAGAACAACATCCTAGCCTATTAGGAGACTAAAATCCTAGTCTAGCAGAAGACCAACATCCTAGCTCAGTGGTAGGGAACCTGTGGCATGCACGCCAGATGTGGCCCTCAAAGCCCTTTCTGTGGGCACCCGTGCAGTCACCCCAGCACAGCGTTCATCCTACCCCTCTGCCCAGCAGCCCAATGGGAGAGCTTCCTCCCTGCCCCCAGCACAGAGTTCACCCTGCCCCTCTGCCCAGCAGCCCAGTGGGAGTGTTTCCTTCCTCCCCTGTTGCTGTGTTGGCACTTTGCAATAAATAAGTGGCTTTTGGGTTGCAGTTTGGGCACTTGGTCTCTAAAAGGTTTGCCATCACTGTCCTAGCCTATTAGAAGACTAACATCCTAGTCTATCAGGAGACCAGCATCCTAGCCTGTTAGGAGATTATCCACTCTATCAGGCTTGAGACTAAATATCAAGAAAACCAAGATGATGGCAACAGGCCCTATCAGTCCCTGGAAAATAGATGGGGAAGAAGTAGAGGCAGTTACAGATTTTACTTTCCTAGGATCAAAGCTCACTGCAGATGGTGATTGCAGCCATGAAATAAAAAGGCGACTGATTCACGGGAGGCAAGCGATGAGAAACCTGGGGAACATAGTGAAAAGTAGAGACATTAAATTGCAAACAAAGATTCGCATAGTCAAAGCAATGGTATTCCCTGTGGCAATGTATGGTTGTGAGAGCTGGACCATTAGGAAAGCTGAGCGCAGAAGAATAGACGCCTTTGAGATGTGGTATTGGAGGAGAGTTTTGAGAGTACCCTGGACAGCGAGGGGAACAAATAGGTCAATCTTGGAAGAAATCAACCCTGACTGCTCCTTAGCAGGTCAAATAGTAAAGATGAAGCTAAAGTACTTTGGACATCCAATGAGAAGAGAGGATTCGCTTGAGAAAGCCTTGATGCTTGGAAGGGTAGAGGGCAAAAGAAGAAGGGGACGGCCCAAGATGAGATGGCTAGATGGTATTGTGGAGATAATGGGCACAGAGCTGAGCGAGTTGAGGGGGATGGTGGAGGACAGGAGTGCCTGGAGGACAGTGGTCCATGGGGTCGCAGAGGGTCGGAATCGACTGTGCGACTGAACAACAAAAATCAGGATACCAATATCCTAGCCCTGGAGTCAGCAAACCTGGCCCTCCAGATTTTCTTGGACTTCAATTCCCAGAAGCCCTCATTAGCAAGTTTACTGACTCGGGCTTCTGGGAATTGAAGTCCAGGAACACCTGAAAAAACAAGTTTGCTAACCCCTGCCTTAGCCTATCAGGGAACCAACATCCTAGCCAATCAGGAGATGACCAGTCAGAAGTTCAATACTTATCAGGAGACCAATACTCTAGCCTACTTTGATAGTTTTTGACTTACAACTGTGCTACTTTCCTAAATATGAAAAAGTACAACTATTTCTTCCAAAATGTCTCCTCTCAAAATCTTGAAGACTTGCACTAATTATGCCATCCAGGTTCCTAAGCAAGTTATTACAGTAATATGATCATACCCTAGGGTTAAATGAATCTGATTTCTCAGACCCTAAGGGTAAATGTTGTTCAGAGGCGCCATTAACTCACACTCTTGACTTGTTTATTGCTGCTACTAACACTCAAAAAAGTTGCAGTTTCCACAGAGAGGTAGGGTGAACACTGTGAAGTGTTTTATTGTCTCATTGCAACCCAAGCCATAAAGAAAAGCAAATGCTATTTTAGGTTGCAGTAACAGAGGCACAGTCTCCAAACCATGTGTTAATTGTTCTATTATTCAGCACTAGTTAGACCTCATACTGAGTATTGTGTCCAGGTCTGGATACCAAATTTTAGGGAGGATACATACCAACTGGAAAAAGTATAGAGAAGGACAGCAAAGAAGGATAACAAAGATAAAGAAATAAATTTTGTGTCAGAAATTACCCTGGGCTGAAAGGATTTTTGCTATAGAAACTTCACTCAGGGGACACCTGAATGAGGCTCCTTTCATGTCCCTAAGATCCATTCTACAGCATTTGGGTATTGAAACCCGACCTTCCAGTTTCCAAGATCAGGGTCTTAACCACTAAGTGCTGTGATAACAGAAATGATCGGTGGACTGCAAACTAGGCCCTACAAGGTAAGACTTAAAGAACTGTACTTAGCCTTGAAAAGACTGAGAAGACATTTGATAGCGTTGCCAACTCCTAACTCATAAACAAAGTCTAGTCCAGATGTTCCCACTCTAAGGCCTGTGGGCCCAGTCCAGCCCATGGTACCATTTCAAGAAACAAAATGGCCACCCCTTTGAAGCTGTTGGGACAAAAGGGCCACCCCCATCATGCAGGCAGGGCAAAATGGCCATCTGACCCTCGAAGCTGACTGAGAGAGTGTAACCCGGCCCTTGGCTTGAAAAGGTTGGGAACCTCTGATCTAGTCTATGTCTAAGTGTCTGAATCCAGTTTAGTTTTGACAGTGGAAATAGCTTTGATCTGGTTCAGCCCTGGTCAAGCAACCCATTTAAACTAGCATGTCCATTGGCAATTAGCTATCTTGGCAGTACCGATTCCCTAATAGTATGTGGCCAATTAAAGCTTTGGAAATTCTCAGGAAGGAATTGAGGATGCTTTCAACTAAAATGCCCAATCAATATTTGAACAGGAGCCTGGAGTGGCACAGTCTGAAGTGGCATCTCTTGACATGCGGGCAGACGCCTGCTGTGTTCTGTCCTGCTGGTGACCTCTTAGAAATGCCTCGTTCCCAGCATCCAACCCAACCTTTACAAGCATGCAGCTTTTGCCTGGATTCTTAAAAGCCACTCGAAATGTCACACATTTTCAATTTGGGAACCTCTCTGTTGCTGAATCCAGATCTTCCTGTTGACTCAGACACGCATTGGTATTTGGAGCCTCCAAAAACATATACAGTATTGAAATCACACCCCTGTTGCGAATGCCTGTATATACAGAGGGTACCAAAATATGTATACACATTTTAAGAAAGGGTGGGGAGCAATATTAAAAGTATAATACTGTGTATACTCGAGTATAAGCCAAGCTTTTTAGCCCCAAAAAGGAGTCCCCAAAAAGGGACATGGCTTATACTTAGGTCAACAACCACGAGGGTCCCAAAACCAAGCTGGATTGAGATATGCCAACGACTTAATTAATTTTACCATATTTTCATTTATTTTGATTATTGAAACTCATTAGCAGCTGCTGCATTTCCCACCCTATTTTCCTTTGTTTTCAGGTCAAAATCAGGTACCTTGGCTTATATTTGGGTCGGCTTATACTCGAGTACATACAGTACTCAATATATGGTCTGGTTACCATTAGCATCCAGTCACTTCTAATTATGGCAACTACTGCTAGAGCAACATTGTCCAAAATTCACATAAATGTTTCAGTAGAATTCTGATTCACAACAAAGGCTGTCTCACAAAACAAAGGATGAACTCACACAATTGTCAATAGATGCGGAAGGTTAAACTAATTAGCAAATGTTAACGCCAGATGATTGTCTTGTATCCTCCTACTATTTGCAATCCAACAGGGTTGAACATTCACAACTAATCCAAATAACAACCCGAGATCGTTGCTATTACCAGTTGTAAAAAGCCATATTGATTTGTATCTGTCATGCTAACCAATCACTCTATACCTCTGTACCTGATGTGTATAAATTGATGCCATGAAGTGTCACTCCAGTGTTTGATGAAGTGGACTTGATCAGTGAAAGCTAACATTAAAACACAGTACTTAGTCTTTAAAGTGCTACAATGTTTTTGTTTTGTTTATTCTCCGATATGGTTGGCCAAAATGAGATGGCTAGATGGTATTGTAGACACAATGGGCACAGAGCTGAGTGAGTTGAGGAGGAGGGTGGAGGACAGAAGTGCCTGGCGGACGGTGGTCCATGGGGTCATCACAAAGGGTCGGAATCGACTGTGCGACTGAACAACCACAACAAAATGGTTGGCCAAAATGGGTCCCCAGCAGAGAGAATCCAAGAAGATATATACATACATATACTTAGATGGCATAATGGCAATGAACGATTAGGGTGTGAGAATGGATTTCTGACAATACGCTCTGCATTATTTATACACGGAGGTTTACTAGCAAAATATTGTGGGCTTCTCAGAAGACAAATATATTCATTAGTTTGAAGATATTCACCAAAGACACTGTGGATCACTGTAAGAATTTAATCACCACCTCAAAGACATACGCACAGCGCCTGATTTAGAGGGAAAGTGCTTCTGATGAGATACTTCCTCCAATATGTTCGACTTAGAAAACAATTGGGTTGCATCTCAATATCACAAAAATGTCTTTGCTGACTATACCAGCATTATGGGTGGCTCAGCAAATTGATAGATACAGCATAGAAGAGGAGCCATCCAATGAAGCACTAATAAAAATCATTAAGATTTGGCCTTAAAACACATGGTGTATTACCATTTGGGCATAAAAGGGAGAAAGGAGATTTCCGCTATCTATCTATCTATCTATCTATCTATCTATCTATCTATCTATCTATCTATCTATCTATCTATCTATCTATCTATCTATCCTAACTACCTGCCTGCCTGCCTGCTTATCTAGCTATCTATCTAGCTATCTATCTATCAGCAGGCTGGAACATTAAACAGGAATTTATCCTGTGCTGAGCCACTTACAAATGAACACACACATAATAGACCACTGGAAAAAATGTGCCAGCACAATTACATAGCTATACTGTCCCATAGTGTTTAGATCAGGGGTTCGCAACCTATGGCCCATGCGCCAACCCTGGCCCCCTATGCCATTCCATCTGGCCCATGGCGACAACCTCAGAAACAGAAGTAGAAGCTTTTACAACAGCTGTAAATGTACCTGTGCATGCGCAAACATGAACGTGCATGCGCAAACGCACCCGCCATGGTTTGCAGCAGCATTTATGATGAGGAGAAACCACGTCTCCGGCCCGTGGTGCGAAAACATTGAGAACCCTGGCTTAGGTGGCTCTCTGAGTAGTCTGGGAGGTAATTAGCATTTTGCCCCCAACATGCTGGTTACTCATTTCACTGACTCAGAAGGATGCCAAACGGAGTCAACTTTGTTCCATTGGAATCGAACTCAGATCACGAGCAGAGTTTCGGGTGCAGTGCCCCAGCTTAACCGCTGCACCACGAGGGCTAGGAGAGGTACATGGCCTCTTAGAGAACAGGAAAGCTTATCATTCTCCAGCAGAACTTTTCAACAGAGAGCTTATTAAATTCCAACTCCGCCGAACGGTTCTGTCAACTCATAATTGAAGTGACTCTTTGAAACTGATGTCCACAGGGGGAAGAAAGGCACTGTCTAGCTCCACTAGGAAACATCACAAGAAATAGGCCTTCTATCCACTTAAAGGTTTTGGCAGTCACACAGCGTCCCTTAATTGAGATTTAATGAATAATCAGTGCCATGTAACCTTTGGCTTCAGAGTGTCTTTCCATATATGAATGCATACAGAACAGAGTTTAATGCAGCCAGTTCTGTCAGCAGTTTCTCATCACCACCACCAGTTATTATGAATCAATATTCCTGATTATTCATTCATTACAGTTCATTGATTGTTATCAACTTCTGCTATAATCATTCTCACAAGTATGGTCCACATATTGCTGAAAGGCTGAGTTGCTGGCAGGTAAGAACAGTAAGCAAACACAGTCCTACATTTCAGATTCTGTTGACCGTTTGGTGCAGGGGTTGGAGTATCAACTAGGATCCAAGACCTCACTCATCCATGGAAACTCCTTGGGATGCAGAAATGGTAAGCTACTTCTTAAAAAATCTCAAATGTCTTGAAAACACTACTTAAGTCACCCTTATCAGTCTCAAGGAATCGTTCTGCAAAGTGCGAACAACTTCCAGTTCATTTGTTTTCATGTCAGGGATTAATTTGGGTAGAGAGGATTTTGGCAGGGGATGCCTGAATGAGGCTCCTTTCATGTCCCCCATTGTGCAGCTCTCAGTTATCGAACCTGTCTTTCCAGTCTCCAAGCCTAGTGCCTTAATCACTAAACCACAGGGGGAGTTTCCAGTGAACAACAGAAATAACATAGGGATGAAAGCTCAATGGCCAGGCAGATGATGGGTTCGGTCAAGAACGTCTCCTTCTACCAACCCATTTGAACATGCCTTAAAACTCTTCTGTCACTGGCCTTAAGGTCTTTCTACTTCCA